>VYXC01000743.1:490304-565148 GCA_013397175.1 Platysteira castanea
AGACACCTGTCTTTTAAACCGAGACATTCTGATAGAGACTGCAATTTTGTTTTTTAATTTACCTGTTTCTAAACACTCCACATCATAAAAACTAACCATTATACAATTGCCTCAAATTGAGTAACATGAGCTCACATATTGAGAAAGCAGATGGGTTTCCAACATTCCTCAACTAATGTGAAATTTCATAGTACCTGACACTTTTCCGTCTTGAAAAAATTCTAATCAGCTTTCTAATATTTTTTTTAATGCTTGGATCTCAATCTTAAAATGCAAGTCTGCAATCTTACAGATGCTTGTTTTCATATAAACTTTCAGCCAAGTGTGTGTCAGAAGACAAAGTTCTTAATTTTTTACAAAAATAATATTGTTTTTTCTGCTTGCTTTAATTGTATCTTTTCATCTAGGTCATTTCAGTTTTCAAATGTTCCTGTGCTGGCTTTCCTAAATAAACATTGCAAGCACCTTTGACTCATGTGTGCAGAACAGTATAACATACTAGAAAAAAAAGTAAATTACTGAGTTGGGTTTGGGGTTTTTTTGGTTTTGTTTGGGGTTTTTTGGAAAGAAACAGGTATTATACTACAAATAAAACCAGGAAACTGAATATAAAAGAAGTTAATTATACTGTTTTCACCCTAAAAAATTAAGATAAAACAAATGAAAAAATAAAAGAAAAAGGTTTCTAAGATGTACATCACTAGACCCAAACCCAAAGTATCAGATTTTGCAAAAGCGAAACTGACTCAATATTTCCGTTACTAATCTGTAGCTATTTTTCCTTACGTTTATATTTTCCACTTCAGAAGATGCAGGGGAATGATTTCTTTCCTCTTGGGGAGGTCAGAACATTTTATCTTCAGTGTCATGAAATTACAAAACATATGCAACATCAAAAGTAGAACTTTGTGTCTTTGATCTCAGAATCAGAACAGACATACTGACTGTAATACTAACACACTCTGCCTTTTTACTTTCTTTTATGTTCAGAGTAGACTTGCATGGCCAGGGAATGGCAGTTGTGGTTTCGTGAGCTCCCAATTTTCCACCAAGAGGTCCAGTGCAGATACATGGTTTTAAAGGACCCCTGCAGTGTATAAGAAACTGGAATGCTACAGTTCTCTCTTACTGTACAGTCTATTCAGAAGAAGGTAGGAAGAGATAAGTATTGGGTGAAAGGAGGAAGCTCACAAAAGTCTGCAAAATGATAGCTTAGTAAGATCTTCTAGGGAACTAAATGGACTTCTCTCATTGCAAATAGCTGTAGAGTTGAGCTCACTGAAAAAAAGCAAGGCACTATACTTCTGCAGACTCATCAATATTTATGGTTTGTCATTAGTAATGACTTCATATTTTCAACGTTTTCCAAAACATATAAAATACCCCATGGAAACACAAAACATGAAAACTCAAGAAATTGTAAAAGTAATGTTAGCAAAGCTTTGAAAACTGGATAAACATTTTTCTATCATAAACTGATGTAATACCACAGCTGTGTCATTAAATATTCTTTGGCCACTATACATAGGTTGGAAGACAGTCTGTCACAACTCTTTCTAGATTTTAAGCAGTATGGCCTATCTTTATGTGAGTGTCAGAACTAACACATATTGTTATTCACAAATACTTGTCAGAAGTTACTGCCACTAAGACATCTTTAATTAGTTGTTCTCCCAACCTTTTTCCTGTTCTGTTTCACCTCCACTCTTTCAAGGGCCTCAGATACATAGCAAAATAAACCTGAATCACAGCTTACCTTCTATGAAGAATTTGTAGAGAACTCACCTGGTCTTACTGAAACCATTAAGAGCTTGTGACCAAAACAGAGTACTTTAAAAATTAATATGGCAGTCTTTGGTACTACACCAAAATTAAAGGTATGAAGGTTGAGGAAACAAGATGTCTTCCTCTTTTTGCATTTCATGGAACTACAGAAATGACATAGCTGAGGTTCATTCCTCAAGACTGACAAAAAGGGTCCACTGCCTAATTGAAAATACTCAGTAGTTGTTTTAGACAACATCTTGGTAAATAAAGAAAGGCTTTGGCATTCAAACCATAACAAAAAGAGTTGGTGAAGGGATATATATTTGGCAATCCAGCTGATTGCTTCTTGCTGTTGTTCCGCATTTTCCAGTTCAACTCCTGTTGAAACACTAACTGGCTGAGATAGTTACAGTGAGCGAAGAGAAACTGTGTTCTTTAGTTGTGGTAGATAAACCTTACAAGCACCTGAGCTCAAGTCAAAGTACAATTCTCACTGTTCAAGACTCTCTCCTAAGACTTCAAACAACTAAGGCCAGGTAGAAGTCTGACCTTTAAATGAACCAGGAGGTAAATATGATCTTATTATTAGCAGAATGATAGCTATTAAAACTGTGATGGTGTCTTAGGCTTCCAGAGTGCTCCCAGCTCTCTTGCATGAGGTGCTCAGCAAGTGAGTAATCCATATATGCAATTCTTTTCCCAAACATCTTATAACCAATGCAGATAAAGTAATAAAAATTCATATAAAAACTCAGGCAGATCATTTGACAAACATAGTAATAAAGCAGACGTATCCCACTGTCCATTTAGTAAGTGCACAGACTGGTTGAAACCTATGGCAGAGAAAATTAAGAACACATTATACAAGCCACCCAGTAGAAAAGCCCCATGTGCGAGACCACAAATACACTTGATCTTCTGGTTTTGTTCAACAGAATGAAATCAGAAAACTCTATTGAAACATTTTATGAGAAATCTACTTCTTTTTTCTGTCCAAAACCAAAAACCTTCATCACAGAAGGAACTGAGTCATTACAGAGAAAAGATTTCAAAAAATAAGCAAGTTGTTGGAGATGGCCAGCAATCTCTGCAACTTACTGTTTCCTTATAATATGCATTTTTCTGAATGAGTTTGTAGCTGCCCCTCTCATCTATGCAAGGGAGCTGCCTGCCCCTGAACCGTGCTGTCAAGCCAATCCTACAAAAGCAGTTATGGAATCTATGGAAATGCTGAGATCCTGGACACCAGGTAATTGTTTCAAACCTTTTGAAAGACAACTCAGGTTAAAATGTAAGAGAGAGATGTGAAATTACATCCATCACAGTTTTGCTGTAATTTTTTGTTCTGGTATCAATATTTGAAAGTACCAAAAAATGCAGTCTCATTAAATTTAATGTCAAGTATATTTTATTAGGTGTTTTGACGAGCTGAAGGGAGGAGGATACTTCTTATTTTCATCTGGGTTTGTCCTTATGGCCAAGATGACACACTGTGGTGTTGCCTTTCCCTGGGCTTAGAATTAAAAGCCAAACATGGTTAGAGTGGAAAAAGGGTTTTATCTCAGTATTTATTTAAGGATCCTCAGGTGCACTACATCCAAGTAGATTGCACCAAAATGCACCCCCGAAGGCACACTGAAAATGCACACCCAAAAGTGCCCCCCTCGGAAAATGCACACACACAGTGATTCACATACACAGTTACAGACCTTGCACATTAGCATATCTATTGCAGATTGCCCAGTGAGAGGCTCAAGAGAAGCCCCTGTCCTGAGGAATCTTCCCCCTGGATGGGCTTCTCTTGGTTTACAGAATATGTTCTGGAGAGGACCTTGGTGTCTGGGGCTTTCTGACCCCCCCAACTGCGACACTTCCAAGATGTTTAGTCTCCTGGCTTAAGGAACTTTGGGTCTAAGATAGTTACCAGGAATTACAAGAATATGGGCTAAAAGCACTAAGGATACATAAAAGCTGTATAAAAGGGTATATGAAAGGGTATATAAGAGGGGTATATAAAAAAGCAAAAAATCATCATGGGATGAGTTGTACTCTAGGTACCTTGTTGAAACATGCATATTTTAATTTGCATATGAACTCTAATCTGTAGAAAGACAAATACTATCCTTGGCTAAAAAACATTAAAAAAAAAAAAAAACCAGCAACACTATGGAAGAGAGATAATGTCTCCCTTCATTAGAAGACAATATAGTGGCATGAGTATGGAATTGCCACCTAGAAATGGAGATGCTCCTTCCATAAGTCTGCATGCCCATGAGGAGGGTATGCTGGTCCTCAGGGGCCCCAGCCTTCCCTGCTGTGAGAGGGACTGACCCTGTCTACAGCTGTAGCTGCCTGAAAATATTGTTAGGCAACATCCCAGGCAGATTTCTTCTTCCTTCTTTGAAAATTTAAAAGTGTTTAGTTGCTCAAGAATGGCAACACCCCCTGACATAGCAGATGGCCCTCCTCCTCACCATGGCTTTGCGATCACTCTCTCCCACGCTGCCTCTTGAACAGCCCAAGGCAGCTCGTAGTGTATTTAACCAACACCAGCAGCACTTGCAGACAGGCATAAAGCACCTCCTGCTCTCCATGGAGAACCACGACCAACCTCCCATAAGCCTGGTGCCTCTGGCACAGGAGGTATAAATGGTTGTGCCATGTCTGCCATGCCAGTGAACAACACAGAGGGCTCAGAGGGCCATACCGTACTTCAAAGGATTTTGAAGAGATTTCAGCGGTCCAGACAAACACTAGTGCTTGATCCAAGTAACAAAGACTTTCTAAAGCTGAGTTGTCCTGTACCAGAAAGCATCACCAAAATGCTATCTAAATTTTGTGAGACAAAATGCATGAGCTACTCTTTTTTGCTTTCACCTTTGGTGGCCTTTTTAAGTTAGAGCCTAGTTAACTGTTCTCTGCTTTAGGGCTCTGTTTGCTGTTTTCTTTCTCTGCAATATAAGAAGTTGCTTTTCAGTTCCTGCATAATTCACAACAATACAACAATGAAAAAAACTCTAACAAAACCAAACAAAAACCAAAATGGTGTTGTCCTTAATTTAGATTCAAATCAGGATGGCAGAGATTTCATTTTCAATGCAATTCCAAATCACAGACTGCAATGTTAGGAAGCTCACATATTTTCAACAGAAATGCTGAAGTTTATTTTTCTTTCCTTAAGTATTTGTCTGCCAGATAAGTATGCTAGGTATAGTTTTCATCCCAGCACTGTTCCAACAACTCCAGATTAAGAGTTCTTTACCAAAGCAACATGAAGCAATTCATCAACACAAAGAAAATGTATTGGGTCTCTTAAGAGTATCTGGCTCAAAACCAAAGAGATACTACACTATTATAAACTAAACAATGCAACTGTGTGCCTATTCCACATTATCTACCACACTGTGTCAGGAATATATGAAAGTTGAAAAGTTTAACTTTTTAAATAAACACAAGAGATGAGAAAATTCTTCAGAGATTATAAAACAAGCAGGATTATATGACCTGAATCTGGTATAGACCTAATCCAGCCCCACTCAGAATGAGAGAATCTTGTGCCCACATGCACATGGAGGGGCTGAGACCAGTCACATGAGTGCGATTGGAAGTGCAGTGGTCATAAACCTCACCACAAGAAAATTCTCATTTTGATCTCATCTTATACCATACATAATCATACATTATTTTTTTCTGATCAGGATCTGTTTGATGGTGCATCCATTTGCATAATACTGAATATATTAAAAAAAATACATTTCAGCCAGAGAAACACATGGCAAAGAGGAGACTGGGGGCAAGAGACTCTCAAAAAAGAATTCTCAGGAGGTTAAGTACAGTTGTGGAAACAAGATTTCTCCAGTCTGACTTGTAGCACATCTTGGGGACAATTCAATTAGCTAAAGTAAACTTCTTTCTTTTGTGAATATCCAGTGGTAGTTACATAAAGCAATCATAAGAATTTTTTTCTGGAACGTTATTGGTAGGACTCTTAAGGATTTATTAAACTTCATTTAAAAATCACATATACGTCAGAGGAAAATTGTTCTTTTCACCTACTGTGTCCTATTTCAAAAAAACTGCTCTTCTAAAAATCATTTGCGGTTAATAGAAAGAGAGTATTATATACAACACCAAGAATCAGAGCAGTATCAGGTGCACTCCTTTGCACTAGATTTGGTATTATTAAACGGGAGGAGGCAATGCTGCAAGTCGAACAATATGTTACTAGGTCTTTTTAAGTTTATTAGGTCTAAATGAAAAACCTACTAGCACCTGTTGAGAGCTGCAGTCCAAAGATGTGAAAAGTTACATGGAACTTTTTATTTTTTACAGAAATATCCGAGGTTACTTGCTCTCTTGTAATAAAATAGTAAGCCATATGAACTGCAAGATCAATTTTGGTATATTCATAAGCTGTGAAGCCTGTCCAGGAGGCCAGCTGACAATATAGGAAAAATCAATGATATTTCCAAGTAGCATCAAGTGTGTGCTGTTTTTAAATAAACCTGTGAAGCCAGAATTTTCACTTATGTAAATCTAAAACAGTCTAGAAGATTATAAATACCTACTCAATATAGTGAACATGCATTAAAAATATTTTGTGCTTATCACATTAATTTCTTTTAATATTGCCAAATGTTATGCAGCTGTACTGGTAACCCGTAGATTAGTTTAATTTCACAGTCAGGTGGGCTGAGTGTTAGTGTTGCAATTCCTCAGCAGGTCCCTGTAGTGGCAGCAGCAGTACTTGTTTTTTTACAATACAGTAGCAGCTGCAAGCTCTGATCTAGCAATATGCAAAAGGAACTGGATGGCTATTCCTGAACTTCTCCAGGAAGTTTTTTGTACCTCCTCTAGACCAAAGGTAAGGACTTTGTGAGCTTATTCAACAAGCCATCAGCTGGCTTATGACTCTGCTGATTTGAGAAAATTAATAAACATAGCCAATAAAATAGTTTTTTAAGTCTTTGTTATAGACTATGTCTTCCTTTCTTCTCCCTTTCCCCATTTTATAATTGAGAATCATCCTTTTTATCCAGGTGAGTTTTATGTTAAAGAAGTAAGACTGTAATAGCCACTGTTACAGCCATTTAAGATCACAGAATACTGATCTGAGTTGGAAGGGACTCACAAGGATCAAGTTCAACTCTTAAGTGAATGGCCTATGTGGGGATCAAACCCACAACCTTGGCTTTGTTAGCACAATGTGCTGGCCAGTGCAGGTAATAGTTTGAGCTGCTACACATCTGCGAAAAGAGTACAAATCAACTGCCATGAAAACTCAATTCATTTAACCATATAACAAATTAGACTGGAAGAGACTCCTGGAAGTCATCCAGTCTCACCTCATGTACTTCTATATGGTCTTTTCAGGAGATAGCTTACTTTTCCTCTGCCACTTGGGTGGCTTATTAGACATGGAGAGAGGGAATACAAATCTTCTTCCCAGAAAAGCTGAAAGACCCCATGGGCTTGAAGCTACTATTCAGAGAACAGCTGACACCACAGTGTTACGTGGCAGCTGAAAGGTCACAAAGATATTGTTGTCTTGACTAGACACCCTCTTTAATGTTAACTCTCCTTAAAATCTTCCAGAGGTACTGTGAATCAGGCACAAAGGTGTCCAGTAATTTTCATTTAGGTGAGCGACTTCTCACCACTCATACATTGCTCTGCTTTAAATCACTACTCCAGTCCTATGTTATTCTGTCTTCATTAAATATTCATGTCTAAATTTGATTTTAATTTCATCTCCATTGTTCACTGTCACTCACCAAGATCTTCATCAAGCAACGGGCAAAGATTCAAATGGATCAACAATGCAACATTAATGACCATGAAAATAGGTTTCGAAGTATTTTTCATTGTACTTCCAAGCTAATGACCTTGCAAGGCACTTTTTAAATCTCATTTTCAATAGTTCTTATTATTCTTATTTCCTTAGTTATGTTTTCATTCCAGCATATCACCTCTCTTTTTACCCCACTTCTAAACATGATTAAAATGAAGACATAAACTTAATTGACACCCCCCCCTCAAATTGTATTTTTTTAATCAAAAATAGCAGGCTGAGGGTCTTACACTCAGAAACAGTTCCCTTTCTAGAAAGGACTCATGGAATAATAAAATGATTTCCTTCACAGAAGCAAATAAAAGTTTCTAAAAATCTGCAAAAGTACAAGTATTTCCTGTATATAAGCCCTAAAGTTCAAGTGTTAGCAAAAGGTCTACCAGAAATGATATTCATGCTTTGAAGCACTAATATAATTTGTATTGATTCAGTCAATAAAATCCATTAATGAAATAGAACGTTCACATGACTAATTAAATCAATAGAAGCAGTAATATTAATCCAGACTTGCATCAGTGTCTAAAAGACAGAATCATCATCCAAGCCTAGGCAGAAGTAGCCAATAAAATGGGGTTTACGCCTTGATGATTTAAACTACAATTATCTTTGTTTTCCTTGTGTGTGCTTTTTCACTGTTATAGTTAAGTGAACTGGAAATCAAAAGCACAATAACTTCCCATCAATTAATATTTGTAAGAATAAACTTGTTTTCAGTATACCTCATCTTGAAGTAACTATGGAAGTGATATAATTTTATTTGTGGTGATGTGCATTTTGGTTTTGTGATGTTTGCACAGAGGCTTGTGTGGGACTAGTAAAAATTGGCACTTATGTACTACTTCAATTACCAATGAAAGTCAGGACTTTCCAACAGGAATCAAAAGTATGAATTAATAAACAATAAATAGACTCTCATATGCTCACAGAACACAACTGCCTGCTTCAGACACCACTATCAAACAGCAGCTTATTATCAAATATCACAGGTAAGGTATGTAGATGAAAAACTGTTCCTGTTTACAGACAAATGTAATGACCCTGCATTTGCAGATATACATTCTTTATCAAATAAACCTCTGTTAGGTTTTAAGATTAAGTAGGAATGAAATTATTTGGATATTTTAAAAATCTAGTATTCCCAAAGTGGAAAGAGCAAACACGCTGCCACTGAAGGTTATGAATCTTAGGTCCTGGTAGCTATGAAAAAACACATAGCAACTTGTGAGAATAAAATTCCCAGGATTACTGTTCTGGCAAAATTCCAAAGATTTAATTGTTTTCTTGCTACTTGAAAATCCTTCAGGGTTTATCTTGGATTATTTATTCTCCATATTCTGATCAATTGTTTTATATATTCCAGTATCACTTCCAAAAAAACAGAGCTCACTGCTCAGTAGTGTTCTTACAAACTTTATTTTCTGTTCTAATTTTGCGAAGTGTCCTGCAATTAATGAAAATATTGAGTAGAAATACTTTTTATGCTACAAACAATGCATATAATTACCTAAGTTTTTATCCACCATGCTTAGCTTTATTGAAATGTGTCTCAGGAACTACGTCAGTTTCCACTTCTTCTACTACAAGCTCTGTGGTTTCTCTAAAATTGAAATAAATCACTGAAACCTGCACCAGAAAAACTTGCCTACTTTTGTCCTGTCTCTCTGCCTTAGTGGATCCTCATTAAAGGTAGGAAAGGTAGTGAAATCATAGCCATTACTGTGTCTGTAGCAAAATTCCCACTCATTTCATAGAGACTGGGTTTTTGCTTATAGGTAAGATGCTTTCCAGGACTGAAAAAAAGCTGGATCACGTGGAAAAAAATATCTTAGAAAGTGGAATAGCTGAAAAGTTCCTGAAAACCTGTTCATAGCAACAACTTCAACCCAGTGTGGAAACTATTTGCAGGAAAGCAGGAGAGCCTTAAGTGTGGAGGTCAGTACAACCAGTACAATACTGGCTACTCATGCTGGCGGAATGCTGATGTAGTATCAGAGGTGAAATCCAATTCATTTTGGGTGATGAACAAACTCAGCTGTCTGCATGTCATTTTAATATCACCACTTCTCATTTCTGAAATGCTTTAAATGATGCAAGCAAGAAGATGCCGTAATGTATAGCAAAGATATACAGACTGTAATGAACTTTCCTCACCAGATATATTTCACTTATATTTGCTGAGTCTGAAAGAAATTAATTTGTTTGTATGAAGAGACATAGTATTTCAAAAACGTGGAAAATTTAGATAAGGTAGTGAAACTACAACTATGAGTCCCTGAATTCTCACATCAGCTAATTTATTCATAAAGTGAGATGAAGTTCAGGCAGCATCTGAAGGCTGCAATACAGACACACTCCATACCACTGGGAAACATTTGCTCACCTTCTCAGAAGTGTAATTCACTTGAGTCTTGCTCAAAAATGCCCTTGTGTTTCAACCAAGCATGATGATGTGACAAAGTAAGGAAGATGGTGATGGCTTAGGTAGAATGGAGAGCCTTCAGTCCATTTAGCTGTGGCCTATAGGGTAGGATGAGCTTTTTATGTTTTGACAGGAGAGCAACATATTTTTTTCTTTCTTCTAGCATATTTTAACTAGAAAGCTAGAACTCTTCATTTCTGATTCACAGAAATTCTTAGGCACTGTGTTAAATACATTTCAACTCAAAACACTAACATGTATTCTCTCAGGTACCTTTTGTAATCCATATTCGTTGAATAAAAGCCTTCCAAGTTGAACAGCTGAGTCTACATTCATAGCTTTTTCTTCCCCTCCTGGTGCCCTACATGGCCAAGCTAGCATGAAGTACAGAATATCGATTAGAAGTGTACTATGGATTCCTTGCACTGCAAGTTAAATTACTGTATACTGTATATTTTTAATTTCCCACATATAACAATAAACATGATTGATTCTTCAATTTCAGAGCATCGTTTTGGCAATTAAGAAAATAAATACTCTTTCCATGTACAGCTCGCTTTTTTTTCTAAGTAAATGTCTGCAGTGTATTAGCTCATGTGTGACAGAAAAATAACTACCTACTTCTCTCCCTGTAGGCCTCATTCCATTTTCTATTTCTTTTTTTTTTTATTTATTTAGGACCTGCCATTCATTTTCACACCTAACAGTAAAAACCTCTGGACGTGGTTGTTGTGAAGAGGATTATCTTTCAGATCAATGCTGAAATTGATTCCAAACCATGCTATTTATCAGCCTGAAGCTAAAGCACTAGAAGTCAGGAAATATTTCCTCTCCTTCAAATCCGTTCCTATTCTGCCATTGGAAAATCACAATACTGTGGTCTTCATTAATACACACTACCTCTATTCCTTGTGCATGTGGAATATTAATGTCAAATAGACTATGAGGCTAGTTGCATTATCAAATTTGGTTCAGAAAGAAACAGATTAAGGAAACAACAGTGTGATTAAGTTTTGCATCACTGCTGAACAGTTGCTGATGCTAACAAGGAATATAGCCTTACTATGACATCTGACATTAATGACTCTCCTCTCTATTTCACATAAAATACACTGTAGACTTTTATTAGCATCATATAATGATACAAGAAATAGACATTAAATGTTTCTTTACAAAGCCACGCTTAAATACTTGTTTTTTGCTGCCGCTGCAAGAAGAGAAAAAGGCCTGCTGTATTTCATGCTTATGTACACAAACTACAGAAAATTAAAACTAAGAGATTCACCAAACTATCTAGGCATAATACAGCAGTCATGCAGAGACACAAGGTCAAATCAGTTAAGCCCTATCCTGCTTCTCTGATTAACAATCTTCATGATGAACAATTAGGGACAATCTGATGAATGGTGAAAGTTAATGAGAGTCTTTCAATTTATTTCAGGAACTATATTAAGCCTTTATTTGTTTGAGACTGTGGCGACACTATTAGCTCATTATGACATTACTTATATTGTTATTTAATACTGTCTGAAAATACGGGACAAAGCCTGTGGTGAAGCTTACAGTAATGTAGTACATAAGTTTCAAATAAATAAAAATTATAGTGCAATTTACAATACGCAAAGGCACACAAAGTGTACAGGAATTAAAAATAATGTCAAATAACATTAATATATAGTGAATATAATGATGATTAAGTAGTTAGATTAAGCAACACTGGTTTCTTCTCACTTTGTGCCTTTATAAGAGAAAACCTGTAGTTTGTGACTAAGAATTTAGAGTTTCAATGGCTCTGCCAAATGCCTCAATGGCAGAATGGGGATGTTTTGAATTCCACTAGAGATGCAAGCTGAAAACATTTAAGTAGTGAAAGCTTAATATTAAATAAATTGTGCTAAGTTTTAAGTGGGTAATAAATTCATATTTTTTCAAATTCAGACAGTAAATTTAACATCCATTGCCAAAGACCTCAGAAGTATTTGTACGAGTCCTTCTGGGAGCAAAGACCTGACTCAAAGTTTGTTGAAATATTATAAGTAAACAATAGCTAATTTTGATCATTTGAGATATAATATTTAACATTTTTGTGGCAGATTTAAACTCTGAGTTTCTTTTAATATATCTCCTAATTAATCTTCAGGATATATGTAAGTTATTTTCACCAAATGTCAGACAATTATAGATGTGGTTTGATAACAAAAGATATCCATAAACCATTTTTAGGGTAGCTGGTAGAATGAATCCCTTACTTTCTTGCTTGAACTTCAACACTAATTAGAAGATGTAACTTTAAAGATGTGCCCCTAATGAAGCAAGATGACCACTGCAGTTCTCCTCTGATGCTAGAGGTGAACCTTGTGGCATATATCACTGCTGTGCTCTCTACGTAATTTTATAAAAACCAATGCACCTCTTCTACAAATAGCCCAAAGTTTACCCAAATCAATTCCTGACATGTCTAGAAAAAAATTAATGACCCACAAGGACACAAATATAGCAAGAGCATGTAATTTTTACTGTCTTCTATCAAGATTCATATTGAGCTTGGAAAAACAGCAAACACTATATAATAAAAAAATTTGAACTATTTAGTAATCAAATCACTTCATGGGTACACCAAGGGAATATGAAACCTCTTACCATTAGCCAAACCAGTACCTTTTTCAGAATGATCACATTTTTCTTTATATTATAATTATTTTTCTTTATCTTTTTAATTTAAATTGCTCCAAGCTTCCAAAAGAAAAATGTACAGAAAAGTAAATCTGTAAAAACAAGCCCCTCAGCTCTGGGCTTTCCACCCTTAATTCAGTTTCTTATACATACTACTAATCTCAAAACAGAAAGAAAAAGGAAGCCATACTTTTCAAAAATTGTGTTCTTCCAGAAACACAGCAAATGCAGCCTGGTGCATTTATTCATATCTAGAACAGCAAAGCACTCAGAAAGATGGAAGTCTGCAATTTTTTATGATTGGTGTTGAATGCACAAGCACTTACTTTAAGTACGATCAGTACAACCCAAAATTCCTAACAATGCTTTGGGTTATTCATGAATTATTTTGACTTTTTCATAGAGGAATGAAAAGAACAATGTTTTCAGAGTTCACAGAAATTCATTTATATCAATGAAAATAAAATCATATTTAAAGGGCTTTTGTTTCTAGTAGAAGTGAAAAATCATACACTGTGTCTTCTAATAGGAAGTAAACGGAACTAAAATAAGTCTTATCACACATATACACAAAATGATTGGAAATTCATCTTGAGAATTGTAGCATTTCATTTCTAAGACAATACTCTTAAAAGCAGCTCATAACATTTCATCAAACCACTAAAAATACACTTATTTATGTTAGAAATACAAAATGAATGTTTTGTACAGATGGGTTTGTTTTAGAAACTACTTTTTAAAGTAACTTAACTATGTCTTGAGCATATTAATAAAGAGCTATCACTAAACCATGCCTGTTAGTGGTAAAATGTTAGACAAAATGGCATTATTATTATCATTATACAGTAGATTCTTAGCAACAAAATCTCTTAGGACATTATTTTACTGATTTATACACCTGTGACTAGGGTGTGAAACTTTTACTTTTGGAATAATATGTTGCTGTTGGTTACTTTTTATCCCATTAAGCAATTACTTCCTACTGTAATTCTTGACTCATTGGTCTGTCTACTTACTTCTAATGCAGATATAAAGAAACATTACCCACATAAATGTGATCTTACAGCTACATATCACATTTAATAAAATTCCATTAGCCAAGGAAAATGCGTCAGTTAAGAAATTATCAGAGACCCACAATGTCTCAGTAACTTTATAGCTTAATTTGAGTTAGGGTTGAATCCTTTACTCCACTTTTCAGGGAATAGCTGAAGGCTGAAAGTTACTCCTTTTAATTAAATGTTGAGCAAAAAATTGTCCTTCATATTCACAGATATTTGCTATATCTGTAACTACAGGCAGACATATTTCCAAATTATGATGCAACACACTGCTCAAGACCCCGGACTTGACTTAGGGTATTTTGGTTCTATGCTTTGCCACAGTCCTGTTTTGTGATCTCTGAGCAATCTTTCACCATTTATATTTAAAGCCCTGATCCCTAGATCTATGTTACCCAGATGGGGTAACATAGAGTATCACCATTTCTAACTTTAAGGCACCTGATCCCAACATGGAATTTACAATCTAGGTAAGCATGCAAATGACCTCTATAAGGAAAGCTTAGGCCTGAAATCAGGATTCACAACCAGGCTGCAAAGCAGAAATTCACTTGGCCTAGACACTGCGAGATAGTGCCCTTCTGTAAAGCCATGCAGATGGAAGAGCTACCAGTGAACAAAAGGTTTCCAGCCCTGAGACCAAACAAACTGTGTCAGAGTATCAATTCACCAGAACTGAGTAGTTCTGCATAGTGTGGGGTTAATTGGCCCAAGCACCGAGATGAGCTACTGAAGGCATGCAATTTTCAGAAGATGAGCTGGAATACCTGCGCTCAGTGCTGCACTGGAGCGAGTGGAATATCATTACACAGTGCTGCACTGCATGACATAGGCAGGTTTAACAAAAGGGGGAAGGGGTGTTCTTCAGTGTTTCGGTTTCTACAACACACTTGTAGATAAATGACTAAAAGAGATTTGGCTTGTTACCTTCTTTTTATTTAAATAACTGAAAAAATATCCCTCTATAGATATAGACAACCAGCTTAGTCGGCTCTTCAGATGAATATGAAAAACTTATACAATTAATACCTTGGAATACTGATCAACGTTCTGGGATACTATGATTAGGTCTCCATTCACCTGAATTAATTTAAATTTATGTTTCCCATATCTCACAGTTCCTTAATCACTTCATGCTTGGTTCCTTAACCACCAAGCAAAAAATCCATGCCATTCTTAGTCTGTTTACCTCAGGTGAACACTGAAGTGTGTGAAGAGATAAAAGTCTATAGAGATAAGGAAAAAGGCATTGTGATTTAGTATCTCAGTGAATGAGGTCATGCACCTGAGAACACAGGTGAGTAGAGGCCAGCATTATTGTACAGCTTTGGTTTTAACATTTATCAATCTTTACATAAAATACACAAATGGCAGTTAGAACAGGGAACAAAAGTCAGGGTTTTCACTTTATGAAGAATACTAAAGCTAGGTGCCTCACAAAGGCAAAGCTGATCACTTTGCTTTCAGCCCCACAAATCTGCTATTTCTGGTTTTGCTGTGTCCTTTCTTCTTCAAGAGAAGGGAGGGAAGATGAGTCTGCCATGGCAATCTCATCTCGTCTCTACTCCAGTGACCAAGAAGTGGCCAATCCTCTAAAAGGTTAGAGTTTCCACTACTACAGACTGAAGCATGTTTGCAACCATGGTTATTGATTAAACGCTGTAACCTCCATGTTACAACATAAATGGTGGACAGAACAATTACTGAGACTGACATGCTGGAATCTGATATGCATTAGGCATGATCTAAGGATTTCTGCTGCTCTAGAGTGGAATATCTGGTTTATGAACTACAGAACAGGTTTAGGTATGACATAGAGGCATATAGAAGATGCAGCATCCCTAGATGGTGAGTACTTTGAGTAGGTTCAGTTTCAGAGGTGTAAGCATGTAAACAATTTAACTGTCAGAAAACAAGATACTAGTCCACATTTGATGGATCACATACTTAGATTTGACATACGAGTTTGTCCTTTGTCCCAGGACAGGATCTAATACCATGGCTACTCATGGGTGGTATTGTTTCAATTTTTTATGACAGTGATTAGGTAGATACATAGAGAGATAGAGATATTGACAGCACAGTGCTATTAAGAGTAGGTGATGCTCAGCCCTGGTCCTCTCACTTCCCTGTCGTAAACTTCGAACAGCAAGAACTCTTCTTCTGCCTGTGTTTAAGGCCACTGATTTTGCTTCAGTTCTCTGGAAAATAAAAACTTTCATTGAATGCTGCCCTCTCTCTTATCCTGCTCTATTCCTAAAATGTCTAACATTTTTTAAGAACACAAAAAGACAGTGTCCTTTATAAATGAGAGAAAGAAGTAACATATAAACATATTCTTGTTTAACCAGTGAAAATACAAATCTGTTCTCACCATGATGAAAAAAAGTGTTGCTTTTTGACACTGAGCATTTTGTACTACCTGTTTTCTTTCTTCCTCAATCTCCTTGTTAGTTCTTTGGTTTGGTTTTTGTTGGTTTTTTTGTTTGGTTTTTTTTTCCTTTTAATTTTTTTTTTATTCACTGGTCTTTTTTCATGCCATCAGTTTTCTTTAGAACACTTTCTTAGGTCTGTAATGAGTGCCATCTTTTCCTATACTTCTGGTATACTTCTGGATATACTTACAAATTTTTTTTTTGGTATCTGTCAGATTACCTTTTAAAAATGGTTATCCATACATATATCTACAAAAACTAAGTCTTCATTCAGCCTATGACAGGCAATCCAATGGTAAAAGTCAAATTTACCTAACTGAAAAAGTTTAATTAAACTTGCTTCTTTTTCAAATCAAGTGTCTCAGCATAGTGCTGATCACACTGAAAATTATCTGAGTATAGTTCACTGCACTAAACCACTTTCCATAATGCAGATGCTACTTCTCTTTTCAATGACCAAAACAAAGTAAAAAGATTCATCTCCCCAGTGCATTACTACACCTATTTAGTTGTTTCTTTCAGTTGCTTTCAGTGGGGTTACACTAGAGTAACACTGAAGCAACGCAGTGCTTAATCAACCCTAATATATGCCCCTGATAGCTTTATGTTTTATTCCAGCTCATTAACAGGCCATCTGGTATGACAGTGCAAGAAGACCATTATGTCTTAATGAGGTGATTAAAACCAAAAAATATGCAGTTGTTGCAAAATATTAGAATGGACTCCAGGAAACCCCACCAATATTTAATGTACTGTTTTAATACTTTATTTGTTGCTATCTATAAAGTCTTCAAACTTCAATTATGTAGCTGTAAATTATCTATGATCTAAATATTCTTCATGTAAAAGCACTCACTGATACTTTCAAATGTAGGAACTAATTTTAGGATTAATTACAGGTGTTGTTCTGATATTTTTATGGTGCAATGCTACGTATTTATGTTATTAATCTGTGTTTCCCACTGTATAGCATTACAAGAAGCACTATAAATAAGGTTATGCTCAAATTTGAACTTTGTGCAATTTTTTACCTGGTAACAGATATACTAGATGTTCCATAAACATTTCAAAACCTATGCTTACAATGACACAGATTTTGCAAGTTTTAACCTGAAAGATGCATATCCAAAGTCACTCAGGTACCTGAATTGAGCAGATGACTAATGATACTTCCACAACAACCTGTCTCCCTGCCCCCTAAAATTTTATAGAATTGCATTAATTTTGCTACAGTCAATTGGTTTTGCCAACCCAAGAACTTCTTTAGTGTTAGGACATTTCAATGTCCTTAATCTTCCTAAAGAAAACAAATGACAAAGAACAAGACCTAAATTGACTCAATTATTTCATATGTGTTTCCATTCAACTGAAAGGTTTATTTATTCTGTAAGTAAGTGTATGAAAAACTTGAAACTAAAATGTAGTACTTAATAAATTTAGACACTACACTCAGCAATATATAATAAAGAAAACATAGAAATACGTTTGTGGCAGAAAGAAACTGATTGAAGGTACTTTCTTACTATTTGTAAAGTAATTAACATCATTTTGTACATTGAAAACTCTGTGTGTACATCTAGGTACATATATACGTCTATATGCACATATACCTCATCAGTCATTCTGCTTACATTCAGCTGTAGCCTGACCTTAAATAATACTGTAAAGAGATACTGTATGATCTATTTTCTCAGTAGATAGAGGTCTGTGCAGAGATGGGAGGGACCATTTTTTTGCCTGAAGAATGCTGGCTTTACAGACCTGACATTTCCCTGACTTCATTTACCCTTAGGAGCTGCTCCCCATGGGTCCCAAACTACAGTTTCCTGAAAAAAGATCTTCACTCTGCTGTTCTTCCTCACTCCTGCCAGGACTTTGAACTCCATTTCATGGTCACAACATCCAAGGCTGTCACCCATTACCACATTTTCCCACAACTGTTTTTTTTTGTTGTTGTTTAGTAACGAATAGGTGGATCCAGCTGTGCATTACTCCTGCTTGACCCATCCACTACCATGCCAAGAAGTTATCCCCAAAACTTATCAGAAGCCTTCATGGCCAAAATGTTCAAAATCTATCAGGAGAGGTGAGGAGGAAAGAGTGACGACTGACTTGAACAAGCCTCATTTCCACAGAAAATGGGTTTAACTAGCCACACAGAGAAATTTTATCAGTTGTTACCAATAGGAGAGTAAAGCATAGGTACCTCTTTTAGCCCTACCAAGTACCCTTAGTTTCAAATGCTAAGCAGACAATATATTATATGCTTTACACAATTGCTACATTAAGTGGCAACTTAGAAGCACTAAACCACAAATGAAAGGGACATAAAATATAAAGTGGGTTGTTCAAAATGGAGTTCAACAGGCAAGCTATCAAACTGTCACTTTGGTTTATGGCCATATACAGGCCATAACCCAGTGTTTTAGTGTACAAATTCACAATTCATGACACTCTTTCAGAAGTGACCTTAGAAACTATTCTACAGATAAACTGGGTATCTGTACCACCCAAACTAAAAGGGAAGGAAAAAGAGTGCCTTATTAACCAGGATCTAGTGACCCAGAGAAAACTTTCCCATCTTGTTCCCAGATTAGATATTAAGAATTTACTGTTCTCTGTTCTTTACCTCTGTAGCATTTTCATTTGAACAGTCATGTTCACAAACTGAAAATACTGTCTATATGATGATAATTAAAAGACGCTATGCAAAAATTAAATATATTTTAAATAATACAGAAGAAATTAAATTTTATTTTTCTTAGGCTAAATAAATGTTCCCCTAGAGTTAGGAATCTAAACAAAACCAAGTCATTCTGGAGGGAAATTTTACTGCAGATGCACACGTCCCCTAGTTTCATTACAAAAGTACTGACATATATCTTTGGCATCATGAATACAAGGCTGTATTGTTTATATATTCCCAAAATCTTGATGGATAATTTTATTTCTCTTTACTTTCCTCTCCCCTCAAAGAAAAATTAATTACTTGTCTAGCACTAAGATATGTATCTTCTTTTTTAGGTTCTGGGACTACTATATCCTAATATGTTAAGAACTACAGAATGTTGAACATCTCGTGTTCACCTGAATAAACAGTATAATAATTTTTCAACAACTTCAAATTGATATGAATTAATTTACTAGAAGTCTCAGTGAGATAAAGGCAGACTGATATTAGGAAATGGTTAAGATTTTTTTTTTTTTTTTTGTCTAGAATGTAATATACCACAATAGTGAAGGACCTAGAAAATGTGTGTATTTATTTTTCTTCAGCTAAGCTTAACAGCATACATACCAACCCAGCTGATGTGAGCAATTTTTTGATGTGAATAGAAATACAAAAAGAAGTAGTTCTTTAGGAAAAACTGCTTGCAGCTGGACTGTACATACCGTGAGACTCTCAGTGGGGAAGATCTCCACTGATCTCAGCTAGAGAATTCTGGTAGACGATGGAATATCATCAGTCTGAAAAGTCCCAAATCACTCCATTTGATAATAAAACTATTATCCAGTCAGAACTAACAGTCAGAAAGCTAAATCACCAGTCAGAAAGCTAAATCACCAAATACTAAGAACATAGGTTAGCTGTAGTGACTTTGTCAAATTGTTACATTCAGTATTGAGTATAGCTCAGGGCAAGTGCTCAGTACAATTTCAAAGAAATGTGCGGTCTGTATTAAAATGCAGTGACTGCAATATCCTGATTTAATACCTCTTCCTTACTGTTACTGCCTGGCTACGGTTTGAGCCAGCAGTTAAACTAGTTGTGACACTGTGACAATTCAAGTTGGGAAGAAAAAGAGCAGTTGAAAGTTAGTAGGCGCACGATAGTATTTGTGCTTTTGAAAAGCTCCCGCAGTGTTGGAGACCTGTCCTCATAGACAGAATCAATTTGTACATTGCTGGTTTGCCTAACTGAAATTTGAGAATGAGTCACTCATGTTTTCAGTGATGCCCTGACACTGAAAAAGGTATACATCTGTATCTTCAACCAATGAGACAGAAAAAATACTATTATTTGTTTTTAATTTTTCCCATGACTTAAGAAAATACACATAGACTTGGGAACTAGTTAAAATCTCTAACACCTGTTTGCTGTTTCCAGATGGCACAGTTCTCCTGAAGCAAACAAACCGCCTGTTTTACAGAAGCTGAGAACAATCTGTTTCTGGTAAAACGTACCCCTTTTGTTGATAAAGGGTTATCCATTTTCTCAGCTCTCTATATCCAGTATAATCATAACCAAGCAAACTTTACAATGAATGCTTAAGAGGAAGTAAAAAAACCCAAAACTAACAACTCCAATCTCTTCCTTTCCTTGTTTATGTAGAGGTTTGTTTATCTTTTTCCAGAAAACACTGCTGATATTGAACAGCTCTAATGATGTATGCTGGTATTAAAATGCTGGTACTAGTAACACAGCCATCACAGCAATAGATTTTAGAAAACTTAAATTCTAAAACTTTTTTTACAACAAATAAGATTTCAATGTGATCTTGTAAATTTAATGAATGTTAAGGCAGACTTAACAGAAACATAACAAGTGAAAATCAAATAAGGTCTGGTTTATTATTCTTTTAAAAGGCTACAGTTATTTATTAACCAGAGTGCATTCATCAGAACTACAAGTTGACAGACCTATAGACATTTTCACCCCTAATACATCAAATTAATCATAAAACATATTCTATTTTCTGCCCAGCTCCCTTCTGTTAATCTACTTGTTAGACAAAACCTGAACACTAATGCTAATTCTAAGCATTGGGAGCCATAAAAATTATTAACATGATCTGGCATCCTTGCTTACTTACTTTTTCTATTTTGCTAAACACAAAGATTATATTTGTGAAAAAAAGTGACAATTTTAGATAAATTGCTTAAAACAATGAGTGATTTAATACTTAACTACATTGTAGAAATAAATGGAGTAAGTCTCAAGAGCAAACGAGTTGCTGGATTTCTTTTAACTGATTCAGGACACAAACGCGGGTAAACTATGCAGTCTCACTGCCACTACCTTTAAATAAGAGAACACATTTCCAGTGCAAGTGTGGACAAAATAAATAATGCAATGTGGTAGCATTTCTAAGTTCACATTTCAGACCATTTACTTTAAAGGCAAAGTGACTTCATCAAAATCTAGAGTCCATTTTTTCCCACAGGTTTTGGGGGCAGCAGTTTTTCAGACTTTTTCCAAGATTAGGTTTTAGTGGCATCTATGACCATATCCGATTCATATTAAAGTAACATGGATACTATCACAGACAGATGATAAGGAAAGTAAACAGAGGTGTTACAATGTTCCTGGCCATCATTTTAACTGGCATCATGATCTTAGATCAAGTTAGATCAACTATGGCTTTTTGTATCAGAGTTTTGGCTCCAAAGGAAAGAGGAAAGCAGAAGAGATCCGGGATGTGCCTGCATTTGGTTTGTGTTAGCATATGCAGTTCACTTGAATCAATTTATTTCGTTTTCTGTCTGTTTACTGTTCCCATTCATTTGTTCACACTCAATAAGTATGTTTAGTTAAATCATCATTGCACTGCATTGCATGACAAAACCTGGATGTGTGATCGTTTATCAGTCTCTATTCTCAGTGACAACACAACAAGATGGGACCACTTAAATTTGCTTCCATTAAAGCACAGCACTTGATATTTTTTACTTGATCTGTAGCAAAATCACAGCTTAGTCTTACACAATGAATCCACTTGAGTCAAAGTAACAATTAAGCACACTAGTCTATATACGGCATAAATAGGTACTCTGGGAATAGGAGTAGAAGTACTTTTACAAACAGAAATACAGGATATGGATCCTATTTCTAGGAAAAGGATGGAAGTTTTTAATAGAATTTATAGCAATAATAATAGTAGCAAACTTTTCTTCTTTTAAGAAAAGGGTAAGCAGCACAGAGTTGAGATTCAGGCTATATTGTACACCAAACCTGCTAGCATCCTCAAAAAATAAAAAATAAGAATTCTTAGATTTCATCTTGAGTGGGAAAAAAATTCACGTTTTTATTTTTAAAGAAAGAAACCCCACCACCAAAGTATGTTTCCTTGAACTCCCTTTGAAGCCATACGCTGTATTTATTCACAAACAATTTCACTGAAGAATTCATGTTCTTGTAAACTCACAGAAACATTGACATGAGCAAAGTACTCAGAATGTAAAAGAATGTGACTTCAAATAACTAGTAAGAAATGAATGCTAGCATTCATCATGAAAAAGAGAGTAGTTATTCCTTTACTGGCAGTAGTCTTCTGTCAAATGAAGAAGATTTAAAATTATTTAAAATAAAATTATAGATCTGAAAAATCAACTAACCACAATGATTTATGATGAATATTTTTTAACATTTAGACATCTACAATTTACATAACAATCTACTTTCAACACACTGTTACAAGAATATTAAAAAGCATACTTCCAAAAGAACATACTTTCCTGAGTGATATATTTCATGTTTGGTTTTTATGATTCTTTAATGTCAAGCAACTCTTTGAAAATGCAAACAGCATTTTAGTGGTAATTTTATCTGCCTAGCATTAAGCCTTTGAGAAAAACATGTTGGGGAAAATTGGTAAATTTTGAATTCCAAATAGCAACTTCAAAAAATAATCTATGAAAATAAGCACTGGATGGTTGTATTTATAGGGCAGAACACAGTTAGTGTCCATAGTAATATATGGCTCCCTGAACTGCATGGTATTTAAAATATATTTGTGAAATGAAAAGTAAATATCATCAACAGGTAAAATAATTTTCTATTAGTTTGTTTTTTTTTTTTTATTTGTATTGTTGCCTGTGAAAGATACAATTTTTTTTTTTAAATCTGGCGACTTGCCTATAGGATAACAGCTAAGTTTTTTCACTTTTATTCCTCTATTTTTTTAATAATAAAGGAAGCTATTTATTAAATACCTGCATCATTTAAACTATGGACACCTTGCTTTTAGTGTCACTGAGCAGAAAGAAACCTTTACATCAGAGATTTAACTTTGGCTACTCCTAATCCAAGCCAAACTAGAAGTAATGGACTGAAAGCAAAAACTTCCGTAAACTATTGTCTGTCTACACTTTGTCAAGTTTTAGTATTAAGAAGAATATTGTAATGAAGTAGGAACACAAATGGAGCAATGGCATTTCCACTGTAACACTTATTTCAATTATCTGCTTCTCTGATTAGAAAACCTGTCTCTGGCCACAATTCAGTGAATAATTTGATTTCATAACCTCTACATGCATTTTTGCTTAATAGTGATACAAGTTTTCAAAGACAGCTTTTCAAAATCCAGACAAAGGCAAGCCAGAATGCATTTTTTCATTTTCAATGTTTTTGTAATCTGAGAATACTCATCTACTTTTACTTTTTTCAAAGCAATTCAAACAATTGATTAGATTTGAAGGAGAAATGGGTATTATAAAAACCATGCTTTCAAAATAATGAAGTACATCACTTCTGAGATATTTCAATACTTATAAAACATAAAGAGCATCGATGCACTGTTTTGGCAGTTCCAATACATTGGCTGTCATATTCAGATCAATGTTCTTTGTCTTTGACAATGCTATATAGAAGATTTGTTTTAGCCTTTCCTATTAAGAATTGCAAACATCAAAAGCAGGAAGAGACTGTGAAGAAAAGAGAAAGCAGCATTTACTTATAACTTAGGGAACTTTTATTTTACAGATTTTTTTTCCATTAAGCTATTAAATTACTAGAATACTTGTATCCAGAGTTTCATAAATCTTATGTTGAAGACTGTTAGTATGAATTTAAGAATTTCAGACATGACATACTGGTCAACATCCTGCTAGGATGCTGTTATGTTTGACTGAATCCTCTGTGTTGCCTATTTGTGGGAAGTACTCCTGCTGTAGTATCATCCACAATAATTACTTCCCAAAAGACATTCAATAAAATTATGTAATCAAATTTATTTGACCTGGATTGTTACACTGTTATGGTTGCCTTCTGTACCTAAAGTTTTTAAAAAGAAAGCCTCATCTACCCTAAAGAGTGAAATGAGATCTTAAGCATTTTTTTAGGCAAGAACCTCATGGTTCTTGTCATATAAAGAATTCCACAATATATTTTAGAAGAAAGATATCTAATTATAAGAAACACATTTTTGTAAGATAAAATTCTATGCGAACTCGCTTCTCATATTTAAAGTAACATCACAGACAGATAATTGTACTATTATCTTAAATACATTAGTCATAGACATAACCATAAATCTATATTTTAACTTATGTGCTTTTCCGAAACTGAAGACCTGCACTTTATAGAAAGACATGCCTCAAATTCAACATTCATCATATTCGCCTGCTATTTCTTTCCTGGCCCATGTAGCAGTGCAAACATATCTGCTGTGTGTACTGTAACTATTCATTTTCTTTTATTTGTAGGTGCGAACACCCCAAAGACACTGTTAATAGTTTTCTCATGGTGTATCTGTTGTGCTATGATATCAAAGTATTTGAAATTATGGAAGAAAGAAAACACTATAATTAAGTATTTCCCTTTCTTGTGACCTCTGATTAATTAGGGGGAACAGATGGTGCCTCCAGAGACCTAGAAGTAGTTTCTGCAATTGTGTCATAACTTGGTCAAGATAAAGTTTAGTTATAGTTTTTCTATAACTCTTCTCCTATTTCCTTACATATTATATTTTTTAATGAGAAATCTTCAGTATTTTCTTAAAATCAATTTTTAACTTCTAATAAAAATATTAGGTTTATCTGCTGTCCTGGTTTTGGCCAGGGCAGCACTAATTTTTCCTCAGTAGCCATGAGGGGGCTGAGCCTGGAGCCATGTATGTCTGTCACTAGCTTGTTATTGCACAACACCTCACATCATTGTGGGGGGTGCAAGGAAGGGACACTTGCTTCCAGGAAGAAGTGCGTGTCTTAAGGTGGAAAAAAAGTGTGGCCAGGTGGGGAACCCTCTGGTTGTTGGTCATTGTCTTGGGGTTGTGCTGCACTGGTCAGTGAACATTTTTTGCACGTAAGTCACCCTCTCTTTGTACACTTTTGTTATTAATATTGTTGCTGTTACTGTTCATTTTCTTATCTCATTGCTATTTCTAGTAAATTGTTCTTATCTTAACCCTGGATCTCTTTTTGTCTCCCACTGGAGGTGCTGAGGGGAGCAGCTCATGGTTTTCTTTTTAGTGGTAGTACTAATTTGGGGAGAGCCCTTCTTAAGCCTCCTTACAATATCTCCTTTTATTTTACCTAGTATACAGTGTACACTTCTTAAATACTGTAGTATTTTTCACTTTTTTTTCACATTTTTAAGGATTTTTCTTCCCTAAGGTTAGAACACTGATCACAATGTGTCCAAAACCTATAAAGTGTTTGCTAATACGCTGTCTGGTTATGAACCAAGTCTAACTCACAGTATTGATGGAAAAGGTAAACAGCATAAAACAGATTGACAGTATAACCTATCATGTTACACTATTCAAGTAGTTAGATTGTTTTATGACTACTATTTCCAGTCAGAATTACTTATGGTCTTCATACACGTACACATTACGTAAAGCTAATCATAGACCTCATAGGCAAAGCAATTAGGATAAAATGTGTTATAAATACACAGAGATATTTGTATTTAAATACCTAAATACACCTAGGATATCCACAGGTAGATACTGGCGGGATCTACTGGCTGGACGGCTGGGCCCAGGGAATAGTGGTGAATGGTGCTGCATCCAATTGGCAGCCAGTCACCAGTGGCATCCCCCAGAGATCTGTGTTGGGCCCAGCCCTGTTTAATATCTTTATTGATGATCTGGATGAGGGGATCAAGTCTACCATTAGCAAATTTGCACCAGGTTTCCAGGGAGTGTTAATCTGCTGGAAGGTAGGAGGGATCTGCAGAGGGACCTGGACAGGCTGGAATGATGGACTGAGTCCAACAATATGAGGTTTAACAAGTCCAGGTGCTGGGTCCTGCACTTTGGCCACAACAACCCCCTGCAGCACTGCAGGCTGAGGACAGAGTGACTGGACAGCAGCCAGGCAGAAAGGGATCTCGGGGTACTGATTGGCACCAGGCTGAACATGAGACAACAAGGTGCCCACACGGCCAAGAATGCCAGTGGCGTCCTGGCCTGGATCAGCAATAGTGTGGCCTGCAGGACCAGGGCAGGGATTGACCCCCTCAGCACTGGAAAGGCTGCACTTCAAATCCTGTGTCCAGTTTTAGGCCCCTCACTATAAGAAAGACACTGAGGTGCTACAGCATGTCCAGAGAAGAGCAATGAAGCTGATGAAAGCTTGCTTCACCAAGCAATTGGAGCACAAGTCTGGTGAGGAGCAGCTGAGGGTACTGGGGTTGTTTAATCTGGAGAACAGGAGGCTCAGGGCAGACCTTATTACTCTCCAAAACTATCTTACAGGAGGTTATAGCCGGGTGGGTGTCGGCCTTCTGGGTAATAAGGGACAGAATGAGAAGAAATGGCCTCAAGTCACATCAGGGGAGGTTTAGATTAGATATCAGGAAAACTTCCTTCACTGAAAGGGTGGTCAGGCATTGGAAGAGGCTGCCCAGGCAAGTGGTAGAACCACCATACCTGGAAATGTTCAAAAAACATGTAGCTATGGCACTTGGGACATGGTGGATGGTAGTGATGGACTTGGCAGTGCTAAGTTAACTGTTGGACTTGATGATCTTAGAGGGTCTTTTACAACCTAAACAATTCTATTATTCTATGTAAACAGCACAAGTTTGCAGCTGTTAGTGAAGCAAGTAAATTTTTCGAATCAAAACTCTCCCTTATCAGTATGGTTGCTACTCTGCTACTAGTATAAAGGTCATAGAAATTAAATAATTCCAGACATACAAAATACAATCCTTGTTTCTTATTTCCAGAGGTTTAACTGAAAATGTTCAATGAAACGTAGGATTCAAGACAGTATCAAGTGTCCCTGTATTATTTAGTTAGAAATTTTATTGAATGGTACTATTACGATAGTATAATTTAATTTCAGTGTGCCACTCCACATGTTTTGGGGACATTTTCTTGCATAGGAAACAGAGGGTTCATTGTACTTGTTTGTAACTAAACAGTAATTCTCATCAAGTAAAGTTCAAACTTTCCCTGATGTCTAAGGAATGCTACTTGATGCAAATTTGGGGTTTTCTTATACAATAATCTTATTATCCATAAAAAAGATTCCATTATTTCACAGATTTTATTGCCTGAGAACTAATAATTTAGTTATCTCCTCTCAAGAAATATGGAAGCAGATGTAATTCAATACAATGGCAGTGTTCAGAGAGACCCTAAAAAGAAAACATTTCTTAAAATAAATGATCATATGGTCTCTAAATTAGAGCATGCTGCCTTTAAACAGAACTATTTTAAACAGAACTGTTTAGTAAATTAAATTTAAAACATGAAACACTTCATTTCACATCTAAAGGTTTCTATTTTATTACATTTTTCATTCACAGCAAGTTGCAAATCCTTCAGACTTCCACCAGCGTCTAATGATCATCTGGAAATGCTACCTAACTGAAACTTCAAAAAACTGCTCAGCGCCTGTCCTTCCTTGGGAAAGTATAAGGGCTTCTTTTTTCAATAGGTATTTCTATCACGACAAATGTTTTAAATTCCTTTTCAGTCAGTTACATCAGTGTTTCTCCAGGTACAGATTAACAAAGCAAAAGAGTAGCTGCCATCAAGTATTAAAGTAGCTTTTTAAGATATTGGTAGGTGAACTCCATTAGCACAAACTGATCTCATATGCTTGAAGTACTTGCATTTACATATGGAAAACAGAAGTCGTGGAAGTTTAATCACATGGAGATCCCAGCTGGGCATCTGCTGACAGTGAAGATCTAGAGGCCTTGCTGTTTGGGACTAGCTAAATGAAAGAGGAAACAGGGTGGAAGCTCATGTGTTGAAAATAAATTGGAGCTGATCCCTTAAGATAGGGATTAAGAAACAGAATAACTTTTCTAGAAGTATACTCTGAAAATTGGTAATACAAAAATTCTATATTACATGACTAGTATAAAATAAGGAAGTTAGTTTATCTGAAAAATTCTTTATTTTCTGTGGAGGTTGACTTGAAACTCCTATTGTCTCTTCGATTTCTTCTGTTTCTTATTTAGCTGTCCCTTATCCTCCAATCCATATTTCGTATTTTACTACATCTCTTGCTGACAGTCTCACTTTTTAACCTCTTTCATTAGCTTCCATGCTTTTTGTCCCTTATGCTATTCATTACATTAATTCATCTTTCCTCTTATCTGTGCAAAGAGCTTCAGCACAATGCTTGCACAGCATTTGAATCCAGCTAAATCTAATAATAGATAATAAATGTTATTGCAACAGTAACTAGACCTGGTGATGCCCACTTCAAAAATGATGAACACTGCCTCCTGTCTTGAACTCCTCTGGCAAATTATCCCTCCAAGTGCCCACTATAAATCCTGCCCAACAAGTGCCCTTGCCCTAGGAGAGCAAAGATAAGCAAAAGCAGTGCTACATATTTACTTGCTGCTGCAGGGAAATGTTACCAGGTCAAGTGTTCCTGGGTTAAAGTTCCTACTACACGGTGCAACAGAACACATGGGAAGCTCAAAGCAGCTCCAAAACATGAGAGTACAGTCCTGTCAACACAATGTTGGCACCCAATATATTTAGTCCTACTGAGGACACTGTGCAGTGCAGCTCACCAGCCCACTGTGGCTCTTTGGGCCTCACAACCATTCCACGATGGAGATAAGCCTGTAAGTGTTTCCAGAACTGGCTATGTGATGTCTTGAAATCTTGTGCAAAGCAGGGAGGTGGGTTTTTTTTTAAGCATGTCGACATCTGATGATGTGAGAGAGACCCGGTCCTGCAGTTATACATGCATAGCTTGTCTTCCACTCCCATTTCAGCTCAGCTAAGCTATGGCTTCTAATAAACCAAGCCTACAGATTTTGCAACAGCAAAGCTGAAAAACACGCAAATGCCCCCAGAGACCACATAAATAGAAGGCTGTATGAAATGCACATAAGCGGATGTTTGAGACACACTTCTTTCTTACTGCCATTATGGTTAACACCATTATCTGGCTGGGATCTATTCTTGTACTTTCATTATCTCAATTCAAACCATATGTGTTTTTCTGAAACTATACATCTGCATTCCTCTTTAGCCATGAATTGTTATATTGCAATTGCCTAAAACTCTAAAATATAATTGTCAAATTGTGAATAATTGTGTAATTAAAATCTTGAGATTATAATCATATATGCAGATCTAAGTCTCTGGTCAGTGCCAATATACAAGAAACGAATGTAAAATTCTACTTCTACAGGTCTCCTGCTACCTATGATCAGATGCAAGAATTAAATAACACCATCTTTTCCACCTGCAGATAAAAAAACCAGGAATAACCAAGGCATATTTATGTACTTCGATTAATCTATAAATTACATGGTATTTTAGTATCAAATATACTGCATAAATAGTAATAATAATAAGTAATAAGTATTAAGTAAAAGGCTTAGTCTGTAACAATTTTTTGCAGAAAAGTAAGTAATGCTTAATGCATAATGCCTGACCATATGTCTTCTCTGTCCTGTTGGCTAATTACCTGCAAATTGCTGTACCTATTTTACTGCTGCTGGTTATTAGTAACTGAAGTATGTTTCCTCCTGAGTCTTCTTACTCTTTTCCATACCTTTTCAATCTCACCAGAGAAATTGCATTTGGGCTTCATGACACTTGGATGGATTGAATTGCAAAGGACAACTTCTACAACTGAATTCTGTAGAGAAGAGACACCTCCCAACAAAAAAGCTGACTGAACAAAAGCTACAGCCATACACATTGTGCTGCTTTAAAACTGTAAGTTGAAAGGACTGAAAACAGTTACATTTGCATCAGATTTTTTTTTTTTCGCTATGTAGCAACAAAGGAGCTCCGGGCATATACTCTGACATGCATTAAAATGATGCAATAATGATTTTTTTATACAGAAAGTAATTATCATTTTTTAATGATTCATTCTGTAGGAGCCATGTCTAATTTGGGGCATCTGCTTCCAACAATAATTCCCCACCCATGTACCAGAATTTAAAACTTAATTATTGCTTTTGCAATATAAGAACTTTAACATAACTATCGATTATGGAAACTATGATCATTCATAGGACATGGTTAAGGCATTCTTGCCAACTAGATAAAACTAAAAGAACACATAAAATTCATTTTTAAGCACCCTGCAGCCCAGAAAAGCCTTGAAGTTCCACTCTTTAATTTACAGCCAATTGTACAAATTCTGATTTAAAATTTCAACAGCTAAGAACAAAAAACTTTGCCTAGCTTATTTATATTATGCATGCACTTTATTTTTCTCCTTCATATGTTTATACTGTTTAAGAAAAAAAATCAAATTTCCTAGATCAATAATTAGTATATTCTCCTAATAGTAGTCTTGTGATCATCAACAGAGTTTAGGAAAAAAGTCCCAAACATACCAGCTTTAATGTACAGTTAAACAAATGTTCATCAGTTGAACTTCAGGTTTAGCTTGCCAAAACTGCTAACTAGAAGATAATGATTTTGAAAGTTTGCTTTAAATGATTTCCAAACAAGACCATCTACATATTTTATAACAAACTTCGCATTTCTAGTCTTTTCAAGACTAATAAATGCATTAGTCTTTTCCTGTAGATATATGAATGCATGAAAACAATTCTCTTCTGTAAGATACTTCACATTTAACAGTATAACTAATGAATATTTATTGCACAAATTCTTGGTAGAAAAACATAAGTAGCAATTTAAATTAACTTTTCCTCATTTCCATAAATGGTGTTAATTGAAAAGTTTCAAATAAATTAAAAAGCCAGCAACACCATACTTTTACACCATTTCTTTTGTTTAGATGTTTCAAGCTATGGGTTATCTGATATGAAATTCTGTCTCGTCAAATATTTATTCATTTTTATTTCTAGTAAGGAACCTATAAATACCAGGGTTAAATAAGGAATGCAAACTACCATGAGTAAACAATTAAGTATAATTCTACCTACTCATCAAAGTGAGTGATGGACTTCATGGATTCTTCTCTGTCATATCTTCAATATGAAGATAATTCAGTCAAGTAAAACTTCAAGAATTTCTACACTACCTCTCTTAAGTTCCTCATAGACAAGGTGATGAGGTATGGGCTGGATGAGCAGATGGACAGGTGGGCTGAAAACTAGCTCAGAGGCCAGGCCCAGAGAGTGGTGTAGGTAATCGAGCGCCAGCACAGGGTGCCCAGAGAGATTGTGGAGTCTCCATCCTTGGAGGTATTAAAAAATTGTCTGAATATGGTCCTAGGAAACCTCTTCTAGGTGGCCCTGCTTGAGCCAGGACAACATGACCTCCAGAGGTACTTTCAAATCTCAGTCATCCTGTGATTCTAATTCATTGTAACTAAAATTTTATGTGTCACAGTTCTCAAAATACCACCTCCACAAACCTGGATATTTACTCTGGCACCACATCATCTGTCACATCAAGTTCTTATACTTTAGAACCATCAAGGCAGAGGTCTTCCTTCATCTTTACTATTCTTATATGTCTCCAGTATCTATTATTTGACAGGGATGACCAGGAGATAGATTTCACACCTCTCAGATTTCACAAATACTCTGCTTGAAATTTTCAGACAACACAAAGAGGGAAGGAGCAAAGAAGGACAAATAAGAATGTGACAGTTAACACATGCATTTGATATGGGAAGTTCTAACAGTATTCAAGTTTGCAATCTGCAAGAGGCAACAAAGGGAACATTATACTCATGTGTTTTTTCTGGAATAGGGTTATTTTTTACCTTTATATTTTGACAACAAATTCCAACAAAGCCAAGGAAAAATCTATGATGAAAGTGTTATTCATATCCAACTGACAAATTATTTCTGACAAAAAGACATCTGCTCAGAAGATTCCCAACCAGCTGTTCTCTAATCTTCTCCAATATTACAGCCTGCTAAGTCAGTGTTCTGTTCCTTGTTTCAAAACAGATTTCCTTTTCCCTAGCAATCCTTAATGTTGGTGATTGGGAGATTTTGTTCCTAGTGGTTTTTCACAGCAATTGATAAACTGTGTTTATAAACATGGAACCCCTTCCTGATGCCTATTTCATTTTTTATTTACCTGTCTCCCACTGCCAAAATATGGAGTACCAAAGTATTAGGTAGCTTTTCCCCACCACTTTTGGTGTCAGTTGTTAAGGTAGCAGGAAAATGCTTTGAAATAAGAATCTATTTCTGGTGAGGGGGAAAAAACACTTGAAAAAATCCAAAAAACCTCATATCTGTGGTTGAGTACTTTAAAGAACCTGATGAGACATTTCTATTGGTAGCATCCTAGCCCCAAGGGTGGTTACAGACTTCTTTCTTTAACTCACTTTTTTGTTTGACTGTTTCAGTGTCTTTGAAAGGCTCAGCAGTGCCAGTCTCAAAAAGTCAAGTCTGACTTCATTGCAACAAGGACTTCTGTGGCATGAGCCAATTAATGAGGAAGCACTATCTTTTTCCCGTCTGCTTTACTTCTTTCCCACAACATGACCAAAATTAGGTTAATTAGCAATGTGCTGGGGGAAATAAAATCACTTTATTTAGATTAAGAATTTTGAGCTGGCCTCATTATGAAGTATGGGACAATTAATGAAAAGTAAAAAATGGAATCACAATTCTGACTTGGGTTTTCAAATAAATTTCCTCTCAAAGAGTCAGCAAACTTGACTTAGAAGGGTGTTATTTTCTATTAAAAAATATAAATTAAAAGATTGTAATGTAGATAAAAGACTTATTTTTTGTTCAAAGGGCCATGTTCATACAGAATATAGCTATATCTTCTTAAGATTTACATGCATGATAAAAGCTGCTTAAAAAGTGGAAAAGGAAGATCTACCAGCCACCGGGGAAGCTAAAAAACACTGTATGAGTAGAATAAAAAGACTATGTATGCAGCTTCACTACAACTAGCTGAAGTAATTTCCATGAGAGCTATCCCTTCTTGAGTTAACCTAGCTCAGAAGAGAGCAGGCACAGTGAAAACACACAGCACAGATTGATTGCATTAGCAGCACTAAGTAGCTATTGTATTCCTAACTCAATCCACACTACTCAAACTCAAATTTAAAGCATCACTAATCCTGAGCTTTTGGAATAAAATCAGATGAATGTAATTGGTGAATTACACCTTAAATTAACAATGTGCTGAATACCAGCCTTAGTTGTAGAACCATAATTTTATTAAGTGCTTTAAAACAGAAGTCCCTTCCTACCAGCACTGCTATACCATTTTACAGTATTTGAAGATCTGCCTCAAAGCATAAAGAGAAAAAATAGACTTACTGACCTGATGAGAAGGGATTAAAACTAGGTAAACTGGAGAAAGTTTATTATCACCTAAAGCAATAGTGCAGGGGCTGTGAGAAATAGACCAGGATGTAATAGAATGAGGGAGGCTCTCACACTCCCTTTCTCTTTGGAAAGCCAGGTGACTGAGGGTTCATCTCAAGCACTTCTACAATGGATATACATAGCATGGGATAAACAACCAGAAAGAATGAGTTGTAGACTGCACAGTTGTAGAGTTATGATCTCATTGAAATTGGAGGGATGTGGAGGCATAGCTTGCATGCCTGAGTACTGCAGCAGACGGAAACAAGCTCTCCAGGAAAGAGAGGCCAGAAAGGTGAGGATGTGGCATTGTAATCTGTGCAAAGGAGTTGCTCACAAGCACAGAGCTTTGTCTTTGAAAAGGCTCAAATTGTGCTGCAGAGAGCAGCCAATATGATGCAGGGTCAACCTGGAGAAGCAAGTGGAGAACTGGTCTGACAAGAACCTCACAAAGTTCAACAAAGGTAAATTAGCCCTGTATCTGGGACGGAATAACCCAATTACCGCATAGTCTGTGAGCAACCTGGCTAGAAAGGACCTGGGATTCCTGGTGCACAGTAAATTGAATATGAGTCAATAGTGTGTTCTCGCAGCCCAGAAACCCACTGACCTAGTGGATTGCATTAGCAACACTCTAACCAGAACGTGGAAAAGTGATTATTCCCCACTCTTGAGCACTGAGAGTGTACTCGAAGTCCTGAGACCAGTTTTAGGGTTTTCAGCCTTGGAAAAGTACAGGAGCAAGCCCAATAGAAGACACTTCGTAAAGATGAAGTTGAGACCACTAACTCTGTTCAGCTTTAGAGGCTCAGGAGAGATCTTCCTGCTGTTTTCAGCTTCCTGGTCGAAGGGCACAGACACAATGCAGACAAGACTCCTCACACTGGAACCCAGGGATGGGACAAGAAGCAACAAACTGAAAGACAGAAAGTTCAAATTCGATAAAAAGGGGGGAAAATTACACCACAAGGGTGGTAAAACACAGGAATAAGGTTGTCAAGAGGGGTTGTGCAGTTTCTACCCTCAGAGCATTTCAAAACTCAGAATAACCTGACTAACTCTGATTCAAGCAGGGTCTTGGACTAAATTATCTCAAAGGCCTTAATTCAAAACAAGCTAATATTTGTTTCATTGAGTAACCTACAAATTTACAACGTGATAAAAGTTTTGTTAAATACCTGTTTTGTTGGTTTTTCCCTTACTCCTGTCCTTCCTTCTCATTTTCTTATTCCACAAGGAGGAAAATTAGACTTTATAAGACTGAAGTCAAGTGTAGCTGTATTGGCCCTCTAGGGATAAACCCATCAATACAATTACCAATGCATTTCTTGAAATCATACATGTGGCTACAGAAGTAAAATTGTGAGTTTACAGACCACTGTTGTCCAGCAGCAATGTCATTTCCATGCTATAGCTCAAATGCATTCTGACACTACTGCTTTCTATTATGCTTTTCTCATTTATTATTGTTTCTTTATTTTACTTAACAAAATATTCTTCCCTTTCATTACTTTACGGTGGAAATATTTAGATCCTATTTGGCTGGCACTCAGTGCATTCTGCTGTCTTTGTGATTTATGAGTTTAGGGTTCTCACTTGCACAAAAAAAAATCCTCCACAAGAAAAAATAATTTGGAATTGCTTAATATGCCCTGATGAATGTGCTAATTGTTTCGGAGAAGCAGATTTGCTGTCACCTTTCATTGTTGAAAGCAACACACTCATGGAAGGCTCTAGTGCTATAGAAATAAATACTGTAACCGCTTAATGTATGAAAATATTATCGGCCATGCACAATGAGTGATTTAATTTGTTCACCATCCAATGAATTTGAACAAAACTTTTCCATGATTTATAGCACAGACTCTCTTATGGCTTGCAACATGTCATACTCTGAAGTGTCTTAGGACACAATTTTATGCAGAGTAATACATTAAAGTTAGTCTTTATTGTAAAATGCTAGAAAACACATCCTCGTTGTGTTATATCATGGCCCTGGAGCCCAATAATCAGATTTCATGGGATGAAATGAATAAGAGTGGTTCCTAAGCATAAAAGGGAAAACTTTGGGGAAACTTAAAGTCTAAGAAAAAAATCCAGTAAAAACTGATTTTATTTTAATATACTGCACAAACTAGCTTGACAGCTAGCTTAAAAAAAATATTCACTTTGTATTTATTCAAATGTTGGGACATGTTACCCTTGCATTATGTTTCTAAATAGGTTATTTCAGAGGGCTGGAGACAGAGCACAGTATTTCAGCTGTTGATAACACCTGAGTCCGTATCTTAGAAAGCGTAATATATTCCAGACAGTAGCTCTGTCAGCTAGACCTCTGATGCCAATAAGTCTATTTTCTGAATGTTTTCAAAGTAAAGCTTAATTGATCAATAATCAGACTCTATTGATAGGCAAATACTTGAAATATGGTACATATCCATCACTTGTTTCCTTGATTTCTTTTATACAATTAAAATATAAAAACTTTGAATTGCTAAAATACAATCACTTGCTGGAAGTGGCACCTCAGCTGTCTTAATTTACGCCTGCAGGCTTAAATATCATGTTTGCAGTTCTAGTGCTGCTTAACACATGCCCAACTAAAAAAAAAGGTGTTTCTAGTGAAAAAAGAGATACATATTCTACTACCCTAGGATGCTAGCTTTTAAGTTTTAGACTGTATTTGCTTTCTGTATTCAGTTGCAGAATTTTTAGGAGCATTAATGTCGTTTTTCATGTTTAGACAGAAGTTAAAAATGTAGAGTACCTCTGTACTGAAAACCAAATCAATTACTAATTAATTCAGAAACTTTGGTGACCTAAGTGTTAAAAGTTCATTTCAGCTCAGTTTTTAATATACTGGACACTTATTATTTATTATACTCTGAAATACAGCACTTCTGGCTCTGGCCAAGAACTTCACGAACACCTAGCCTGAATGACATTGCTTGTACATATTGTTTAGTCAGACGTCTACTTAGGACATGATATAAACATACACTTAAAAACTCTGCTGTTATTATGTAGTTTTTTGTGAATTAAGAAGTCATCCCAGTAATTCAGAGAAAAATAACAAAAGCAGGGAAATCTGAAACACCCATATACAAACATCCATGATTTGCAATAAAAGTGTCCTGCAGAAATATTGGACAAAGTTTTAGGCTGCTGCATGATTCGTCTGAAGCTTTCAGAATGCATTTTCAAGAGTTCCTTGCAGCTGTACTGCCAAGGAATTGAAACTCATATTCATTGTGAATGTTGTAAGACTTAGGGTATTTGAGAGCACCATCAAATACAGATCTTATTCACCTCACTGGGAAAGCACAAGTTTGGTCAGTGCTCCCAGTCTCCTAATCTACTGAAGTGTCTCTGAGAACACGCTCTGACCCCTACCCCCTTCCCTGCATTTTCCCTTGTAGTACAATAATTTGTTGCTCTGTCTTGAGCAGTAGCTGAGGAATGTGGTAAGGAAATATGCAACAAATTAAATAATAACGGCATTTTCTTACTTAGTCTTTATTACCTCGAACACAGATAATCATTTAAAACAAACAAACAAACATGCAAAAATTTAAAAAATTGAGAACTGCAGGTTTGAAAAAAAAACATTAATCAAAATCTGTGCCAAAGCAGTAAATGTGATAATTTAGCAACAATCTGCAATCCAACTTACTGTATTGGAAAATAACACCGTGACAGCAGATTTCAATGCCTGCTCCTAGCTCTTGCTGTAATATGAATTACTTCCTATTTCAGTGTAGCCATAAGCAAAGGGCTTGCTCACATTAAGATTCTTCCTCTATAAATGTTAAGTACAGCTCTTTAGTCACAGTTCCACTATTTTGTGTTTTAGTGTGGCACAAGAATAATTTAAGAAATTTTCTGTAATTTCCATTCCAGGAGTTCTGGCCTGCTGTGCCCTGTGTGGAGCAGGCAATAGGGGAAATAACGTCATAGGGTCACCTCAAGACACAAATATTTCAAATTTTTAATTCTCTGAGTACTGGTAAAACAGAAGGGTTTCCCTCCCCCTTCTTTAACAGTTTCCAGGCCAGAATGACAACAGGAATACTGCAACATTGAAAACAGGTATTCGAATACATTATCTGCAGCTTACTTTAGATTTACAAGTTACAGTTTAACCACTTTTCTTACCCTCTAGTTTAAAGGAAAAAAAAGCTATGAAAATTATATGGAAGAAAATTTTACATAGCATTTTTAGACAACAAAGAAGTCAGGAATGATATCAGGTCCTTCACTGCCTCTTCAGATATCAAATTTGGATACAAAGTGAAAACATTGTTATATGCAAGTCTTGTACAAATACTTAAACGTATTAGCTCTAGAAAACGAAGAACAAAGAAGTGAAATTGGGAAAAGAAATGTGTTTTCTTCAGAACCATTTCATTTTTTTTAAAGAATAAAGTGTGTAACTGGAGGTTACTATTCACAAAATACTTTCTGACAGAGATCTACTAGACTCCTGAATTATTTTCCAAGTTAACAGCTGAAAACCCTTAGCATTAGATATAAAAAACTAGAAATATTGTCTTAGAATATAGTATGAAAACAACATAGACATAAAATTCTTTTTGCAGTCTTGTTTTCCAGTCATCTTAATAGCAATAGCCATTAAAAATGTAATGTCAAGAGGCATTTCCCCCTTGTATACACTTCTTTGCTTAAGTCTTTAATTGTTTAATTATCTGTCACCAGACTACTTTCTAGCCATTGTTTCCATGAAAGATGATAAAAATTTTATGTTTGCCCTTATTTCATGCCATAAATGTTTCACAGTTTCATGAATATTCATTTTGTTTATTTCAAAAGTTATTTGAAGGCAAAGGTGCTTTCAGAGTGTTTTTTCTGAACCTTGTTACTCTGCAGTTTGCTTTGTTTCATTTGAATGATTTCGTACTATTGTAGTTGATTGGTTCTCATGTACACATCTCTCACATCTACATTGAAATGGCAGACTTCTTTTTTTTGTTTTGTTTTGTTGTTGGCAACATTTCACCAAGTACATGAAAAATATCTCACAGCACAGTAACTGAACCTGTAGCCTCTAAGCCAGCTTTCTCAGCAAGACTTGCAGTATTCAACTTTGCTAACATGCCAGTCTCACCACAGAAGTTATTTCATTTTGTAAAGGACCAGAGGAAAGTCTGGATTGGACAACATTTGTTTGCCAATTTTCTCCTTGAAAACATTACAGTCATCAGTTAGAAAAAGAATGGTACATCATCTTATTCCTTACCAGCAGTCATTATTTTTAGCACATAAGATGATCTACTGACTTAACAGTGTTTATATTTGTGAGACAAATTCTCTGCAGAGATGGAAGCGGAGAAACAATATTTGAACAGCTGCTGCCAGGAGGTTATAATCAGACGTGTTCTGACTTTGTTCCTCACACAGCACACACACCCCATGGCTACTGTTCAAAGTCATCACCCTTCAGGGACAATACTTTCATACTTCAATTAGGAGACCTGCATTTATGAAGACTGTATTTATAAACCCAATCTTGCAAATATTTTCTAAAGAGCATGGTGCTCAAGAGCATCAGTAGCCTTTTGACTTCAAAGAAATTCATGTGACAAAGCACTCCAAGCCAAATGTTCTCTATTATAGACAAGTATTTGAAAACTACATTTATAAGCACTAGGTCCCAATGGCTTTTGAGAATGTAAATGATTAGCACTTCTGCAGTGCAAGATTTTTTTTTTTGTCTTATACTTCTACATTCCAGCCTTTCAATGCACAGAAGACATACTTTTTTCAGGTTAATCAATTTAGAAACCAGCAGAAGTTAGTTTATCTGAATGAAAGATTTTGTAAAATCATTTACTTATCCTGATGACACTTTCACCTGTAGACATTGTCATAAGTCTTGTTACCAACAGCATTTGTCAGACTATCAGGTGATTTTAGTTCACAAAGGCAAACATCAAAACAGAAGGGTCTTGGAGTGTGTTATGTTTGCCTTCAGAGTGTATCAGCTTTGACACAGGGCTGCCACCTCTCACAGCTCAGCTTGTTCAGGCTCTTACACAGCCCACACGTGCTGTACACCACTGGCCAGCCGCATGCCTGGCTCAGCTGCTGGGCCCAGCACAAGCATCATGTGTGGGGGTGGATGCACGCTGGCAGAGGCAGCTCCCACACACCATTCAGCTTCTTCAGCTGAGCATGCTGAACCAGGCAATTTGCATCTGTATTGCCTATGAGTTTCCATCCTAAAGAATGCTGCCTGAGTGGACACCTTGACAAAGACAGCTGTCCTCTAACTATACAAAGTGGGGCCACATATAAGATGCACCCTTCATTTTGCTATTTTCCACAGAAGCCTTGCTGCACCTGCTTCTTCAGAAAACAGTTATTGCAGCCAGGCATCTGGCTGACAAAGCCATGGCCCAGAATATATTATTCTTTCCGAGATATTGATGCAGGTGTTATCAACAGCTAAAATCGTGTACTTGATGCCCGGTCCTCTGAAACAGATTTGTCCATCAATAAGATTGAACTACCACACAGTCTTACTTCCATTACATTTCCAGTTCCTTTCCATTTGAATTTCAGTTATGAACTAATGGATTAGTCCTGCCACTTCCTGCACTATTCTCTAAGCTCTCTTTCTGAAATGCAGGGGAGGCCAATACCAGAGCCAGATGAGGAGAAAAAGGAGTCTGACAGCGTGACAGATACCTAGAACCAGCATGACTGATGGGAAGACTGGGTTGAGTCACTGAGCTATTAAGGCTGGAAGAGACCTTCCTATGTGGGTCATCTAGTCCACACCACTGCCTTAAGCAGACACAATTATATCAGGGTGCTTAGGGCTGTGTCCAGCAAGATATGAATATCAAGGAAGGAGCTTCCACAGCCTCCCCAGGCAGGCTGTTCCAACATTTTAGTACTCTCATGATTACTTTTCCCCTAATATATTACTTTCTTTTTTAGAACTTGTGCCTGTTGCCTCCTATCCTATCATGGTGCACCTGTGAAAAGAGCTCCGTTTCACTGTGCATTTTCCAATTAGACAGTGATAGACAGCAACAACGCTTCTTCTTAGCATTTTCTTCCTAAGACCAAGTACAGCCTATTCTGTTTCTTTCACAGACTCTGGGCTCTACAGGAAAAAGCCTCATGATGATACTTAATTGGATTAACCCACATGTCTAGAAGGCAGCTGTGGTACCACTCTTGGACATTACATTATCTCTTCCCCACACTGGAGACCCCTGTGCAAGATGTAATTTTGAAGCACATCCATGGATTACCAGCCAGCTATGTCCTTCCTAAGCATTGGCCTCTACAGAGGAGTGGCAGTGGTGATAATCAACCAACGCAAAAGACACCAGGATGATGACAGAATAATAAAGGGTGAAAAAGCACAAAGTTGGTATTTACAGTATTAAAGTTCACAATAACCCTTAATTTTTTCCTTCAAGGGAAGGTATTCCAAAGCAACTCAAAAGGCAGCTTCACAACTTTCAGGCTCTTTGTCTTCACAGGACAATCGGTAACAAATCTGAATAATCAAACTCCAACTTTGAAAATGGTATCATAAGCTGAACATGACTATGAAAGATGCCCAATAACCATTATTCTTTCTGACTACTTCCTCCAGATGTATACACATCATTTGTCTGTGCATATTCTTGCACCTGCCACATTTTGTTACAAAACTGAATTTTAAAGGAACCAATTAACTTGAAGTGTTGAGTATCATGTTGCCAATAAGTTAGTGCCCAATTCAATACCTGGCATTTCTTGCTTTGTCCAATGGATTATTAAAATCTCACCTTTGAACTGAAAGGTCAGAAGGGCAGCATATATATATATATAAAGGACATGACGATTACATAATAGTCAGTAGTCTGAATCAACCCTAGTATCCAAGTTACAGTACCCCAAAACTGACATTCAGTGGTTTTTTTTACATTTTTTACATTTATTTTTACAATCTACACAATAAAAATCATTATGTGAAACAATAAACTAGTGTGGCTTCTACATTAACTTGGGGAGAGGCAGTTCATCATATATTTGAGGCATAACGCTGATGCAGTACTTTTCTGAAATACAATTTCAGAAGTCCAAGGAAAAAAAAATCTAAAATTCAAGATTTATTAAGGAAAATTTGTGAAGTTGAACTGAGAGTGCATTAATTAGTCTACCTCAGGTGTTCAAAGTATAACATTGTTATCACAGTTGTTCTAAAATTGAAAACGTACTACACAAATGAATAAACTTTTCCAAATTAGTATTTAATAGCATATTTCTTTCCCAATTTCCAAAACATGACAAATTTTAAGATGATTATAAACATGCCACATTTCACCTACCACTTTTCTTGCACACAGGAGAAACGCTGGAATTTTTAATAGCCTTTCAAGAAACAGCAGCTCAAAGCAAGAGCAATAGAAATCTACAGTCAGTAAGACATAACACCTGTGCACCCTCCAAAAAAAAATGGAAAAAATCACAAAATTAGTTTAGTTTGAAGTCAAGTAGCAAATATTGTCATTGATTAAGTCAGTAAGACTTCAAAGCTAAATCAGAAATGAGATATTTATTATGCACACATGAAAATTTACTTTCTTCAAGTATTAATATCCATAAATTTGATGACCTGGCACTCACTGAAAGCAAGAAAGGGGCTCATGGTCTGGGGTTTCTTCTTAGTAGGGTTTCCAAAGAAATAATCTTACCCCACTGATTAACAGATTGTGTTAGCTATACTTTAAAGAAAACAAAACCAGCACAACCCAAACAATACAAAACCACACAATCCTCCCCCGTGACAAAGCATAGGATTTTTTTCCCCACATGAATAAACCTTAAATTTTCTGTATAAATGTATGCCATGATTTTGAACAATATTTGTTTCATAAATAGACTGGATCTATAGTTTACTATTAAAAATCTAAAAATTTTCAGGCCACACAAATACATTTCCTCGTTCACACTAACAGCACAGGTTCTAGTCCAACAGGATTTTCATACCAGTGTGTTTCTGGGTTTGGACAATGGAGAAATGGATAAATATGTCTTTAAATATGGACATCCAAAGTGAAAAAAAGAGATGCATACAATCTACACAAGGCATATAGATTGTACACGTATAGCAAAGATGTATTGCAAAGATCGCAAGAAAATCACTACAAAGACTTAACATTCAAAGTGTATTTTTATGAGCGTAGGGATAAGCCTACCTACCCATCACCAAAATAAATTTTTTAAAAAAGGACAATCTCTACATCTATAAATATCTGTCCAGAACTGGAAGGCTTATTATTTCATTTCTTAATCATTTACATCATTATGTCATCCATCACTACAATAAAATTATTTATGGTATTCTTCCACATATATTCCAAAATATGTAAATATTCTCTTACACAACGGGGCATAATACAAAGGAGAACTCAAAATCCAGAACAAACAGATTTCAGGTAGCCACATGGCCTTGTTAGATAATTTTGTCCCTAGTCATGGCAATCCAGAAAAATCAACCTTGGTTTTGAAAAATTTTACCACCAGTCACTATTAAAAGAAAAAAAAAAAAAAACCCAAACCAAACAAAGAAGCCCCCCCGAGATTTATACAACCCAGCTGAAGAACGCTCTTGTAGGTCTTGTATCATTTGTTGTCAAAATTCTGTCAGTAAACTGATTTCTACCAAATAAGGACTTCTTTGTATAAACTAGCTATCAAGATTTCAGTACCCTTTTTTAATTGTCTTATGCCCATCAAGAACTCATTTAAGACAGCAAAGTGAAAGCTGTTTCTCCTTTATTTCAAATGCTCCTTCCTTGTTTTCTAGCATCAATAAAGATTTGCACTGAAGAACTCTTATCTCCAACATGCTTCTGTCAAATGAACCCACACCGTGACTTGTGCTGAGCAGGTATTACTGCAGTGCTGCAGTTAGGAGAGGTATTTGAGCTGGGAGAACTCGCCAAGAAGGTCATGCAGTCAAACTGGTCTCCTTTTCCCACTTCTGACAGAGAGGGTTAGACCACATTGCTTTTAAAATTTGAAGAATATGATTCAGAAAACACATTTCAATTTAGAACTGAGTTGCCTTTGAGGTAAAAAAAAAAAAAAAATAAACAAATCCTGCTAGTCTTGAAGAGCAGATCAGTTGGATAGCTCTATAAAACTTTCAGGACCTTTAAAGGAGATGTCACTTTAAGAAACACAAGTATACCGAGTACTCTTGATGATGCTCCCAGTAGTTTGAACTGTAATGTTTTTATTTGTGTTTGTTTAGTTTTTTAACAGGAAGCCCACAAATGTATTTCCTTGCCTATAATTTCATAAGAGCTGTTTTAAATCAGAATTTATTCGTAAAGGGAATGTAAATCTCCATTCTTCCCAGTTAGAAGACTTTAATATTTAATTTTTCTCCAAAAAAATTTTACTAATACGGAAGCCCTGGGATAAAAAATTTTAATTTTATGGTTATAAAAGAAAACAGGGGAATTGAAAAACCCCTTTGGAGTTCAGTCACAAAAAAGGAAAGATTCAATTACTTTGAAAATCTTTAGAACCGCAAGACAGAAATATTAGAAATTATGAGCCAGACTGGGGGTCATCATCAACTGTAATCCCAAATGGCATTTATTCCACAGCTTGTGTTATTATTCATTTAGAAACATAATGAACCCCAAGCCACTAAAAACATGAGGAGATAACTGCACTTAAGGAAAGTAAGCTCTCTCATAATTATTCATTAATTGAATAAAAGTAAATGTTAACCACAGTAATATTTTTATTGTCTGTTCAGTGCCAAAACTGAACTTGCCAGAAAATTATAGTTTCTGAATATGTCTATTTATGTAAGATGCCCAATGGCAATATATTAGTATAGGGCAAATATGCAAAAACAGGGCTCAAAATACATTTTACTTCCACAAAGGTTAATAAATACATACTAAAATACTCTGATGATACTTAAAGTTAACTATACTTTGAAAGAGTGAATCTAACTCACACCATTTTACTCACTATTGTTCTATTAATTTTAGTCATTTACTCCTAAGATACACTATACAAATATGAGCCACGTGAAGTTGTTTATGTGCACACTCCTTTGAAATGCGTATCTGGTAGGAGAATTAAAAACAAAACCGAATTATTAACAGGCAGCCATTTCTTTCAAATACTTATTTGAATTACTGCTATCATATAAGCTAATGAAAGTGTGACAAAATGAATTAGAAAAATTTTGAAATCAATCTTGTACAAAGGACTGATTCATTTGAAGTGATTTGTAGTTGGATATTCAACCTATGCTGAAATCTAAATCAATTTCTCTTCTGAGGAGATTTAAGAACTCAATATGATCATAAAACATTGCCTGGAAAAAGACTCATACAGAAATTATTAACAGCAAAGTACTGATCATACTTTGCTAAAGCATTACTTTCCATAACTAAATTCTCTGTTTATAGTTCAAATACATTCCACATATATTAAAAAAATCTCTTTCTTTATGTTTTAGGTTGGATTGCTTCTTTTCCCTAAAATCTTCACTATCTTAAATGACCTATTATTTCTTTACATGATCCTACTTGTTATATCTAAACTAACAGTAATTCTTCGTTACTTTTCCAGATGCTTAAGTATGTCTGTGTGTGCAAACTCTGGAACCTAGCCCCAGGCACCTGAGGCTGTAATTATGTCTGACTGCCATAATACTGCAAAAAGGCCATAGATATATTAGTTAATATGCAATATATAGTAATAAACTAAGATAATAGACTTTTAACTATGTGTGCAACGATGACTGATTTGATGTTATATCATGATTGAAAATTGAAAACTTATCAAATAAGAACAATGTTGGTATTTCATTTCTGTATCTATTGTTCAGTGCTTGAAATCACCATATCTTGAACTTCACAGACCAATAAACCATCAATAAAATTGAACTCTCTTAATGTATGGAGCAGTTTTCTATTTCAAATACATAAAGAAAAAGGAACAATAACTCAAAGAACATCAGAGTACTGTCAATTAATGCACTGTATTCTAGCAATCATTTAAATGATTACCCTAGGCTATTTAATTAATCCATTAATAAGTAGTGAATTATCTGTTAAAAATTGATTTCTCCCCTCCACACTTAACTGATGTTGCCATTGATCTGTCATTCTGCCCTCAAACGATTTCAAATTCAGTTTTCAGTGCTTAGGACTCCTAGTACAGAATTTCAAGACCCCTAACCTAACAAAAGTGTCCTAGGACTCACTAGACCTAAGTCTCTGAATGAAGGAACTAGCAACTAGGAAAATACTATACAAAGCAAATATTAGATCTGTATCACAGCACATGAGCTCTCTTCCTTTGGTGACCATTTAAAATTGTATAATAAAACAGCATCAACTGTTTATCAATTATGGATATTTTTAGATTCTCTGTGCTTCTTTAAATGAGTTGCTGTAATTCCTTGCTCTACTTACAAGAACTCAGTAGTAAGAACATGAGTGGCAAATACTGCCTTATGCTCTGCAGTAGTCAGTGAGCAGACAAAACAATCCACGCCCTTTGAATACCATGACTTTTTTTTTTTGAAGCCTAATATGAATCGTCAGGACAACTGAGCAGCATTTCAGTTCTCTAATGTGCTGGACTATACCCCGAGTTGCTGGGCACTCTCAAAAGCCATGTATTCAAAGGAAACTGATAATGTTGCTCACTTTACATCTTTAATCTTCTTAAAATCTTCTTTAAACCTTCTTAAGTTTTGCAAGTTGAGTTTAATTTAAACTGGGAAAACAAGCAAAAACCATTGCAGTGACACACTGTTGTTTTCACAAATTAATCAAATAAATGTTCCCAATGCTAATTACTATCAGGCACTCATAAGACATTACTTCACTTCTCCCTTTATTCCCTAGGCTAAGTAGGATTATTTTAATAGATTTAATTTTATTATTTTACTAAGCTTCATCTGTCTCTATTATTTCCCCTATTTAATTTACAAAATAGCTGGTACCTTTGTCTTCACAATTACATAAATACTCTAAAATTACCTATATTATCTCCATTGTTAGGTAGTAAACCAGTCATTCACAGTCTTTTCAATATTACACATTCCTGCTTCACAGAAAAATAGTTAAGGAAACCTACGCCCAAATTGCAGAAAAGGGATTTAAACTTGCTGGATTTGCTGCTGATCACAAATAAAGCTAATGAAAACCTGAATGTTATACTAATTATACACTAATCTTGATTGATATAAATAATACTGCTTAATTTCCCAAGATTTTGGTATGGAGGTCAGAAGCACTAACTATGGGATGCTATATCCCTCTTCTCAATCATTTATACCCAAAATTCATTTTCATGGGAGTAAACTGTTACGTTGGTAAACACTAATAGTTTGTGGCATTTGAAGTTTCTGCATTTCTCCTACAAATTTCTCCTGAATTTCATTGTCTTCCCTTTTTTTCTCCTTGACATCCTTCTCTCCTTAACTGCCCTGGCACCACTTCTAACAGAGAACAGGTTCCACCAATCAATGCTTTCTTTATCTATTGATGGACTCAAAAGGTAATTGGATAAATACAAGCAAAAATTGCTACCCATGCCTAGAAAATAAAAGTGCAGCTTCAAACTTTGGCTCAGAAAAATCCTAAACCACAGAGAAAGACTGAGGAATAATTTATTCCTGAATATCTGTCTTGTTCGTAAGTCCTTCCAAAATGATGTGCAGCTGCAACCTGTCCTGAAATAAGAAAACTTTCTTGGAAAGGGGCAAGGGGGCAGGACTGATAACGTAACTATAGTGAATTAAGACATAAAAATGGGAACTAGAATGGGACATTGGGAAGAACGCCCTCAAAGTGTTCACTGACTTCTGAAGACACTATCCAACTTAATTAGATACAGGACACTGGAAAATGTGGCTGGTGTTATATTCACGAAGTATTTTCTCCTCTCACACCAAGCTCCAGACTATGGATACAAAACCCTTTCTGAAATTCTGCAAATTAGAGCACACATCTCTAAATTGCTCTGAAAGGATTTAAAGTAGTTGTTATTAATTTAGTAAATAAACTTTATTAATTTATCAAAGAAAATGACTACTGTAAGATAGAAGAATATCATGGCTTTCCATGAATGCCATAATTTTCTGCATCTTTATCATATGAATTATTTCCATTTGTATATATAAAGGCAAAATGAGCAACAGACAGAATTTTTGCAGTGTATTGCAACATGCTGGAATCATTAAAAAAGAAAAAAAATAGACGGAAATCACTTAAAAGTATTAATATCACATTTAGAAGGGCAACTACAACTACTACTTTCAAACATCAGTTTGCCAAAAACGGTAGTGGCAGAATGAAATTTAGTCAGCCCTATCTTCTCAGTGCACATTTTAGCCACGCTTAACAATCTGCCTTGAACTGCAAGGAATTAAACAATCTACAAAGATCAGCAGCAGAATGTTCTGCCTCCTGAGTCACTGCATCAACAAACAATGCTTCAGTGGAATGATTTCCCAAAGCTCTTCCAAAAGCTTTATCAATTTCCACAAGTAGCCCATAAAAGTTGTCTTCTACTGCCCACACTGAAACCCATGACCCGAATTTCCAAGTCACCTTTATCAGAGAGCAACAGTGAAACCAGTTTCACTGACAGTGTTGTAAAAGATCTATAGACCAAGACAATTACTCAGAATAAAACATCTACTGGAAGTCCTCATATGTAAACATTTTCAACATTTTCTTTTACTTTTAACAAGTTATGATTCATTTTCAGTTCCTTTTTTCCCTATGCAATTAAACTACTTCCAAATAGAATAATTTGATCATATAAGAATTTAGGTTAAAACAAAAATCAGCAGTTAAAATCATCTATCAATGGACACTAAATACACTCCAAAAAGATATATTGGTATTTACAATAACCACAAAGCTAAATTAGTATTTTGCAAATATAGTTCTAACTGTTCAGGATAGTTCAGAGCTCTTAAAATCCTTTTTTTCCTCCACTTTATTTATACTCTTAAATCTATGCTACATTACTTTCTACACATTAAATTGAGACCGTCAGAAAGCATATTCCAATATTAAATTATGTTGTATACATTCTTGTTCTTAATAATTTAGAAAAAATAGGCAACTGTGCTACAAATAGAAGTACTTAAAATCTGAAACAATCTGCATATCTCAATTCAATGCCTGTTAGATGAAGCATCCACATTATAAAAGCAACTACACACCTGAGTTAAATTACAGCACTAAACTACACTTAGTGCTGTGGGTTTCTGAAAAGAGCTCTACAGGTGTAATTCAAGTGTACAAAGGAGGTGAAATTAGCACTGGCTGAGACAACAACTGCTGGAGCAAAGAACTAAAGCCCCATAGAAATAGCAAGAGAACCTGAAAATCACAAGACAAAAAATTAGAGAAAGGGGATACATGGAGAAAAACATTACGGGGTCATCAAATATGCCAGAAATTAGTAAGGAGAGAAAGAAAACCTGTGTAAAGGAAGACTGAAAAGTCACCTGGCAATGGAAAATACTGCAGTGGGGAAGGGGGAAAGGGATACTAGAAAATGTTCAAGAATTAGGGGGCTTGGGGAGAAAGGAGAAAGTAAGCAAGCAAGCATCAAAGCAAACCAAAAGAAAGCAAAAATAAGGGACAAGAAAATACAAAGAACTTAAGAAAGGTCAGAGGGCATACGCCGGCACAAAAAGTACAGAAAGAAACATTCTATCTACTGATGCCAAAGGTCATTAAGAGCTTCAGTTACATAGCTTTAAACATTTCTCTGCTTACCGTGAATACGGGTGGATGGCAATCCCAGAAGTTCTTGTCTGCTGTAACAGAAATGTTTTTGTCCTACAGCACAATCAATAAAAATCAATTGCCTGATAATTGCTTTGCATCAAATTAAATTATGGAGGTCAACATAGCTCAGAGGGTTGGAAATGAGATGTGGAGCCTTTCACCTCTGGGTCACTGCTACAAACACAATGCAAGTCAATAATGACTAAGAGTTGTTACTTTTGTGTTAGTAAAACACCTGATTTTAAGCTCTACTAAACCACACCTTTGCTGCTTTATAACCTCAGAAGTTTGTTTTGCCAATCCCTGAACAAAGCTGGATGAAGCTCCCAACACCTCTCATGTGACCTCTGTGCTGCCTGTGATTATAATCAACATAATTCCTTATCTTTTCAATAGATTACAACCCAAACCCAAAGAGTCTGGTTATTTTTGAAACCAGTTTGAAAAACTGAAGATTACAAGTTAGATTTAAAGTACTAATCAAAGTACAGCATTTCTTCTTTTAGTCAGGATCATAAATATTCAAAAAAGACTTTTTCTGAGCATTTTCTTCAATTCTCACAAAAAAACCCTCAAACCCAAAAAAGAAACCAAAAAAAACCCCTCCAATTCAACAACACCCCAACCAAACAACAAGACAATCCACAGTATTACAAAGTTTTGCATCCCTCTTGAAGCATTAAATAAATACATTTTTCTGAAAACACTAGCTGACGTTACATAGAAGACAGCTGGTTTTATTGTGCAGGTAAAGTCTGGACAGTACCTGCAATACTGGTGACAGCTAAACCTGCAAACACAGGCATCCTTGAAGCCATTTATCTGGTAGTGGTACTTTGACTTTTACTAAAATGCATTCTGTTTTCCAATATCTACGTTTTGTTTTCAATTATATATAGGAAATTATTATTATTATTATTATTTTCTTATGTGTTTTAGACTCCAGATCCAACTTCATTTCTAATTTAAGCTTCAGCAGCCAAATACTTTTAGTCTGTTCTTATCAGCTCTGTGATATTCATGACTATCTCCAGCATAATTAGCAGATTGATGTGGACAGCCACATGCAGATGGATTTGCAGCAGGAATTAGAAGACTACGACTGAATTTCCATGTTCAGGAGTTCCAAGGAGAACATTAATTCTTTTTCCCTGCAATCTTATTTTTTAGAATTTATTGTTCTAAGAATTGGACAGCAATTAAATACCTTTACAAGGGCCATGGTAATTTGGGGGTGGTGGGAGAGGAGGTTCCATTTGCCAAAAGTATCATAGAAAAAAAAATTATTTCATTCTATTTCCCTTTTTATTCCTATGTCCTCACAGTAAAAAATGTACACCACCTCCTCTGGACCATCAGGCACCTCCTTAAACAATAAACCAAAGAAACACACCAGTGTTTGTAATATCCTTCAGTTAGTATTTACTCAAGTATACAAAATATCTGTTTACTAGAAAGCAAAACAGCATGCTCAGTATTTTCAGTGGGGCAGACAAGTTATAAATAAAGGACCTCATTATAAAAACCAGTCTGTCTAGCTTCATGCTACAAATACTCCATTTTATATACCATATATATTTATGGACTTGCTGCTCTCCCCACACTGCAGCAGGAGATTGTCTTTTAGCTGGGGCATGAGGAACTGAGCTAACTAAAAAAAAAAAAAAGAAACAAACTGTCAACTTTTTCTCAAAAACATCATCTGTGTCTCAGTGCAGTTTATGTAGCACTCTTGTAAACCCTTGAAAACAGAGTGTAGACCACCATGGGGGTAAGAAGCAGCAATATCGCAAACAGGTACCTTCCATCACAAACCAGACTATAAGGAGCATCACTCTTTGTTCAGGAAGGTACAATCCTCACAGCTCGGTTTAAAAACGACTGCAAAACTGTGCTTGCAGCACCCTGATAATTATTTTACTTCGGTCTCCTTTTATACAATGGTGTAGCATCAAAGCACTCATCTGACTGCTGATTTCCAGGCCATCGTCACCCTGAAGCCACAACTTCTTTCTAGGAAAAAGCTCTAAGCTGACAAGAGGACCAGGAAATGGGTTCTTCCACTCTCACCACAGTGACTGAGTCTCCATGTGTACAGAGGGATCAGAGCCTACGATTTACACCAGCCTTGGCACTTAAAAGAAGCCACATCTAACACCTCATGAATCTGGTACCGCTACAAAACATCCCAGGTTCAGCTGTAGGGATGGCCGGTTTCCCTGTCCTAGCTTGGAATACATTTATGCAAGCAGAGAATTGTACTTATAGACAATATCTGTGGCTCTCAGTTTGTGCTCTCTCACCACCCACTCAGCCTGTGTGAAAGGTTCCTGCCACACAATGTGTTTTGAATTGAAATTGATGCTACCTAAGAGAATCAGCTGTGTTCAGGCCCTGACCAAGAAGCTTAATTTTTCCAAGAAACTTAGGAAGAGGTAAAATATCTTCAAAAATGTATGTAATTTATGACCTACCTACTCCAAGTAGAATCTCCTATGGACAGTAAGGGGCTGTACATCTTGGAAAATACAATTACTGGTTACTATTTCCATACTTAAGACTATGTCATTGACACAAAAAACAATGCTATTAGTCTCTAATGCAGATTCATAATAGATGATCTTCAAATTAATGCAAGAAATAAATACTGCTTTATGAATCTTGGTCTAGAAACTTGAACAAAAAGTGTTGCAACTTACACTACTATAAAAAATATTGGTTTAATTTCTCACTATACTTGAAACCTTAATCATTTCCACTTGTTTACCACACAGTTTTTCTTCTAGCAGAGTGACTACTGAAATAATTTTTCAGCAAGCTCTGAAACAATTTGTCATGACCTTTCAAACATACTTTTTATTGGCATAAACCAGTTTGATTTTGCCTCGATTTATAATGCATGTTTCATTGTGTGTTATTTTTCTAGTGCAGCTCTTAAAAAGCTGTTTCCATTCACAGGTACATTCAAAGAACAAAAAACTTACACATAAAAAGTAATGTGCCACCCTAATTTGAAAATATTCACCTCACTCACATTCACCTGCCTCCACTAAAAGATTTATAACATGTCTAAACCAGGAATTGATGAATTCATCAGCGTCTGGGACATTTTGATCATAATCAATAATATAATTTTACCTCTTAAATGGGTTTTTAAAATACATTTTTTCAAAGTAATATTATTTTTGTCATAAAAATAGTTTCTCTGCAGACTAACAGAATTAACTCATTTCATACCAGGTTCTGTGCTGTAAAGGCCAATAACCAGCACAGCCAAACAATATTACTCTACTTAATGCAAGATATATAAAATTCATTGTGCAGTTTCATAGGTTAAATGTTGTAAAGTAAAACATTTCTTAGATAAATAAGTACAAGCATAAAGATCAAGCACCATTACACAGGTTTAGAAGTTCATTATCCAACAATGAAGAATCTAAGGACAGCAAGAGAGTATCAGTGTTAGGAATACAGGTTGGCTTGGCTTCTACAAATTCACTTTTGAACTTTCTCTTAGCTCTCAGAAAAACCCAGGACAAGACAGTCCAGTAGCTTCCATAGAGAGTTATCTGTAAAACATTTCTTGGATGGATGAGTCTGCTAGGAGCAGAAGAAATGGAGCAGACCATCACCAGTCTCTCACCAGATGATATTAAATGACACTATCAGGACTTCCTTTAAGTTTTATCTCTCTGGGAGCTGGCACTAACTAGGCTAGGGACTTGCTGTAGGGAGCTAAAATAGGGAATGTTTTAAAGGAAAACTTATTTTTAATGCTATACAGCAAGCCCTTTTAGATATAAGAAATAGAAACAAAATTTAATAGCCTGGAATAAGACGAATGAACAAATATATATGAAGTCATACTAAACCAGAGGGGTTTGTGGTCCATTGAACAAATACTCCTGCTGTAGAAAGTGAATTAAATCAAGTGGTGTGATCTGATTATCTTCAAGGATTATTTGTCATGGGCAAACTACTGGTTCAGGTAGGAACAGACTGTTACCCTTCAACTAAGTGGCAGTTATTGATCCTTGCTGGCACAGCCTCATTGTTACATGGCTTCACTGTTATGGAGAGGCTGCTGGCTTAATGTCTGTCAGTCTGGGAAATACAAGTAGCCCTTCCTTAGGAAAGATGAAGGGAGGTAATTTCAGGGTCTTTCATCTTTCACAGACCTCTACTGCTCAGAAGCCAGAAAGCGCATTTTCTTTGTCTACGGCAATTAACTAAATCTTGAACTTCACGCAATTTTTACGGATGGATAATATGTATATCTAGAAATAGGGAGAAAATTTCTAGCACTACTATTAGCAATGGCAATACAACTTCACCCAGACCCATCGTCCTGTACCAGGACAGAGCCTTCAGAGCAATGAAAGAAGAAGGCACTGAGGGGAGATTATGGGGAACTCTTTGCAACCCTTTGAGTTTTGGTGTCATTTCTGAGAACTTTCTTAATTGAATGGAAAAACAATTGCAGAGAATTTGAAAAGAAACAAAAAAGGTTTCTGTAGCTTTAAGAGCAGACAAAAGCCTTGCGCTCTTGTTCAGGGAACTGCTTTACATAAATCTTCAAGAAGTCTCTGAGAGGCAGTAACCTGGACAGAAATCAGATAGCTATTTCTCAGACTCAAGTATCTAGCTTGTTTTGAGGCAAATCTCAAGACAAATACACCAAGAGCTATAAATCAGAGAACTATACCAGATGCAAGCAAAAATGAGGCTACAAAAGCTGAGGAACAAGTACATGATTGCACTGCTCTTTCCACCGATTTTGTAAAAAAATATTTGCAAGTTTCACAGTTCTCCATATAATTTGAAAACTGAAAGTTACAGTTGATAGAAGTCTTGGAAATTTCACTCCATTTGGCTTGGGGGTGGGAGGAAGCTGTAGCTTCCCTCACACTATTTCAGCTTAGAATCAATCAGCTTCTGTTTGTTTATATTTGGAAGCTGGTCCAGAAAAGCTTCTTCATGCAGGAAATTCCTCTTCCCATGGTAAACAGCCAAAATGAATGCAGTCATAAATTATCACTGCAGAACAGTAAACACACAAATGTTGATCAATTAAAGTAGAGGGAAATCTTGTTTTATGCCCCCCTTAGTGGAGCAGGTTAATAGTGGAGCAGGTTAATTCCTGTGAAGTACCATTCTGAATACCTTCCATCATTACTTTACACACCCACCTAGGCTCTTCGGTGCTGTGCATTTAAGTCCCAGCTGGGAGATTCAAACGCACAATGACATTCGAGTGAGTTTGTGAGGCTCAGTGAACGTGGCAGGGGAGCCAGGCTCCTCGGAGAGGAGTGACAGCAGATGCCCTCCAGGCGAGCTACAAACCGCGCGTCATCCCGGACTGCCACCCCGGGAACACGCTCTGGACTCAGGGAAAAGAGCTGACAGGCAGCAGCCATAGTTTCAGCTGCTTCCTACAGATCTCCCCCAGCAGGTGTCACTACGATGTAGCATAGCTATAAAATCTTAAAGTAACAAACAAACCAACAGCGGGTTCCTTTTCCCCCAAATGGAAAAGTACCTCTGTAGACTAATTATGTAAAACCTGAATAGTCCACACAAATGAGCTTTGAGAGGAGAGGGTGGGGAAAACTGTTAGCTGTGTATCATTTCCAGTTCCATACAGCTGATTTTCTTCTTATAAATTGCTGTACCTCTGAAGGAGATGTCTTTAATGAATTGGTTAATTTAAGGCAACACTCAGCATTGTCTTCTTAAAAATAATGTACACAGTTGGCTGTATTCCAAACTCCATTCATCTATTTCAAATTGTTATAAAATGGCTGTTGAATTCTATTCTTTGGAGAGATAAAATATATTTGTAATAAACAACAAAATTTTCTAGCAGCTGGTTCTGAAAATTAAGAAAAAAAAACAAACCAACACAACAGGGGAAAAAAATATTTTCCAAAGCAATCTCCATGCAGACTCTGACTGTCCTACCACCCAGCGATTCTGCAGGCATTCAGACACCTCACTGTAATGTCTCAAAAATCAATAGCAATTTATTCTCTCTTTGGACCCCAAGCAACAAAAGTAAATAATACTGTCACCTGCGGTCTGCCTTCAGAACATGGTCACAAAACAGTCTTGCTACTATACCACAACCCTCCAGAGCTCTTTATCTATGCTGGCTTTGCAGATTGTACTGGCTTTCACACGGGAGAAACACACAAGACAGCAACAAAAAGGCGTCAAGTTCCTGTCCTCCGACCAGACAAGCTGCTGAGCTGGAATTAAGGACAAGGTTTGGCACTTGTCTTACTTCAGCTTCACAAACACTAATTTTATTAAAAGAGGAAAGAAAAGAAAAGAAAAGAAAAGAAAAGAAAAGAAAAGAAAAGAAAAGAAAAGAAAAGAAAAGAAAAGAAAAGAAAAGAAAAGAAAAGAAAAGAAAAGAAAAGAAAAGAAAAGAAAAGAAAAGAAAAGAAAAGAAAAGAAAAGAAAAGAAAAGAAAAGAAAAGAAAAGAAAAGAAAAGAAAAGAAAAGAAAAGAAAAGAAAAGGAGAAAAGAAGGAGTATTAGAATTTTGTTTTCTCATGCAATAAAAGGGAAATCCTAGAGGAAAAAGTTGAAAGACAGGTTGGAACTTCAAACATTTGCATCATTTAAAGATACTTCCTAAATTAATTTCCTAAAAATTGGAGGCTTTGAAATTTACATTTCTTACAATGCTACTGAGCAGATGTCAGAATATTCATAAGTAATCCAGAATATTGAGAGATTGTTTTCAAAATCATCATAATTTGTAACCAATATTAAGGAATTAATCTCCATCTTATTATAAGACAACCATTTTCTTTTAAGTGCTCACAGCATGAGGCCTATCATTGTCACAGGGACGTTGTAAAGTTTCCAACACATTAAATTGTTAGATATGAAGATATGCTCACTTAACATCTAGTGACCCTGTCTATGTATGCACAATGGACATATTCTTCTTCTCTTTCCAAGGAATATTATTTAACTATGCTTGTATCTTTGCATATTAAATTGTCTTCATTGCTGGATGGCGTGTTAAGCCTACAGCGCACAGAAATTCCCACCACCACCACCAATTCTGTTTCTTCTTAGAAATACTGATTGTTGTGGGTTCATACATGATAAGTTCAGGATGCATCACTAGCTCATAGAGGCATCATGTCCTGATTTAAACCAGTCCACTCTTTCTTTCATGGCTGTTTACATCAATGAGCGCAAAGACGGGGCACAGGCTGAATGCAAAGCGGGAAGTGGAGGTTAAGAGAAAAAAAATTGACCTTCTATTCCAGTTTTCAACATGGACAGTAATTCCATAAAATAATTTCCCACTCTAAAATGATTAAATGCCAAAACTTAAAAGCACAATACAAGTATGTATATTTAAGGGCTCTCATAATAACTCTCATTACAAGCCAGGCCAGAATCGTCATTTCTTTCAATAGGGAAAAACTAGTAAAGAAAATGAGAAATTCAGAAATATTTTAGGTTAATATCTCAGGAGAAAGAAAAATCTGTGTGGATTTTACATGACCACATGAGAAGAAATGAGGAGATACTAAGACTGTTTATTTACACAAGACATAAACACTTGTCTAATCAAAGGGCATTCTCAGCCAATGTTACAAGGAACTCTAGTAAAACATTAGAAGATTATTGTATTCATTATTTTAGAAATCAGGTGCAAAATGCAGAAAACCCAATAGCCACTAATGTAAAAAAAACCAAAATAAACTGAATTTTATACTGAGTCATAAACTGAATGAAAAGGGAAAAAGGCTACAGTGATTTAATTCCTTCTACTATAAGCCACAGCACAATGAATGGAAAGTCTACTATTGTAAGAACCAACAGTTAGGGTAGAGCAAAGACTGCCTGAACAGTAGATTATTATTCAATTATTCCATTAAAAACTGTAGAACTTTTTAATGAATATTTAATAAATACATCGGTATCTGAAGTCAGACTCCTAGCATGGCTGGATACTCATTTACTCCTATGCAGGCTCTTACTGGCTCCTTATTAAAAAAACAAACCCTTACAGGATAAAAAGGTATTTTTATCTTTAATTTTACAAGAGCTAAACAGCATATGACTCAACAAAGCAACAATAAAAATCAGGAGTGCTTCTCTACTGTTCCATTTGTATCCCTCAAGAAGAGCATTTAATTTAATTTACTATTTACTCATTTTACATTTGCAATTCTCTGCAGGTGTCTGTAAATCCAGTGCTAACTACACCTAGTATTGGGAACACAACATAGAAATTTCTGAGAGAGGTTTAAATCATTCCAGAAATTCTTCTGTGGCTTTGAAGCATCTCCCAGCAAAGCTCTGACAAGTGATATAAGCTCCAATACTTTGAAGACTCTATTGTGTTTAAAGGAACAACTCCTAGCTTGCCTCAGAAGCAATGTGGCCAGCCGGTCAAGGGAAGTGATTCTCCCCAACTACTCCACTCTGATGAGAGTTGCAGTTTCTGGGGTTTCCAACACTGGAAGGATGTGACCTGCTGGAGCAAGTCCAGAAGAGAGCCATGAAGATGATTAAGGGGCTGGAGCACCACGCCCAGGAAGACAGGCTGAGAGAGTTGGAAAAGTTCAGACTGGAAAAGAAAAGGCTGCAGGGAGACTTTACAGCACCTGCCAGTACCTAAAGGGGGCCTACAAGAGAGCTGGAAGGTCACTTTTTACAAGGGTGTGTAGTGACAGGACAAGGGGGAATGGCTTTAAACTGAAAGAAGGCAGAGTTAGATTAGGTCTTAGGGAGAAATCCTTCACTATGTGAGCAGTGAATGCACTGGGACACGTTGCCCAGTTCAAGGAGCTAAAACTCACCATAACTAGAAAAAAAGGGAAAATATGAACACCTTCTGAATTAGCTTGGCAGTGAGGGAGACAAGTGAGACTACTGGCATGTGAAAGGTGCTGGAATAGATGATTTAGCTGGTTTTTTGTTTTTCCTACCCATTTTAACAAGTTAGCTGTATTATGAAACTGCAACCTGATGAATGTTCAGTCATCCTAATACATCAGCTACTGACACTGCTAATGAAATTAGGTATTTTGTTGACTTTATGAAAAAACGTTTAAGTTAACATGCACAAACTAAGTCTGAGTTAAAAACTGGAGAGGTATTTAAAAATTTTGCCAACCAGTATCATGGTGAAAGCAATACATTAGCTTTCAATATAACATGTGTTATAAACTGTTAACTACAGGTCTGTCAGTCTCCCTTCAGTGCCTGGTAAATTTATACGTATTGAAGGTATTGAAAAACATCTGGAGGACAATGCAGTCATTGGTCACAGCCAGCATGGCTTCATGAGAGGAAAGTCCTGCTTATCAAACCTGATTTCCTTTTATGATCACACCTAGCTGATTAAGTGAAGCCAGTTGATGTAATCTTTTTGATCTCAATAAAGCTTTTGATACTGTCTCTCACAGAATCCTTCTGGACAAAATGTCCAGCACACAGCTGGATAAACACGTCATGGGATGGGTGAGCAACTGGCCCATGGGTCGGGCACAAAAGGGTGCAGTGAATGGGGTGACATCAGACTGGGGACCTGTCACCAGTGGGGTTCTGCAGGGCTCTACCCTCGGCCCTCTGCTCTTCAACATCTTCACAAATGACTTGGGAGACAGGACTGGAAGGGACACAGAGCAAGTTCACAGAGGATACAAAACTGGGAGGAGCTGTTGACTCCCTCAAGGGCAGGGAGGCCCTGCAGAGAGACCTCAACAAATCAGAGGGCTGGGCAATCACCAACCGTATGAAGTTCAACATGGAAAACTGCTGGATTCTGTCCCCTGGGACAACTCTGGATGTATGGACAGGCTGGGGAATGGGATGCTGGGGAGCAGTACTGAGGAAGGGGGCCTGGGGGTCCTGGTGGATGGCAAGTTGAACATGAGCCAGCAATGTCCTGGCAGGACATTGAACATGAGCCAGGGGGGCCAAGCGTGTCCTGGGGGGCATCAGGCACAGCATCACCAGCTGGGAAAGGGAGGGGATTGTCCCACTCTGCTCTGCACTGGGGTGGCCTCACCTCGAGTGCTGGGGGCAGTTTTGACCACCTCGATGTTAAAAAGATAGAAAGCTCTAAGAGAGTGTCCAGAGCAGGGTAACAAGGATGACGAACAGCCTTGAGGGGAAGCCGTAGGAGGAATGGCTGAGGTCACTTGGTCTGTTCAGCCTGGAGAAGAAGAGACTGAGGGGAGACCTCATTGCAGTTACAACTTCCTCATGAGCGGGAGAGGAGGGGCAGGCACCGATTTCTTCTCTGTGGTGACTGACAGGACCTGAGGGAATGGCCTGAAGTTGTGTCAGGGAGATTTAGGCTGGGTATTAGGAAAAGGTTCTTCACCCAGAGGGGTGGTTGGGCACTGAACAGGCTCCCCAGGGAAGTGGTCTCAGCACCAGCCTGACAGAGTTCAAGAAGTGTTTGGACAATGCTCTTGGGCAAATGGTGTGACTCTTTTGGGATGGTGCAGTGCAGGGTCAGAAGTTGGACTTGATGATCCCGTCCAACTCAGCATATTCTGTGATATAGATACACTCACACTCACACGTGTGTGTGTGTGTGTGTGTATTTCTAATAATTAACTATCATTCTCTCTCCAAAATGCTTGGAAAAGGGATAATTCAGGACCTTTGCTGACAGAAGTGTTCTCATTTCACTTGTATTCAGACAGGAATTTCTGTCATCATAAGGCAGGTGAGCACTAGCCTAAAATTTACAACCCTCTGTTTATAAGGAACTAGAGTTTACAAGAATATTTACTAAGTTTGCAATGGATTAAGCCCTTCCCTTCTAAAGAAATCTCTACAAATTGTTTCAACTACTAAGAACTACTGACACAAACTAAGAATTGAGAGAGTGAATCATTTTAATCACTACTTTGCCAATACTGCCAATAAGGTTACTGCTAATGTGGCCGTTTTTCTTTAGGATGTAAATAGAAATTGTTAAGTAGATTATATCTCTTAGATAACTAGTTTTGACTGCTTATCAGTTCAGACCAAATAAATATTTGCAATCTAAACACAAAAATTTTTAGAAGACATTACTTTGCACTTTCATTAAAAGTGAAAATTGACTGGATAGGACAGCATGCTTGCTTCTAGGCTTTCCCATCTCTTTTCTTAAAATCTTGGTACGTGAATTTGCCTCCCAATGTGAGCTTATCAGAACAGAGGTGCACGAGAGCAAATCACATAATTGGGAAGCCTGAAAATACAGGATAAAATTATCAGGAGAAGGCAGCATTTTACCACAAATTTGAGCACTTGATATTTTAAAAAATGCAATACATTCTGAAAGCTCTAGATTTTTATAATCCTGGAGTATGTTAACTAGCATAACTTTTAAGTTTGGGGAAACATTAGTTTGAAGGCTAATACTCCAAATCCAAGACTCACCAACTGAGGTTCCCTCAGCAAGGTGCAATGCCTACAGAGAAACCAAAATCCTCTGTTTGTACTTTTGACATTGTTGGTATATATCCTTCTAAACAGCACTTCAGACTTCATTATACACTCCTAATAGTTTCAAACTACTTTTCTCCTGAAGTTTGACACACAGTTCTGTAACAATTCCAGTAACAAAACAAGAGTTCACAGCCAGAATTCTTACAGTAGGGGGCTTTTTTTTTTTGCAAGTTTAAAAAAAGAAAATGTACTATCCAATCAAACTACTTATGCCTCCCTTTGCATGACACTAAAATGATGCTTACAGGACAGATGTAGTTTTGTGGCTTATGGCTGAGCATAAGCAGACTACATAATATAAGCAAGCTGTGTAGGATAGTTCATTATTTAGATTGGCTGTTGTTTGCTATTGAAAGACCTTGATTCAATTCCTTTTTTCTTTATTGGGCTTTAAATATCCAGAAAGAAATATTCCAATGAAGAAATATTAAAAGAAAATAAAGCCAGTTTCAAGGAGTGATGGAGCATATACCAATACCATGGTGTTTATCATCAAAGACAGGATCATGTATCCCGATTACAAATCTGATTTCCAGAGGACACAACAAGGTGGGCACAGTCTAAGATACTGAATAAGGAGAAATTACACTGGCACACTGAATGTAAACTGAATGAGACAGAAGCTCTGCAGAAACAAATTAAAATTTATTCTGAAGTCTACATTAGAATTATAGTAGAATAAACAAATTTTAATATATCCATGTTTTTTTAAAATAGCTTTTTTTCCCCTTAAGTGCCCATCATATATACTTACCTATTCAAAAGCAGGTAACTGTTAAAGTGATCCAAACTCCATCAAAAAGGTCAGTAATTAACTCATTTACATTTAGAGACATTTTTACTGTTCTTACAACTTAACATAAATAAGGATATCTAACTAAAGATATTTACCTACATACACGATGCTACCTTAATTGTTTGTACCATGTTCTGCAGCTTATATTCACTTACACATTTCACACTGCACATTCCATTTAATTTTCTAGATTTACCCTCATCAGTGTGTGAAGATGCTCCCATCAATTCCAAATGAATAGATTCTGTTTCAAATAAGCAGGCTATATTTCACCAATATATTATGAAGGCTAACCCAGACTGATTTTATTTGCCAAAGTACACAAATTTCTTTGACCTCATTGTCTTGACTTCTCAAGGACCTTACTCTGAGACTGTAACAGATTTGTTTCAGCAACAAGACAAAGGTACAATCTAATTCACTTTTCAGATTGTGAACACAACTGTTCAAAGCAGATATGTAATTATATTCTTTCCTTGCAACAACACAAGTTTTAGAAACACTTTTTCAGTAGAAACCTATGATTTGTTATGAACAGTGCTTTTTGTCTTAAAAAGACAGTGAAATTAAAATTTGCCTTTAAACATGGGTATTTTACAAACTCATTCAATTAAAACAACAGAAACCTATAAAAATAATGCCTAATTTTAACGTGCTCTTTTCTTTTAATATGCTTTTATACCAAATGTTACTGCAACTAAGAAGTTTCAGCATTTTTCTCCTTATTTGAAAATCTGAAAGCAGTTTATATTTGAATAGTTCCAGCATTTCCTCTCACTGAAATCAATACAACTATTCAAGAAAAGCAAGCAAGTTCATCAACCTGTTAGCTGGATTTGAAAGAGTACAATTTTATAGTCTGAAGTTATTCTTAGTGTGTTGGCATAAAGAAACAAACTTACTTAATTTTGCAGTTCTTCTCAAATCTATTGACTATCTCTGAACAGAAGAAACAAAAGAAATTTGCCATTCTGAACCCAAAGGCAACTATATAATGAAAAGAGCCATGACAAAATACATACCTTGTCTTTAAAAAAAAACTATTGAAGAAAGAAACAAAATCAACAATGCAAAGGATTCTCCAGCTGGACAATTCCATCTCTCTTACCATCATCTCAGACAAATACTTTTAAGATTAGTCCCTTAACAAAGGCAGGGGTGTTGAGCTATTACTGCCCATCTCTGCACTCACCTTTGGCCAGAAGGTCCCTGCCTACTTAGAATCTGGTCAACAGAGATAAATATGTGCCAGCTTTACAACTACTGTATTGCAGTGTAACATGTTATCTACAAACCAACTTTTAATGTTCTAACTGAAATCTTAGGCTCTGAACTTCAAAAGAATCTAAACAGCTGAAGCTTAAGTAACACAGTTTTCTGCTATAACTGGGAAATATAGACAACCTAAAAAACAACTCAAACTAAGCCAAACAACAACTTGTGAAAAAAGCAAATGTACATGCTAAGAATACAAAAGTGAAGTTGTATAGAAATAGTTCAGGTATCTGAAAATTCATGTATCTTTACTGAAAGAAAATTTCAGTACATTGAAAAGAAAATCCTAAAAAGCATCCAAAAGGGAAACACTAAGGTACCCCACTAACACAGGGCAACTATTTTCTTAAATGAGTGCTTTTCCTGTTTGAACTACTGTTGATTTATGTGTTAAAAGTTTTAGCATGTTTGTAAACAGAGGAGTAATGTGAAAAAATTTAACGTACCTTTGAGACCCAGAAGCTGTAATATGCTGTAAAACCAGACAGAATAGAAATCCCAGCAAGGCTGATAAAATAACTGCTCACTCTATGAACTATACCTGTTTCAAACAAATGTATAAACTACTACATATTATCAAAATTTAAGTAGCTTAAGAAGAAGCCTAAGATTTTTCTCCAGTAAAATTCACAATTTGATTCCCAGCATTAACATAAGAATAATAGCTTACAGTCAAGAGCCATTATAAGTAACATTAACTCATGCACATAACATGAAACATTCAGCATCTTATGAGAAAACTAAACAGAATTTGTACGAATTTGCACTGCTAAGATGGTTGCTGCCCAGTACAAACTCTACTGCAGGTGAAGCAGCATACACAAAAAGATAGATAGTGCTGAACACACAAACTCTTCAGTTATACTTTTTGGTAACCAGTGGGAAACTAGCCAAATTCAGCTTGGATATTAAAGATCATTATGCTTTTAAGTTAAGCAGTTAAGTGACAAATCATTAAAAATAAACATCATTGAGAAATATGGACATATCGCCAAATATTAATAAAGGTATGAAAAATCTCATTTTAAAAAGTCATTTCAAAATTAATATTCTAGAGACAAACATTCATTACTAGATCTTTAAAACAGCAACAAATTTTGTGCCTTTCACTAATTCTAGAATTCTTCATGCACATAGAGTTTTAGGTTGGTTTAGCTATTGTTAAGATATCACTGGTTTTTAAAAATGATTGAGGGCTAAACAATGATGCAGTCCCAACTCATCTTTTTCCCCCTTTAGTGTTAAGAAGTAAGAATATGTTTTTGATGCTTCCAGTGTCAAAATCAGGTGAACTGAATGGTTTTACAGAGCACACTACTCCAACTCCTTAAGGGGCTATAAAATCACATTAAACTCAGCTTGTTATTAATAATTCATGGCAACTTCCTTAGTTCACTACAGGGGCATCACTCTTAAGGCATCATTCATATTGAAATAACTTAAGAGAGAAAGTCAGATAAACAGTGTTACCATTAAAATGAGAAGCCACCTACCATGAACCCAGGGACTCTGAAAGCCCTAAAGAATTGAAACCTTTACAATTTTCAGGCTAAATCCAGAATTCTACATTCCTTTCTAAAAGCTGATATTAATTTAATAGATAAGTAAAACCAACAAAATTTCATCTATCTAATGAAATTTGGTTTATCTGGAGATTTGAAGTGTCACATTTCCACACATTTAGCTGTACTGCAGAAGAGCTATTTATGCTCTCATTACTACGATATAGACCCTTTCAACAAGAATATTTTACTTCAAATAAGGATTAAACTGAGTATATCCCATTAAACATATCTATGATGTAAAAATATTATGATTTGGAATTGGAACTTTTTTCACTATAGTAAAAAATACCTACTAATAAAGCAGTTACCATCAACACCAATTATGACACATAAAGACCACAAGACTTCATTCTTCATGGTCACAGAATAGACGGCTCTTACAGAATTACATCACGTATTAGTAACACTTGGATTTCAATGCACATGACTAACTAGATGGACGGATTCAGGAAAAAATGGCATTCAATATAAACACATTAAGATAGAGACTAGATACCCATTTTGTAATTTGCTCAACAGAACAAAATTAGCTTTGATGCATCACTAAACCACCATGGAAAAATCAGCTTTATCCTTACAGACTTAAATTAATTCTGATGTAGAAAGAAAGCAAGTCCACTTCAAAAGCTTAGTCTGCTCTCTGAGTAAAATAATGCCCATGCACAAAAAATTCTAGTCTTATGAAAATTCAAAAGTCGTCTTTTAGTCTTTAAAGTAACAAGAGAAAACACAGTTAGCGTTTTAACTGCTTTGTACCCCGAAAAGCACATTTTGGTATTAAGAAATAAGGTATTAGTGAGTGGCTTGCAATTTGCAGTCAGTGTCCAACACAGATAAAAGCTTGAAAGGGCAAAGCTTCAGAGGTGCATGGGACTAATGGTTCGCTGCTGTACTTCCAACATACAAGAAAGGAGACTGTGTTTATTGCCTGTAGCATCATTCCATAGACACATTATCTACACACTTTTAAAGACAAACTTTAGATGAATTGGTTCTGATAATGTTGGGGAAAACAAAGAAGGTCAGGCTTTTGGGTACTGATTGTGTATCACCTAAACAGTAACTATTCCCTGGTGTCTCTCATTCGCTCTCAGTTCAGTAATGTATTAGCCCAGGCAGGTTGTGTTTCATGACATAAACACCAAGGATAAACACAATTTAGTTACTGTCTTATGGAGGAAACAGTTAAGAAGCCTTCTCAAAAAGTCACTTGTTTCTTCTAAGATGGTTGATTTTTAAATCCAGCTGGAAACCAATAAAAGTGATCCAAACTTTCCTTCTGAATAAATCAGCATTGTCTTATTTGACTGTAACGTCACTGTTGCTTTAACAGAGTCTAATTCTGAAGTAACAACATACAGCAAGCAGATATGCACAACAGTTTCATGTAGATAAAATGAACAAGGAACCCAAACATTTTACTTTTTTATCCCAATGCCCCCTTTGCACAAATGGCAAAGTAAATGAAAAGTCTCCCCGTGCACAGTCCTTTGACCTCAAAGGGCTGCCTATTCTAATTCATGTCTAGAAATGAACTAAGATTTCAAAATCTGCATTCACATGAAATTAACTATCTGATTTTTTATGTGTTGCAATTGTATCCTAAATTGGATTAGAGCTCACTGTCTGCTTTCCTAGTTCAGGAAACTGATTATAAGAACAGTTCTAAAATAACACATTTGAAATGAAACAGAAATTGACACTGAATACTCATTGCACACAGTGATACACACAAGGACATCTCAGGTTCCTACCAGAATTATAGCAATAGTTTTACTATTACCCACTGATAGAGCTTAATTTTTTCAATTTTATTTATATTAAAAAGAACTACTGACTTCTTTAAGTAGAAAAATCAGCAATGGAAAACATATATTGGAACTGCTGTCACTAATAGATGAAAGGAGGGAAATGCCAGGCTTTCAAAGCGGACTGCATCATGAGAAACATTTTAAGTCTGTCACCAAATACAATTTATACCATAAACAATAATTATTAGTGGTAATTGAGTGTTCCTTGGCATTTTTAATATAAAACTCTACACAACTGAGAAGGAAAAAAACCCCATCCCAGATGTGTTCATGACACAATTTTAACAAGCTGGTGTCCCAAAACAGCCTGCTCATTTTAATGCAAGTTACATGTTCTTCCATCAAGATATTACCCAAGAACCCAAAATCTCTGCAAAAGGGAAAGTATGTTAATATACAGCAAGTGTTCACTTATTTGATGTAATATTAAAATAACTGTATAGTTTAAAATACAATTTTAAAGTATCTGATGTTTATTTTTAAAAGATAAAATTATTTTTATCTCCATATCTGTAACAAAAACCAGCAAATTTAATCCAGAGACTAATTCAGAGGTACAGTTTCATAACTCCTAAGGAGAGTTGCACACACTCACAATAAAATCAGCCAGTGTTAAGTATATGTGACTCAGTAATTTTCAGCAGAATTACTAGTTCTATTACTAGTAATTCTAATAACTAGTTCTAATAGTTTACTCACTGGAACAGTTCAGGGCTACAGTCTAAGACATTGATGCAATAACAAAAAAAAAAACCAAAAAACAAACAAACAAACAAAAAAAAAACAACACAACAAAAAAACCCCCAGTTCTTTCATTTTGCTCTAGCACAGTTAGGGCACAATACTTAAAAAATTCTTAGTCAGATGTACAAGAAGTCATCAAAAAATTACTATTAGAACTAATTATAATAGAATTACTATTTGTAGTTCTAAATAGGAGCATAAAGTTGTGGGCTGAATTGAGACAGCACAGGTAAACTGTAGGAGCAGTGCTAGGATCAACTGTGTGACTCTGATTGATTTTAGTATATGTTACTTAAGGCTTGTATTTATTTGAGGAACAAGACAAAAGAAAAAGCTCCAGAAGTGCTTCTCCTAAGCTTCAGGTTTTTGATGATATTGATGTGGCCAAAGCACCATGCCATACTTGAAAATTTTGAGTTTTAATGTTATTTCAGAGCAGCACTCAGTACTTTTGTAAGGCTGTAATATGTTTTCATTTTACCTGTACTGAAAAAAAAAAAAGAATGGTAAACAGCAGGAAGGCAGCTATTCTAAGAAGGGGAGGCATAAAATGTAAACATAATGCAGCAAAGAATCAAATGAAGAAACTCTCCTTTTCCTTTACTAGAAATAAGGGAAACAGATTGTGCTCATCTTGCTTAAAGCCAAGAGTCTCATTGTACAGAGTTCAGCCAGGCTCCAGCACACAGCTTACTACGGAGTTTTGCTGTGTTAAAAAGTAAACCAGATGGGATGTTTGCTTCCAACAAGATAATTCTAATGGATATTGTTAGAAGTACTGTAAAAGAAACTTTTCCGTTTCATCTGCTAATTTAATGTGTATAAGGGCAGGCAGAATGAAAAGTAGACTATGAAAACAAACCACAAAAATTTAAAAATTCAAAATATTAATCATTAACCAAGTTTCGAATTTATGTGCCTCAGAACACCAGCTGCTTACATAAAGCACACACCAGGCTAAAGCCAAATCTCAAACAGTAGGAGAGTTAGTATGAATAAAATATCTTAAAATTATGTAAAGTAAGTAAATAATAATCAACTTGAAGGTTAGCCTGTAGCTTCATACAGCTTGAAGAAAAAATATGAAGCATGTCAACAGACCAATACACCAGGGCCTTGTGAGACCTAACAGACACAGAGTTTTTGTTCAGGACCACTAAGATAACATCTCCTGTTCTTAAAAGACCCCATATTTTGCAGATGAGCTACAGAAGACAAAGAAGGTAGATGAGGTATAGTTCTACAGTTACTGTTTTTGATGATTTCTTGTACATCTGACTAAGAATTTTTGAAGTATTGTGCCCTAACTGTGCTAGAGCGAAATGAAAGGTTTTCTTTTTGTTTTCTTTTTTTCTTTTTTCTTTTCTTTTTTTTTTGTTGTTGTTGCATCAATATCTTAACCTGTAGCCCTGAACTAACAGTAAACAGATTTTTTCAACACAAGCTACACCCATTTCATCACAACAGCAAGTTCACTCCTGAAGAAACATAACAGGCAATAAAGGCAGTATTTTGGAAACAAAGCAGCTTAGACACATACTGAGCCCATTACTTCTGAGAAGTAGGGTCAGTTATCATAGAGAGACAAGCTCATGCTTGTATTACCCCAATCCAGCTTGCCAAGCAGAGGTACCTACCACTAAATATTTACTGTTAAAGTGGGCAATATATGCTTTCTTTTTTTTAAATCTTGCTCTCAGACTAAACACTGCTCTAAGCTCCCTTTTCTTCTTCAGGAACTGGTCTATACCAGACTAAAGACATTCCATTCAGGCTTTGACTTTGTCCTACCATGTTTCTTCAATCAGCCAGAAAGCAGATTGGAATGAAATTGATATGATTGGATAAAGGAAAATCAAATTTTTTCAACATTTAGTTTCAGTAATCTAATTATGAAGCTTTTAGTAATAGTGTAATTACTTTGAAGTTCTGAACATATGTTTCCACTGAGAGTATTCCACAGAGGACACTGTATCAGAAAAGGGAAAAAATGTAAACATAACTGTACCAAAAATACTTCAGCTCATCAAAAAAAATTAAAATTGAAAGGAGAACCATATGCCAGAGATGTAATATGATGTCCAATATGAACCACTTCTGTTTCCATTATGTACAGTCCTTTAATTTAATACCAGTGAAGAAAACGGAAAATAATCTTTCCATGACATCAAAACACATCACCAAAATACTACCGGATTGGCATATTAAAAAAAAAAAATAGTAATGTGAAAATAAAAAAAAAAAAAAAAAAAAAAAAAGAAAGAAAATAAACATGTAAAATTATTATGACAAAAAGCAGATGAACACTGTTCTGTGAACTTTGAAGGTCTGAATGTTTCCACTGATGGAAAGGGTGTCTTAGAGAAATAGCTCACACAATGGGCCTAAAAAAGCCCAGGCATCTCAGTTTCTTGTGAGTCTTACTCTTCTGAATTTAGCTAAATATCCTTAGCTCTATACACTGAAAGTTATTAAATCTGATGTATTAGATCTGACACAAGATAGTTCTATTGGCTAAATTTACTCAAAACAAAAAAAAAATCAATGAACTAAGAGGGGAAATTCACCACTGAGCAAGACATTTAGAAATGCTAACAAAAGATACAGAAAACAGCAGCACAGACAGGAAGACATTGGAAATAAAAAAAAAAAAAACAAAACAAAAAACACACCACCCAAAAACCAAACAAATAAAAGGAAGTAGACAAAATAAAACAAAACAACACTCACATTGATCATCACAACAGTGGTGAACAAAGCAAGCACATTTTACTGGAAAGTCAACTTTGCTTTTTCTTGTTGTGGTTTTTACGTACCACAAACAATTTACAAATATAAATGAATTTGATTTGGTGCCCTTCTATGTTGTCAAGAGCAAGCTTAGTGCATAAGCCTACTCTTACATAGTACACAGAAAAAAAAAACCAACCCAACAGATAAACTAAAGCAAAGGAGGATGTCCAACTTTTGTGGCAACAAATGCATTGTTCATACCACCTTCACAAATAACACAGCCCAACCAACAGCTTTCGATGGCAACCACTCTAAAAAGCTGTGCTTTCATTTCCTACACATTAATACATTATAACCTTGCTGTTCTTTAAACTGCCATGGAATGACAAGCTCTTTCCTCAATTAGGATTTTCATTCATCTTTATCAGCTTCTGAAATTCTTAAACAATAAATCAACTTGTTAATGCTTTTCTTTTTTCCTTTCTCAGCTGAGGGGTATAGGCCTAGAGCTTAGAGGTAAAAACAAATTGTGTCCCCAGATCATAAAGGAATGTCAAAAGAAGTACAAACCCCATGGAATAAAAGCAAGCACAAACAGTATTTTTATTGTTTTTCTTACCAATAGATCTGTGCTATAGGGACAAGTAATGCATAACAAAAGAACTTTTCAGAAAATATTCAGAAAATAACCCACAATCCCATAGATTAGATTTCCAAAATCGGGGTTAAAAACAGAAGATATTAATGCCAAGGAACTTATTGCAAATGTTCATTTGGTAACCACCTTCCTTTCAGCATTTCAGGTTAGCTCAAACCAGCCAAGGAGAGAAAATCAAGTCTTCCTCAACAATCAGAACAGGAATACAGGCAGGAGATATGGGTTAAAACTGCAGGATCCATATAATTTATTTTGGACATGTTTAATGGGCAATGACCCATCATTCTTTTTAAATGTGTGTATCTCATTGTCACTGTTTTCCCTCTTCCAAAGGTAAATGGAGAAGAAAATAGTGACATATAATATTGTAAATTCAGAGGTCAACAGAGGGGATGAAAGCTTTAGAATAGAGTCAGAGTTTTAAAATTTCCATCACTGAAACTGCTAGCATGAATAGAGGTGTTAAATTCTGCAGACAGCCCCAAATAGTTCTGAAGTCCAAGAGTGAGATTCTGCCATAAAAACAACAACAAAAATCCAAAAAAAACCCCAAACAAACAAACAAAAAAATCCCCAGAACCAACACCACCAAAAAAAACCCTACTTAGAAATATAAAACTAGGAAAACAGTTAGTGGAGTTAATTTCTATGAAGCACATAAATTATGATGCTACTGTTTTGGAAGGCATTGTGATATATGGAGAAGAAATTGCTGAAGATTTTGTGGCTTATCCATTATAGGCATGTAGCCACTGTAAAAAAGACACCACATAAAGCCACCACATAAAGCATCATAATTGTGACAAGTTATTTATGCAATCTTTTGGCTGAATTTATGAGAAATCATTAATAAGACTGCCTTTTTCAAGAAAGATGCATGTTTACCAGCATAAATACCAGCTACCACTGTACAGATTGCTCAAGGGCATGAAATAAAAGGCAGCTCCATGATTAATTCTTTATTAATTTCTACCCTTAAGATCACTAACATCAAATTTAATACTTGACTGATGGCTGGAGAACTTAAATGAGTCTTTGTCTCTTGTCATTTTAACAGAGAATTTGAAATAACATGGTCAATATTTCAGTTATTTCCACACGCCTCAAAGAACAACTTTGACGTTACAATCTTTCCTAGGTAAAGCTTTAACAATGCTAATGAAGACACGAACATGCTGATTCAGAAAAGTGATGCAACACAAGAGCTACTGCTTAAAAGCCTGTTTAGTACAATCAGGCAGGCTTCAGTCTGCTTCAAAAAGTGCACAACAATGAACAAATTCTTTCTCCATCTTGTCCAGCCTCAAGAATAAAGCAGGCAAAAGGGTACTGATGCATTTTTCTACATCAGATAAACCTGATGGATTTTTATCCTTATTTTGTAAGGTCATCCATCTTTCCACTCCTTTAGCACTGATCAAAACACAGAAGGACTGGGAGAGGCCTGAAGTACAACATTTGAAAAATGAAAAATTATAAAAATATTATAGATTTTAAAGGATGTAATTTATCATATTAAAATTTAGTTATGTAATGATTAAAAGTCCTCATAAAGCACAAACATTTGAAAGATGTCCCACCCACATTGTAGTTCAGAAGGAAGAAATTGGGTATTGTGAAATAACTGACAATTATATAACTGAAGCTTGCCAACTAATTATCTCCAAATCAATCTTTGTAGTGGCATTTTGTGAATTCTGGCTATATAGCTGCACATTTCTTACATTAACTTTTTCTTTTAATGGAAAACTTCATACATCACTGGCTGTATTTTGTGCTAGAAGTTGATTTTGAGTCCAAGATTACTGATACACAGTACATAGCAACAACAACAATTGATTGAAAATAATTAATTTATCTGTTTTACATAAACCTGTCTGGCAAAGTAACAAATTCCCCACTAATGGTTTTATTCTCCCTTGGGCTTCTCCTAAATATAGTAACTTGGGAAACCTGCCCCATTCTCAGTATCGTTTGCTTTTGTGGCCTGACCATTTACACAACTGACAGTTCCATGATACAGGGTGTGGTAGCCCAACTAACTTATTTGAGTAAATGGGGATATATGTGTTTCCAATTAAGAAAACTACTCCACCTCTCGAGGCAATGTTATCACAACAGAATCAAATAATGTCTTCAGCTTTAAACAAAAGACACCCATTACTTTGGCAAGGACTCTTAAACAGCAGCATTTGCTGTTACGCTTTCCAAAATATTTTTTTTCTATTTCCATATTTTGTTAGCAAAGGCTTTTTCCTGATTGTTTCTGGGAATAAGTGGAATTTGAAATTCTTAACTTTATTCTCACCACAGATAGACTGGATCAAAGATTTTGGCAATGGATACTGTATTTATACATTACACATAAGTAAGCATGGGCAATAATTTAAATAAACTGCCAGATCAATTTTCTGTAAGGCCCTATCGAAAAACTCAAAACACTGCATCAGAACATTCCTAGCCCTTGCTTAGTCTCCAGTGTCTTGATATTATAATATTTTGCAGCCTTAAAAAAAACAACCAAAAATATCATAAAAGCAAAAAGACACACCCCACTTTTCCTCCCCCTTGATATTTGTCTTTCAAAAAGAAATATAAGCAAAAGGTCTTCTCATCTCCCTTAAAGGAAACAACAAAATCCAGAATGCTTATGTATATCTAGCAAAACTCAGTTGTCTTTTGAAGATATCCTACTTCAAATGACACTAACTTTATAAAACCTTGCTGATAGAGTCGTAACAAAGCTTTTCGTAGGGAAAAAAAATCATTAAAATACAATTCCAGTAAAACACAAAGTATTTCACGATGCAATTCTGTACATGCAACACAGTACAGCTAGCCTAGCAGAAAGGAAAAAGGCTCAAAACAAACTGAACAAAACAGGTCATGTATTTGAAATGCAAGTAGCCCTTGATATCCTGAGGTTTAGGTTTTGTTTAATCAAACTAACTATTGGAAAGATTATTTCACATGTTCATGAACTACAACTTGAGCTATTATTCCAGTACTGGAGTGGAACTATCCATAGCACTAGAACACCAAAATGACCAAAAAAAAAGGGAAAAAAACCCCAAAATTGCAGCAAGAGATCAAAATAACTAAGTGGAAAATTCCTAAATTACTTTTCCTTTGGTTGCTACACTAGTACCATTATCATATATAGTACCATATATATAAATATATTCAGGGAAATTCTGAAAGGGTTTATTCTTGTTTTGCTTCCTCAAGGTTACTTTCATACCAATGAGAAATATTTATGCAGGAAGTAGATTACCAACACACTGGAAAAAGGTGCAACACAGAGGAGTGATCGTTCATCCAGATAGCTAAAACTTTCACCCAGGCTCCCGTTCTCCCTTAACTTGATTACTGCTGGATGAATCGTATTTCACTGTCAAAGCCCTCTGCAACCTGTCACTAGTACCACTTTCATCTCTCATTCACTACAGAAATGCTGAACTGCCACTGTTAACTATATAGAACCCATCTTCTACATTTTTAAAACAGTTTGGGGCCTTTGTCTGTGTTTTTTGCTCTTTGAGAGGTATTTTCTAAAATATTCCTCCAAGCTGTCCCAGTATCTTCCTTCAAAATCAGTTTGGCTTTTTTTTCTCCCCCCAGAACAGGGTTCAAGAATGTGACACTACTACCAGGACTGATGACTAGGAAATAGTTCAGCCAATCCAAAGGCAGGTTGTCACTTCCATTGAGCCAACACCAGTTTTCAGCTGTGTATTGGTTTGGCAGGGCCTGGTTTTGGGTACCAGGGGGGCCACAAAGGTGGCTCCTGTGAGGAAGCTGCTCGAAGCTTCCCACCCTGTCTGGCAGAGCCAGTGGCTGATGGCTCTGAAGATGGACATGCTGCTGGCCAGAACTGGGCCAGTTAGAGAGGCTGGTAACGCCTCTGTGATGACATATTTAACAACAAAATCAAAACAAGGTCGGGGGTTTTTTGCTGCTAGCCAGAAAAGAGGAGCAGGTGAGAACATGCAAGGGCAAGCAACACGGCGACACCGAGGTCAGTGGAGAAGGAGGGGCAGGAGGTGCTCCAGGCGCCGGAGCTGAGGTTCCTCTGCAGGCCGTGGTGCAGACCATGGTGAAGCAGCTGTGCCCCTGCAGCCCATGGGTCCACAGGGAATGCAGAGATCCACCCGCAGCCCATGGGGATCCACGGGGAATGCAGAGATCCACCCGCAGCCCAGGGGTGAGGTGCCCAGGCCGGAGCGGGTGGGTGCCTGGAGGAGGCTGTGATCCAGTGGGAGACCCGGGGGAGAGAGAGGGCCCTGCTCCCAGGCTGGAGCAGCCTGGCCTTGGAGCACTG
>VYXC01000743.1:565413-606338 GCA_013397175.1 Platysteira castanea
AAAAAAAAAAAAAAAAAACCAAAAAAAAAAAAAACCCCAAACCATCCATGCTCCTAAGTAAATACAGGTTTTGACAACCCACATCACTTATCTAGCTCTGTCTAGCATTTAAGGAACCTGAATGTACACAAGTCTGTAAGAGCTGGTCTGTGAGAAATAAAGAAGATAAAAAATCAAAAACCAATTAAAGGAATTATCATGTGTTGCACAAATATATTATAGCATTAATTTATGAGGAAATAAGGTATTTCTAGAGATACGAAATTCTGAAACATCTTGGAAAATATACCATGTGTTTCATAGGAAAATTCTTTTTAATACTCAGGTTAAAAAAATGGGCAGATGACACAAATTATCTCACCCTTCCTCTTCTGCCTCCAATTTTGCTATGGCATGCCCAGCTCGCAGATGTTTAGAGGAGACTTTTCAGAATTTCTCGAAGCAGGAAATTGGACTAGGTCTCCACATCACATACTTTGAAGATAATTCTTTTGTTTTGAGGGGGATGGTATTGTACTGATTTTGGCTGGGATAGAGTTAATTCTTAGAACCTCATACAATGCCATAGCTTGAATTTAGTATAAGAATAAGGTTGGTAGCACACTGATGTTTCAGTGGTTGCTAAACAGTGCTTAGCACAAGTCAAAGACTTTTCAGTTTCCTATGCTGTCAGTGAGGAGGTGCATAATAAACTGGGAGAGTGTGGTCAGGAAACAGCTGACTCAAACTGACCACAGGGATATTCCATACCACAGATCATGCCCAGCAGATAAACTGGTGGCAGTTGGCATGGAGGATGGGCTGGACATTGGTCAGTGGCCAGTGAGCAATTTTATTGTGCATCCCTTGTTTCTCTTGGGTTTTATTCCTCTCTCTCCTTTTCATTACAACTATCTCCATCATTAGCAATACCAGTATTATTACTGCTCTGTTTCAATTATTAAATTGTTCTCAATTTGCCCCCAGTTCTCCTCCCCATCCTGCTGCTAGGCAGGGAAGGGAGTGAGCCAGTGGCTGTGGGTACTTAGTTGCCAGCTGGGGTTAAACCAGGGCAGGTTGCAACTCACGGAAAGCTGTGTTTTCAAATTTGCAACTAATTGGTATGTACATTTCATAATCAATATTCACAAACATTTCCATCTGCCACAGTGAAAATAAAATTATCATTCCTCAGTCATATAACATTTAATATTCATGAGCAGTAAGTAAATATTTAGATTTCAGTGTGAGGGCTAGAGGCATCAGCTCTGTAACCACATGGGCAGTCCCTTAGGTACACTCAACTTACTTTTCTGAAGCATTCAAAAACAAACACGCACTGCAGTTCTGCAAACACATGTATTTTATATACTACAGCAATACATCAGATCAGCAGATGACATTGCAAAATAAAAACAGTGGAATACCTGACCCTCTGTGCTTTACTTAAGCCAAGCCTTCAATTTAAAATATTCTCTACTACATTAAAAAAAAGTAGCCGAAATGACAAGAAAGTCCTGCAAGAAAAATTCCACAATTAGAAAAAGATCATTTGCATTAATATGTATACAGACTGAAAATACTGGGGAACTGTTTGTAACTTTCTTTTTAGCTTTAGCAAATCTGAAAGAACATTAGCCATACACCTGCAATCATATACTGCTAAGGAAAAAAATATCTATCTGAAAACCCCCTAGCATTATTGGAAACTTTTGAGGTGGTCAATTTAAAAATAAATATTTTTACAACAAAATGTATGGTTTTCAACTTGATCAGATCTTAGGTAGACAGCAACTGTGACACCAACACTGATGATGAAACAGCAAGCCTGAGGACAGCAAAGAGTTGTTAAAATGCATGTGCATCCACTAATTTTGCAGGCTTTACTATAAATAATTCTCAAAATTGAGAAAGTCAAAGCAAGATGAAATGTGTAATGAGAAGGCTATAAAACGGATCCTGTAATTTTGAACTCCCCAGGTATGGATCAATCTTACAAGAAAAGCTACTGCTGAAACAATCGAGTCACGGGCCACACCAGCACTGGATGGGTACAGAACGCGGCTCAAGGACCAAAGGGTCACATTCCCAACACCACGAGGTGAAGTTGCTTCTTTTCAGGTCACCACCAGGCACCACCAGGCCAGACCAATAACACGTATCTATGCTGGCAAGGCCAAAAAAGTTCAGAGATCACATAGACCTTGCCTAGCAGCAATTACAATCGATATACTGACAAGGACTAAAATGCAATTTAAAAATCACCTCAGTTACAAGGCCTGGCCAGATTTTTTACTCCTCTCCCACAGGGGTAAAACAGGAGGGCAGTGACCCCTCTCAGCACTTTGGCCCCGCGCTGCACGGCCCCGACGCGCTTTAACCAGCGGGCGAAGACCGAGGGCAGCCCCGGCGCGTCCCCACCGCGGGGTCCGAGCCGCCCCCGCCCTGCCGAGGCACCGGGGGAGCCGGGCGGAGAGCGAGGGGAAGCGAACAGAGCCAGGCCAGTCTGCGCCGCCCCCCTGGGCCGCAGACCACACACCAGCAGCTACCGCGGCGGCAGCGGTAGTGAAGGGGTGGGAAGAAATGGGGCGGGGAGGAAAGGGCGGAGCCGCATCCGGACTCGCCCCACTCCCGGACGCGCTCACTCACCGATCATGGCGGCGGCGGCGGCCGCGGGGGAGGAGAGGGGCGACGCGTGCACGCACGCGCGCGCACGTGCCGGCCGCTCGAGCGCTTCCCCTGCGGTCGCCCTGGGGGGTCGCGCGACCGCGGGCGGGGGTGGGCGTGGGCCGGCCCGGAGCGCGCATGCGCCCCAATGCGAGAGGTGGAGGCGCACGCTGGGCCCTCTGGGTAGCGTAGTTCCTGGTCAGTTCATGTCCGCCCCCGCTCTTCTCACGTCATCGCCTCACATTTCTTCCCCCCCCACTCCTTAATGACTTTCTCGTTAATTGCTGTCCGCCGCCCCGGTGTTCAGAGCACCCGGGGTAGGTATAGTTGTGCGGGGCCAGGCGGTGCCGACGGTGCTCTGTGTGATTCCCCTCCCTCTTCCCCCGCGGGTTGTTGACGCGTTGCCTGGCGACGGTCGCGTGGCCGGGGACCGCGCGTGGCGGCAGGTGCCCAACGGACCCCGAGAGGGACCCGCAGGGCCGGACCCAGCGGGGGGACAGGGGGGAAAAGCCCCCGGGGGACAAGCACATCAGGTGGTGATGAAGGGCTGGACACGGCGGAGTAGGGGGGACGAGCTGGGCTGATGCACAGGGGGACTGAGGTTGGGGGCCAGGGACAGGCGAAGGGAGCCTGTGAGGGGCGGGGAAGGCGCGGGACGGGTGTGTGGGGCTGCCGCTGGTTGTGGAGGGAGCAGAGTTGGACCTGCTGCCTGCTCTAAGTCGCTGGGCACGGGACGCTGATGTTCGCTTGTTTTTTCCAGTCCGTAATTTGCATCTGGTCCGTCGCGGGCGCCGGTGGGGAGATGGTAGTGGAGGAGGGGGGCCCGGGCCCCTCAAAGCCCGCATGTGACAGGTGCTCCCGACAGCGGGAGAAGAAGGACAAGCAGCAGGACGAGCAGCAGGACAAGAAACAGGCCTGCGAGGGATTCACTATTAGAGCCATGATGAAAAACAGCGTGGTACGTTTGCTGCTAGCATAGAGGTGATACAAATTAACTCAACGTGTCCAAGAAGCATAGCAAGTTAGAGCTGTGGATAAAGCATGTCAGGAAGGTGTGCAAGTTGCTAATACCTTATCTGGAGTTCGCTGGTTGCTGAAGTTACCTTCAGACTTTGCAGAAGTATTATCACAAGGTAACTTTCTGTGCCTGTGGAAGTCGTGATGTTTCGATCACCCAGTGCTTTTCTTTGGTGCCACAATTTTTCAGTACGGTTTTATGTTGGTAGTGCACATCCTATAAAATTGCCAACCTATGGAATTTTGTGTGAGGCATACTGCCTCCCACTTAGCAAAATGCTGTCAAGTGGTAGTGCAGTATTTCTCAAAAATTTCCATTTACTGACATAGTATATAAATTTGATGTGAATGTCAAATAAGATGGCAGAGATATGGAAAATAGATTATTTTTAAAACAAGCTTGGAAAATAATGAAAAGCTTCCACACCATCTAGGAGAATACTAAACTGGAAACTAACAGTAGTTCTTCAACTTGTAGTTCAAAGACAGAGAAATTGATCCAGTAAGCTTCATTTTAAGTTAGTCACAATTTCTAATGAACTTAGAGGCTTGGGAGTTAAAATATTAGTATAATGGCCCTTCAAATCTCTTTATACTGTTTTATTTGTCTAGCTTTATCAGAATTTAGGAGTTTTAAAAGCTTCAACAAGTACAGAGTACAAGTGTTCTACATATAAGTGAGTGAGGTAATATTACCATACATCTCTGCCTAAACTCCTGAATTTTATTTTTTTCTTTATTTGGACACAGTTCAAGGTGCTAGCAAAGTCTTAAGTGCTCAAGGGTTTTTTTAAATCCATAGACTATTCTGACAGTAGTTATGAAGTACATTATTTCCCTTTTTTTTTTTGCTGCAGTGGTGTTCCCGGAACAGTCTCTCTGATCTTGTTATCTGCAAGAAAATCCTCTTAAAAACCCAAACAAGTCCACCTTTAAACTAGTTTTCAATAGAGTAAAAGTTGTGTACTTGAAAAACTTTCTCTGAATTAGTAAAAACTGAAACATGTTTCACCTTACTTGGAAAAACACAAGGTGAACATGACCAAAAAATCCCTATGCTTTCAAGATTGTTTGGTTTGTTTGTTTTTATTCTAGAGATGCATGGAATAGACTATAATTCTCCAGAAACCTTAAGAATTCATTTTTAAAATATGTTTCCTGTTCTCTGGAAAATATTCAAGTAATGGATATCTGCACGTATTTGTCTACACCTAGATATGTAAAAGATGGTTTTGTCTAGAAGAATCAGTAGTTTCAGTGGAGTTTGAGAAATACATAATTAATTTTAAAAGAGGAGCTGTGACTTGTAAACATAACTAACTATGAGTTTGATCAGAATATAGGTTTCCTTTTAAATATTTATAGAATAGTAATTTTATGGCTGCATTTCTAACTTCCTAAACATGAGCAGAACATTAAATCATGTGATACTGTCATTAAGCAACTGCATACAGGTAAATCTGCTGCCTTTGGAGCTACTCACAGAGTAACAGAAATTACTTTCTTTGGCATGGACATCTGGAAATCATCTAATCCAGCTTCCCACTTGAAGTGGGCCTGTCACTAGCACTCAGATCAGGTCAGTGATGGGTTTTCCTAGCTAAACTGTGGAAACCCCCAACATCAGAGATTGCCTGACCTCTCTCCGGGCAACCTGGGTTTTTTCTGCCCTGCTCGCTTGTCCCCTTGCCTGCCCCCTCAGCCCTGTCAGAGGTTGGGTTTGTGGTGTTCTGACCTGCTGCGCACCTACTCATAAGTGGGTAGGAAGCAATGAAACTCTTAGTGGTCCTGGGAGATTCATAGTGCTGGGGCTATGTTTTGCAAAAGCTCCAATTGAGGTCAGGCAGCCACCAGAATCATTTCCAGTCAGTGTGCAAAAAAATCAGGATAGAGTAAGAAATATCTCACTGCCACTCTGTGCAGAAATGGGTGTTCCTTTTCTCTTTTGCATCTACTGGTTAAATGGAGCTTCAGATTTATTAAGTATTCACTTGTCAGAGGTTGACATCATTGATGAAGTTCTCATGGAAGGCTTAGGAGTTGACTGGAGGGTTGAAAGCACAGCAGGAATATCTAGTTAAGACGTAGTTCTTTTTGTTAACAGCATGATAAGGCATAGGGTTAAACGTGTTTGGCATCTCCAGGTCAAACAATGAAGTATTGATTAATAGTCTTTGGTGTGAGCACACAGTTAGTCCTAAACCCATGGTGAAGAGGCATAACAGATTACCATTATGCATATATGGCTGTAAATATTGTAGTAAAGGGTCTAGAATTCTTTTATGTTGCTTGGGCAAGGAGTGTTTTACTAAGCTGTTTTTCATGAATGTTCCTGAATAAAGTCTGCTTTCTAGCCAGTAGTTAAGTGCAGAAATTAAGTAGATACAATATTTAAGACTTTTTTAAGCTCTTGCAAAATCTCAAATTTGCTTATTGAAATACAATGCTTAAATATTCACCTAAACATGTTCCTGAACTCAATGAAGTGTTTAAGTTATTCCAAAACTGTAAATTTATATAGCAGTTTAGATTAAAAGCAAGATTCAATAAAGATCTTCTATACTAACAAGCTGCATTTACATTTTGATTGTTTTGTCCTCAAGTGGGATCAAGAATGTTATGTGCTTTTACTTCAGAGGTACTGCATGTAGAATTAGGAATAAAATTAGGAATTAATATATAGACTAGCAAGTGTAGAAGTGTCTGAACATGAATATGGACAGCAGGAAGATATCTCTGTTCACTTCTGATCCTCTCCAGATAATATTCTGCAATTTTCTGCAACTGTACATAAGAGAACAAAGTGTTAGTGTCCGCCTTTTCTGTAATGCACTAGTGGTAAAATCACTTTTTCAACAGTTTTCATATTAGTACTTAAAGGGAATAGTAGAAAGGGAATTCCTATCTATCTCCCAACTTTTAAAAGATTACTATTACATACGTGTGTTCTATGACATCAGCCAGAAACTGCCTCCAGGAACAGGCCACAGGGATAGAATGAGAACGTTTACTAGATGGCCTTAGAAAGGAAGGGATGCTAAGACTTGTTTCTGGATCTCCAAAACAGCTATTCAACCTTAGAGTCTTAGCTATGTGTAGGACACAGCTTTCATCTCCTAAAAGAAGTGTAATTGCTCATAAGCAAAAAAATGGTTATTTGTATTGCAGCTCTGGATTTTCATTCTTCTGTTCCTCATTTAGGAGTCCACAGTCTGTATGTGTTGGGATGAGTTCTCAATCTTTGTACTTTAAACACTTCTTTCAAACTATTTTCAGCAATATGTGTTGTGAAGGGCTTTCTTACCCTTTACCATTTGATAACAAGTCATAGGAAGAGTTTCATTTTAACCATAATGTGATTTGTTTACATTCTGAAACTTTTGATTTCACATTATATTTATATTCATCCACACTGTGTAACTAGTACTACTTTTGTTATTTACCTTGTAGAAGTCAAAGTTTCTGATTTGATTTTGAGGCTATAGGAAAGAATACGAGAAAGAAGTTGTATCTTTTGATTATAACAGCTAATTTGTTGGAAAAAGCAGTGTGTTTTGGGGCAAGTAGATGTCAAGTTAAAGAAGTGTTTTGATAAATGTGTGTTGAGAAGTTGCATGTCTTGGAGGAACTGCTCCAGTTTAACAATAGCAATTGTGTACAATCTACAAGTGCACTTCAGTGAACACTGTGAGACAATTTAAACTGTCAGTGCTCTGGAAGGCAATCCTATCTTCTTCCTCTGTCAGGCTGTTTAGTACTGCTGCCCCTTATTGTGTCCTCATTTGTACAATGTTGGCTGATCAGAGAACTGATCCTGCTGAAAATACTCCAGCCTGTTAAAGCTCACAGTGTTGAACTGCTGTGTGTGGGATTGAGGCAAGCAAAGCTTCTGTGTCAATGAGGTTCATCTGTTTTGCCCTTCTCCCTGGCCTGACTGCATGCTTCCATCTCTCCTTTTGCACTGACATTGTTCTTTCTTGCAAATATAGAGTAAATTGGATCAGCTGTAACAGCTCTTAAGTTCATATATGCAGTGAGAAAAGAAGCAGGAGAATGTCAGCACAAGCTGTGTGGGTGGGAATGTACCCTCTTGGCAACATCGCAGTCTGAATTCATTTAAAACCAGTTATGATATCAAGTTCTAGCAGGTTAATTCCACAAGCATTTACAGCACAATTGAAAGGTGTTGTTTTCATCCCTGGACAGGTATTCTTTGTGCAATATGAACTTTTGTATGGCTTTGCAGTGAGTCTGACAGGGACCCTGGTTAAACCTAGATTAAAAGCAGCTCAACATTTTTTTTTAATAGCAGTGCAGACTTGACATGCACTTTGGTAACACTATAAGCTCACAAAAGTTGTCGCTGCTACAGCCCTGCCTGTGTGTGCTGCCTGTTTGTACCTCTGCCTTTGTGCCAATACACAGTCATCCCACTGGATTGATGAGGCACTTCAGTTGCATTAGGTTCAAACATGAACAGCTTCAACACAAGATGGTTTTTATTTCCCCTCATAAAGTTACATTCCTTTCCAATTCCATGCTTGTATTTATTGTAATGACCTGTTTGATCGTATAATGAAAAAGCAGAATATACAGAAAAAATACTAATGCTTAAGACTGTAATTTCATCAAAAAGCTTCTATTTCATATTATGTTTTCCAGCTATAACCTAGATGGCTTAATCATACTGCTTTGTTTTAAAATACTTCAAAGTCAGCACTTTATTTTTGTGAATGTGGTGAAAAGTTGGCATTGTTCATAGTTGTAGTGTGAGGATGGAAAGATCTGTTTCTTACCATAAGCGTGAAGAAATCATGCTGCTTCATTTATTAAAATCTGTTACACATTTGAATCTCCAGTAAATCTTATCTTATAATTCAGTCATATGACTTAAAATAGTTAATAAGTAAATTACTGGTTAAACTCTGTTTTGTGTTTCGATTGATTCTTGTCTTAAATCGCTTCATTTGATTCATGATATTTTACACAGAAAAAGACCTTGAGAGGTTTTAAGTTTCATGTCTAGAGAAGGTAAATGTAAATTGATTTTAAAACATTATGGCAGTGCTTTTTCAAAACTCCTCTGCTAATTACTTTTTTTGATGAACTAATGAATAAAATATTCTAACTGGAGATGATTACAGAGATAGTTGTCAAACTGTCAATTCTTGCATAGGAATTAAGCTATTTTAAACTTTGCAAACTGTTTACAGGTTTCACACAAGTTAAAATCCTGCAGTGGTCTGAGTATATGGATATCTTCATCTGTCGTTTCTCTGAATGAGGAGGGCATTTTTCAGTTCTGAGATTTTCTTACTGCAAATGTAGGAATTTGGAACAAATTATTCGACAATAGTTAATAAGTATAGTCTCCAAACATGATTTTAAGCTGTCAACTTGCTGTGTAGGGAATTATTTAAAGTCAGCATTTCCTACATGCAGCTGAGTATGCTTCTGGAGCAAACCAATTGAAAATGTGAAAGAGATTAGAAAGATAGAAAGCATCTTACCATACACCTTTCTCAGTGCTAAGTCTCCAGAACAGTTTCCAAAGAAGTGGACACATATGTACATATTCTTTCTTTTAACTTGGTATCCTCAATTTCATTTAAGAAAAATCCAATACTTTGTGTAGCCTTCAGCCTTTGTCTTAGTCTTCTCCCTGTTGGTTGACTGGGAATGATCTAGGATGCTACTGGAAGTGAGTTCAGTCAAAAGCCATCACAGTAGGGTTCTGGAACTTATGTTCAAGGAGGAGAGGCTGAGGGGAAGTGTATTTCAGCCTGGAAGAGAGAAAGCTACCAGGATACCTCACGATAATGGGTCCTAACAGACCTAGTGACCCAACAGCTGTGAGAAAGTTGTCAGGAAGAAAAAGCCAGTCTGTTCTCTCCAGTGATGGGAGGACAAGATATGTGTGTTGAAATAAGGTGTTCATGATAGTCAAAAGGTTTTTCACAATGAGGATAGTCAAGCAGTACATCAGGTTTCCCAGAGCTGTGCAGTCTTCTTGGAGATTTTCAAGACCCAAATGGAAAAAATCCCTGAGCAACCTGTTTTGTGATAACCATGCTTGGAGAAAGAGATTGAGTTGGAGACTTCATGGGGTAATTTTCAGCTGGAATTTTCTCATGATTCTGCTTCTTCCATATTAAGGTTGGTTATGGTCACTACGTGGCTTTGCTGCTGTTAAGGTCAGACAAATTAGTGGTGACTAATTTACTTTTATTTGAACAGGGGAAAATGCATTTGAAGGTTTTTGCTTTAATAAAGCTGCTGCTTTTCTGAAGATGTGCAGGGAGTAATGAATACAACTCCCTTCTGACCCTCAAAAAAACTATATAACACCATATTGTTCCAGTTATAATAGTGAACTACACCATAGACCTGAGGTTGGCTTTCTAAATACAGTTGAGTAAGCCTGCATCACTTCTTGGGTAGCAGCAAAACATGCTTACTAGATGAGATCAGCTGCAGCTATTTCTTCTAATGTGGTCTGCTGCAAGTATGCAGGGAGTGCTGCTGCCAAATATGCAATGAATGCTTCAAGGAATTGGAGCAGCTGGCCATGTCGGTAGCTATCAGCTTCTGGATACTGTCCCTTGTCTCACAGTCTCCTCCTGTCACTGCTAAAACTTAAATAACTCTGGAAGTTTTAAGTGGGTGAAGGAGACAGGAGATGTAACACAGTGGCATGTGCACTAGGAAAAGGGAAAAAAAAGGAACTGAATGTGACTGTAAAGCAGGGACCTAGGTGATCACTAACACAGTATGATTTTTCCTATGGCTGTGTTCCCAGACTTTGCAGGCAGAGAATGCTGGAGTCTGTACCATGGAAATGAAATTTTTCCTTTTTTTCGTAACTGATACTTCGAGTAATATATATATATGCTTAGTCTGTGTTTAACTGAAATGACCTGGTAAGACTTTGAAGGGGTTGGAGAGGTTTCCTTTTTTTCATGAAGTTTTCTTAACCATTTTTAAATGACAGTTATTGTGAAGTCAAAAAAAAAAAAAAAAGTAGCAAACAATACTACTGGTACATTGATAAAATTTCTAGACAATATCATAGAAAAACTGCTGTGAAAGACTGACTGGTTCCTCCTAGGAATAGTTAATTCTTTTATGTACTTAACATCCATATAAGCAGTTTGGCATAGCTTTTCATTTTCATAGCACAGTTAAATAATTTTTGCTGAAAGTTTACTGCACTCTGATAACTTCCTTTCTTAGATAAAATACATGTCAGATAAGATGAAATTATAAATTCCTGTGTGGGTTCACAATGTGCCGAAGGCTGAATTATGGAATCTTGTGTTTAATAGTTGCACTCTGATACTGTAGATACATTACAAATATAATGTTTCTTGTAGTTGCAAATTTTGGTCTCTGATGCACGTAAGTTGACAGGATGCCTGCAAATAAAAGAATTGCTCCTGAGAGCAATTTAATTCTAGTCAGACTTTCTGTAGAATTTCTGTTGGGCCTCTTGCCTGAAAAAAACAGGATTCTGATATGATAAGAAAACCTGCCTCAATTATAATAGGATGGTAAACATATAATTTAGCTTTTCATACATTTATGATGGTCTCTTTTAATGTGAGACTTCTTTTTTTAAAAAATTAGTCCTCACCCATCTTTCTGGAAGGGGTGATGTCAAGATCTTGATAGCAAGAGTAAACACTGATTTGTTTTCAATTTCATAATAGAAGTATGTCGTTAGCTTGACTAGGATCCAGACTAGCTTTATTTAGTGGGGTTTGGTTGTTGGTTGGTTGGTAAAAAATCATAATGAAAGACTTTTTAATAAAGTATATACTGTAGTAAGTACAAAAATTCTGCAGGATGTGACAAAGTTAAAACAGAAAATACATCATAGTAATATCTGTGCAATGAGAACTCTTGAGGCAAGCATGGCATATTGCTAACTTCCTGTGTAACAACCAGTTGGAGGAAGGATACATGTTTAAAGTTATGTTTGATCCCTATTTCATTGGTCATAAGCATATTAATGAGAATGTTTTGTGTGGGTGGTAAGCAATACATAGTATTCTGCAAAAAAACTGACAAAAATCCAAAGGGTACAGTGTTTTCTTGCCCATCTTATGTATTAAGACATCCATTGGTTTTGCTATTATCACATGAGCATTTTTAATATTTTTTGTCTTGCTCTACATCTTGTTATAATATGAAAGAACTACTTCTGCATAAGTTGTTTGGACTTACTAGGTGTTCTTAAATATATATAGGTATCAGGCTTTCTAAGCTTAGCAGATCTTTCATTATTTTAGTAATTGTTCAGATAGGATTTCTTTTCTGTTATTTCCATGTAAGACTTGTCTTAATGACAGCCATATTATTAAGCCCATGATTTATGGAATGAAATATTCTTTCCTGATTTTTTTTTTTTAATTTAAGGAAATGAATTAGGAAAGTCCTATGGAAGGAGAATTTCTGCATGGGAGTGGGTGTGTGAGGGCTTGTGGGCAAGGAACATCCTGGCTAAAGGGCTAGGGTGCAAGGATCTGTGCAAGACTGGAATTGTACAAGATGATGCATGTAAGGCTGGTGCATGCCCCTATGCACGCTCCCACTCCCAGATGCTCCACTGAGTGTGGCCGCCACAGACCCCTTTTTATAACAGTTTTAAGAGATGTTCCAAAAAATGTGAAAGCTTTGGATTTAGTTTTCTTTCCTTATAAGTCTTGATGCACAGAATTAGGGGACATATTTTATAATCCAAGTTTTCTGTTTCAAGGCTAATAATTGTACACTTACTAGAAAAGACTGGTGGTCTACATTTAAATCTTTAGAAAAAAGAATTATGCTCCGGCTTATTTTACTGTCCTACTGATGATGCTTTAATGTGACATTAGTGTTTTGTATTGGATATCTTCTCAGCTAAAACTATTTAGGCAAAGGTGCATGCATACTTTTACTGACATTGTAGTCAGTTTGATAAACCTTTTTTAGTTTTTCACAGAAGTTGAAACTTACATTCTTACTTCCATAAGCAGGTCTATTGATCTCTCTCTTTCTGCACTCTTATCTGCTGTTTGTGCTCACTTTTTCTCTGACTTTATTTACTTCTCCTCCAGAAGGTGCCTTTTTTTTAAAAAATCAGTGTGTTTCCCTTGCAGTGATGTTCATCAGGTGGGTGTTTAGGGTGAGGGCAGTTCCACATAGCAAGAAAACTTTTAGAGAATGTAAAGCTTATACCCAGGCCTTATTAGAATACTCTATATAATAACTTTTACTGTAAAAAAAGTCTCAAAGGAATGACCTTATTATAATTTTAAATTACAGTTTTGTAAGGCATGACTGGGAAATATTTTTCACAGGAAGTATATGTGTATAAGCTGATTTTTTAATATTTCTTATACAGTGTTTTACTAGCTATCTTGTGCCCTTCTAATTTGGGTGACCTTCATTTAATTCATCAGGTTTTATATTAATAGTTAAAGGTCAGAGGAACAATTACTACAACTTGATTTTATCTCCTGTGTAATGGTATCTGTCAAACTGAGAAAGTTTTCTGTATATAATGTGTAACTTCTGTTTGATACGTTGGGTTTTTTTAGAAAGTAATGCAACCCAAAGGTAATGGTGGTGTCAGTCTGTTTTATCTCTAAATTATACCAATGCTTAACTTACCAATGCAATGCTATTAGAAATTTGCAGTCCATCCCTATATGAAATTATCACAAATTAGTCAAGTTTCTCTGTGCAAATATTTTAGAATGATACAACTACTTACAGAGAGATACTATCTTTTAAAATCCACAAAAGTAAAGTTTCAGCATGCTTCTGCCTTCTACTTAAAAGCTGTTTAAGTCATGATTATTTTATGAGCTTCTAGTATGCCTTTGGGCATATTCAAGATGTATTACAATATTGTTATTCAGGACAACAATCAAGTTTTAATATTTTATTTGCTAGCTTCTGAAGTCTTTCGGTCATCCAATTCTTCATCTAATATGAAGAATGCAGACAGTGCACTAAAACTGTGTAACATCCATCAGTTTAATTTTAAAAAGTAAGATAAGTTCCAGTGTATCAATAGGCAGTCAATGAGTTATGCATTTAAGATTGCAGGTAATTTCACAAACTCTTCTGTCTGTTGTTATCTGACGAAGGAATCTTTATAACAGAACCGTTAACTGAGTGCCAGCCATTGACAGTACTGTGCCTGTCAATAATATACAATGTTCAGACCTTTGGGTGTAAATTTTATTGAAGAAATTACTGGGTTTTTACACATTTGTTGTTGTTTGGATTGTCATTTTTCCTTTTCCCAGACACCAGATAAGATTGAAATATTTTTCAGCTTAAGTGAGAAAAAAAATGACCCTTTACTAGCAATAGAACAATTCTGCCTCTATTGTACAGTGTTCCATTAGACAGTAATAACAACGCGTATATTGGGTGAAAATATTAAAATATATTTGCAGAGGTAATTACAAATTGCCATTAACAAATCAGTTAACTCTAGATTTTTTCCCCCCTTTTGATAATTATTTAATTGTTCTTTATCAGGTCATTGTTTGGCAGGATTTAGGTGATTATTTTCCTTATTTTATCCTATTTATTCTTTTGCTTCTGGCAAGTGGAACACCTTGAGCTCTTGTTCTTTTATAACATTAAATATTCTTCAGTTTTATTAGTTTTAAGTTAATCTCTTTTAAGATTGATAAAAAACAAACTTGCCTAAGGGTGTTTGGCACAAATGTTTAGCCAACTACAAGGCTATGCATTTCTGAGTAAAATGTTTGTTCTGATTGCAGAAACAGTTCCTCTGAGAGCCCCCTTAGCTGAGATGTGCATATGACCTTTTCTGCTTGAAGTCACAGTTTAGAGTTCATATTTAGGCTGAATGCAAATCAGCTGACTCCTAACAGAATGTTCTTCCCAGTGGGCTGCAGGTAGACTCCCTTGTGTTAGAAGTTCTTTTGAACGGAGTTCTGTGTTCTTAACACAGAAATTAACAAAATCATTACCTCTTGAGCTTGTATTCTAACTCCTAAATAAATATGCAAAAGAATGCCATATCATTTAAGGGGACCTTCCTGAAAGCAGGTTTTAGTCTTCAGAAAATAATTTCATGGTCTGCATTTTCAGTAGTCTGATATATCACTTTTAGTCTTGATTCAAGTGTCTGAACTCCAAAGAGGAATGGAAGTTCACAAAAATCCCTGTTTTCAGTGTTCTGTAGGTATTCAGCATGTCTTCCAGCGCTTAAACTTGCTGAAGTGTCTCATTCTCTTCACCAACATTGGAAAAGCCTGGGTTCAAAGCCTAATTTAGGCTCTTTGAATTTACCCTGCTTTTGGGGGCTGGTGTTGAAACCAATCTTGGATTTGTACCATGGATAGCTCAGTGGGCCAAAAGCTTTTCATTAGGCATCTAGAAAATGCTATAATGTAAATATTGGTTATTACCTAGTGGGAGTTTAAAAAAAATTCCATTTAGTGTAATATGCTCATTATATGAGGGGTTTCTGCAATCCTTTGTAGTATCTAGCACTGTTTCCTTTAGCCTATTTTTTTAGGTTTCTTTATACTTTCTTTTTCCAGTCTATTTCCCTGTTTTCTTGATCCCTGTCTAATTGACAGCTTTAGATGTATATTAACTTTACTTCAGGGTCCCATAGACCCATTCTAAGAGACAGAGTAGGTCACAAGGTATCCATTAAAGAACTATTACTGTGTCTTGTTTTCTTGCAAGTTATAAGCTGTCTGATCAAAATTATCATTTTGGATCATGTTTTTCCAAAGAAAGGAAGTAAGGTGTGTTTTCAAGGGAGATCTTCATAAATATTGTCATGGTTCTTGTGTTTTCAAAAGGACTCTCTGGAGCCATGTAAAACTTGCAGCCTAACCACAGAAGATTATGTTATTATATGAAAAAAAACACAGAGTGAAAATAAGCTACTGCACTAGGTGCCAATTATTCAAACTAACAAAGCCTGATATCTTGCAGGGTTTTTTGTTTCTGGTTGATTAGTATTAAAATTCAACTTCTCCTTTTGCTTTTTAATGAAATATTTGGTGTCTAGTAACATGACAAGCAAGCCTCTTGTTTGGAGCACCTTTCTCTGTTCTCCATTATTTCCAAAAAACACAAGGGTAGCTGCTTATGCTTGAAACTGCCTTTTCCTCAAATTCAGTTGAAAATGACCAATAAATGCACATCTTGAGGAATGAAGGCAGGCAAGTGTACAAACAGCATGGATGTATAAGCCTCGTTTCCTTATGAAGGTGTTTTAGAAAGGGTACCCATATGCATTTACCACGGGGAAAAAAAGGGATTACAAAGGAACTAAATAAAATGGAGCAATGGTAATCTCACAAACGAATCAGGCAATGAAGAAAAAGATTGAGTTCCTTTCGATCAGAAGCCATTGCTTGAAGATAAACGCTTAATAACTGAGTTACATAATTTCACTGTGAAAATGAACAGTCTGTCTCAGAGCCTCAACTTCAGTGTTGGAACTACAAGATTAGCAGCTTCAGTGGTTTTCCAGTGAAGTGACTGATACCAACAAAGTTGATGACAGAGGGCATCAGCACCACAGTAGAGAACTTCTTGTAGAATCAGAATATCTGAAGCAGATCTTTTTGAACTTCATTAAAGAGTAGAAGTTATTTTCATATAGTGACAGAGGAGAAACCTCTGAATTCCTCACTGGCTCCCATGCTTAGCCTATAGGTTTTATTTCATATGACTAAGGGTTCAGGAGTCTGTCACTAAGTATGGCAGTTAACCAGGAAGTAATACTGTGTTTATTAGCTCCTATTGTTGAACCTCCTGATTTTAATGTTCTAGAAACATTAATTTAGTGAAAAGGGTATGACATTTAAGAAACATTTCTCAAACTTTACTAAATATTTTCTGATACACAGTTTAAACACAGGAAGGTAGTAATCATGGTAACCCTTCTAATTTGCAAAGATTCCAGCTGCAAAGTTACCAGTAAGTCTAAGAATTGTAATGTATATCAAAGATTTTATTAGATAAAAAAATTGTGTAGTATTAATGAAAAAAGGCCTTGAGACGTTCAGTTCTTGTAGATAAAATAGAATTAAGTGGTAGATAAAAGGCAGATGGAGGGAAAAATTGCTTTGTATAAGCCAAATATCTGTGTTCACATGTGAGAAAAAGACCAAAATCATTCTATCAATGCTAATTACTATAAAATATGGTTTTGTAATTTATGTTTATTATAAGTAAACGTGAGATTAACATGGGTTTGCTACTCATGTAAGTGAAGGACAATTAATAACATGGCAATACCACTTAATTTCCCAGATCTTTTTTACCATATGTATTTTGGGAAGGGTAATAAAAGGAATTCTTCCAAGGATAGGCATTTTATGGAAAACTATCATTAGCTAACTTTGTTTTAGAAGTAAAATGGCATGAATTACAGAGGTAACATGCTATCATGGGATAATAAATTCTTAACATATTGATAAAGATACATTTAACATTCTTTTAAAAACCTATTTATTTAGTGATCTGTGAGTTCACTTAATTAACTGGTACTTTAGTACTGGATACTTTATTTTCTCAGAGTATATAATTATTTTTGTTTCGTGTTCTAAATAGATTCACAACCTACATTAAAATGTTGCTTTTTAATTAATAAATATACTTTCTGTAACTACTAACACTTGAAAAGAAACTGATAGCTGAGAACTTTCACTGCAAAGAGTATAGAGAAAGGAACAAGTATCCTTTTTTTTTTTTTTGCTATAAGCCCTGTATTTATACTGGGTTATTTTCTTAAAAAAGTATGATTGACTGTACACATGCTGCAACCAAAATTCAGCTATCAAAATATAACTTTTTAACCTGAAAAAAGTCATGATTATGCTAAACACTTGAGTAGGCACAGTTTTGATGTTTTCAGAATTTGTATACAAAAACCTTAGTGGAGTGTAAAAAAGACAAAAATCTTCCCATTTTTACTTTACGAGTGATGGGATTTTTTAATATTTAAATAATCCTGCTAAGCAGAACTTCTATTTAGTTGTCTGCAGCTATAATATATATGCTTATCCTTTGAACTCCAAATTTTTGAAGTATAACATAAAAATCTTGAGAAGGAATTTTTTGAGTCTGTTGTGTCATCCTTAGCTACAGTTTTTTGCATTACAGATTGAAAGTGATCATGTAGATACTAACATCGATGTACAACAGTAAAACAGGAAAACAAAGATGGTGGTAGTGTGTGTATATGGATGGCTGATGGTGCTGTTTATGGAGTGATGCTTAGTGAAGAAGCAGGAGGGCCTGAGTGACTTAGGTTTGGCCATCTCTTCAGTCTTGCATTGAGAGCATACTGGTGTTCCTGATAGTGTTCCTTTCTAGCACAGCCACTAGTAAAACATACGTGTACCTCATCAAACCTCTCAGCAGTTTTTCACCCTCACTGTCTTTTGTCTTTTTTACACCATGCCACACATTTCTTTCATTCATTCCAGGCATTTTTTTAAAAATGCATCTTTTTTTTTCACAAGTCCATCTATGTTTGCAGGAATTAAATAAAATAAGGAATCTGATAGCTTCTGTTGCCACTGAAGAAGTATGTTGTCTCAAGACCTCTCATAAAGTTTTGTGTAAAACAAAACAAGAGGTAGAACCAGTCCTTGTAGCATTGCACAAATAAAAGCTTTCAGGGCTGGAAAGAAACCACCCATCAGAATTGTCTTGAAATCTGACTGATAGGAGTTGACCTATCCAGTTCAGGGTGACTGACTCATTTCTGCCAGTCTCCCAGGCAAGTCAGCAGCACATGGTGATCTTCAGTGTCAAACACTGCTGATAGGTTTAATGAAGTAAGCATGGATATCTTCCTCTGAGCTGTGCCAGAGAGGAAATTGTTCGCAAGCAAGACTAATGCACTCTGAAAGCTGTTACCAAGTTTGAAAGCCTGACTGCCCTGATTTAGGTTCTTGGCAAAGAAGTCAGATTCTGTAGGAGAGTATGTTGTTTGGTTGGGTTATTTTAATTATTTATTTGATAATTTTTCCCAAATAAAAAAAAGCCCGGCAAAACATTTGGACTAAGAAGATTTTTTCAGCATGGGAATTTACACTTCATTCATGTTAGGTTAAAAACTCTGATTTACATTCAGATTACATTGGGATGCTCAGGACTTTGTCCAGCTGGGTTTCGGTTGTCTTCAAGGATGGAGATTCTACATCATCTTTGGATAAGCTGTTCCAATGACTACCTTCACTGTGAAAAAGATTTTTCTACAGTCAAATCAGAATTCCCTTTATTGCAGTATGTGACCATCTCCTTTTTTTTGTTGTGCATCACTGCAAAGAGCTTGACTCATATCTACTGTGCTTTCATGCTTGTAACTGAAACCAGCAATGAGATTCCTCTTCAGATTCCTCTTCTTAAGGCTGAAAAGTTTCTCTCACCCTCTCCTCATGTGTCATGTACTCCAGCCTTCTCTTCATACTGGTGGCCTTCACCAGCCTTGTTTCAATATATCCATGTCTTTCTTGTACTGAGTAGTCTGAATTGTGACCTTAGTCTCAAATACAGTCTCACAAACATCAAATAAAGGAGGATGTTGAATTCCCTCATGATGTACCCCAGAACACTCATGAACACTCATGATGTACCCCAGAATGTAGTTTCCTCATCTTTTCCACAAGGGTACACAAATGTTCCACTTGTTGTTCACAGAGATCCCCTAAGATCTTTCCTTCAAAGCAGCGTTCTAGCCAGTCAATGCCTGGTCTGAACTGTTCTAGTGCAGAACTTTGCATTTACTATTGCTGAACTTTATGAAATTCCTGTCAACGCATTTTGCCATCCTGTCAAGACGTTTCTGAATGCCTTCCTCAAAATTTGATGTAGACTGCTGAGTGGCGTGAGATACTGCACATCACATTTATGAATGTCTCCATCTCATTAAGATCACGGGTCATGGATGAACTCATTTCTATCTCAACTCGCTGCTCCTTGAGAGTAACAATCAAGTGATATAACTCTTTTACACTCCATAATTTTAAAATTTAATTCTCCACCATTTCTTGAAGGGATTAATTGCATAGCTTATCCCAGTATAAATCTGAATTTTTTAATCACTATTATTGCTCTGTAATATGGGTATCTTATATCGATCATTCTCTCTGATAGTCTGCAGACCTTTCTGAATTTACTATATAAAATTTGAGTTAAAAAAATATATAATTACATTTTCCTGCTGCAAGAAGGAGCAGCAATGTAATTTGTGTTAACAGGGACACATGATTCTACTATTCATTTCTAGATTGTGTAGATTTCTGTTTATGTAATGCAAGTAAAATTTTGGCATCCTAATGACCCTAATAAATATTACAGTGCAGTATTTTAAGTGCTTTCTGAGTTTTGTACCATTTGAATACTAGCTATTTTTCACTTACAACTCCAGGACTAAGTTTGAAGAAGTTGGTTAATGACTAGGTTTTCTATGTGGAGAAATATATACAACTAGCTTCTACATAGCTATATTGTTGTAATTATTTTTGATGGTGATTAGAACAAATGTGGGCTGAATATATAATTGTATTGGTAGGTTAGAGCAAAGCTAGATGTATAAATTAACCAACATCACTGGGAGATACAGTTTTTAAACATTAAGTTAACCGGACCTACTTTATTAAACTCCATGGAAGGAAAATAATGCTAGAAAGTTAATTCTTCTTAATGAAAGCAAGTTTTATATCTGTAACCTTTGAAGCTTCGTGTAGTATTGTGTATCTTGGCTTCTGTCTATTTTCTTTTGGAAAATATTTTATTTTCTTTGGGTTTTGTCATCTTTTTGAACATGATTTCATTAGTATTTTATAAAATTTGTCAGGAACATAAATAGAGAAAACATGTTGAAAAGCTTCGTAACCAGTATTTATTCTGTAACTAGCCTAAGTGAAGATTTATTTACTCTTTCTTTACTTTCTTCTGTCATAACTGTCTGACTTTCTGTTACAGTCTTGATTATCTCTTTTGATGAGGTCTAAAGGGTAATCTTAAGTATCCAGTCTTCTGCATAGCACTTAGCCACAATGTAACCATTTCAGTGGTATAATAGGATGGTGATGGTGTACAGTTGTAAAAATGAACCTCTCTATATTCTGCAGCGTAGTTGGCAGACAGTCTGCAGTGTGAGTAGAAATTTGGGTTGCTTTGTACTGAAAGGACCGCAGTTACAAGTGATCAGAGGTATAATTGAGCAACAAATTACAGTGAATGTGAATTAAACAAAGCATCCTTAAGGTTACATGGCAGAAGTCGTGTTACTAATTTTTCGAGTTATTACCTCATAATGACTGGCATCCTGAAGATGGTTTTTTCTGTTACAAAACTCTTGCAGAGTGAGTTAGTTCTATGAAATACTGAACAACATTTTTGACAATGTGTGATTCATACTGAGAACTTTCTCTGGTAATCAGGTCACACTGCACAACATAAATGTGTGTGTGGTTGAATCAGGCAGAATTTAGAGGAAAATATTTTAAGGTTTTAATTTAATTTCAACTAATATTTAGGAAAAAAATCAAGCAACTTCCCTGCATGTGTTTAGTGTATCACATCTTACCGACTTCTGGAGTTGTGCAGTTGTCATAAATTAGTCAGTAAAGGGAAAGGCCAGTGGTGAATAATTTTCCGTTTTATCATTTCTCCAAAATACTAGTTTTTATTAAAAAATGTATTGTTATGTTCAAATTTCTAGTGGAATTTGAAACTTATCTCCCAGGTAGTAAAACACTAATGATTAAAAACTATAGTTTCCAGTTTCTATGATAAAATACCATTGCATTTAACAAGATATATAGCTAGGGATCCATTGCACTGTTCTGTAGGTTAATTTATCAGAATTAGCTCTGAAAACCTGAAAATATTTAAGGAAAATCAAAGCTTTTCAAGCATTTTAGATTGACTGAAGTTAAGTATTTTACTTGTTCTTGAAATTTATCGTACTTTACCAACATATTTATCTAGGCAACTGGAAAGAATTCCATTTGATGTAGAAACGAAAATGTAGTTTTTCTGGTTTGTTCAGTTTTTAGCTTGTCTGTTAATAATAATTCCATACTGTCAATTGTAATGATGGCTTGTGTAGTAGCTCAAAACTAAATAGAGCCACCAACCTAACTCAGCAAACAGTAATCATATATAAACAACTTTCTCTCACTGTTGTGGTTAAGGTAAAATGCAAATAAGGGTGAAAAAGCGTAATATTCTATGAAAAAATGTTAGAACGTCAGCTTCTCTCTATGTTTTCTCCAAATGTTGTCAAGGAATGAGGTTTTTTCTGCAAATCATAAAAATGGTTTGTTTTTGTTGTTTTTTGGGTTTTTTTTAAACCAGCATGTCAAAATGTCTCCTTTTCATCAGAATGTGTAATTTAATTATACTCAATGTAGCCTATGAATAAGTAATGTGTTTACTATAATGCTCTTATAGTAACATTTGCTTGACTACTGACTGTGCTTTTACAGAATTAGAGGTGGGTGTAGAGTACCATCAAAATTTACTTTTGTTAGGCTTTTCCTAACAAGTATTTTAGGAAAAAAGAAAGTAAGAAAGTATATAGAACCTCATATTTTCTTGTACTTTGTTAATTAATTAATGAATTAATTAAGTTCATTATTTAATTGATTCATTAATTTAGTTATTATTATTTTACAGAAAGCTATTTATATTTCTCTGAATGCTTTTATCGTTAATTTCTAAGATCACTTTCTTTGTATTGAGCTACAGATATTGTAGAATCATAAAGGCTGGAAAAGACCTCCAAGATTAGAGTCCAGCCTTTGACCAATCTCCACCATGTCACCTCAACCATGGAACTAAGTGCCTCATCCAGTTCTTTCTTCAACACTTCCAGAGATGGTGACTCCACCACCTCACTGTGCAGCCATTTCAATGTCTGATCATCTCTTCAATGAAGAAATTCTTCTTGATGTCCAAACTGACCCTCCCCTAGCACAACTTGAGGCTATGTCCTCATCGTGTCACTGGCTGGCTGGGAGAAGAGGCCAACCCCCACCTGGCTACAGCCTCCTTTCAGGTGGTTGTAGAGAGTGGTAAGGTCACTCTGAGCCTCCTCCAGACTAAACAACCCCAGCTCCCTCAGCTTTTCCTCATAGGACTTAACTTACCCTCTACACCTTTCACCAGCTGTGTTGCCCTTCTCTGGACTTGCTCCAGCACCTCAATGTCTTTCTTGAAGTGGGAGCCCAGAACTGGACAAAAGACTTGAGGTGCAGCCTCACCAGTGCCAAGTACAGAGAACAGTACCATGTTCGATCACTTCCCTTGTCCTGCTGGCCACACTATTGCTGATACAGGCCAGGATGCCATTGGACTTCTTGGCCCCCTGGGCACATGCTGGCTTATGGTCAGCCAGCTGCCGACCAGCNACTAAACAACCCCAGCTCCCTCAGCTTTTCCTCATAGGACTTAACTTACCCTCTACACCTTTCACCAGCTGTGTTGCCCTTCTCTGGACTTGCTCCAGCACCTCAATGTCTTTCTTGAAGTGGGAGCCCAGAACTGGACAAAAGACTTGAGGTGCAGCCTCACCAGTGCCAAGTACAGAGAACAGTACCATGTTCGATCACTTCCCTTGTCCTGCTGGCCACACTATTGCTGATACAGGCCAGGATGCCATTGGACTTCTTGGCCCCCTGGGCACATGCTGGCTTATGGTCAGCCAGCTGCCGACCAGCACTTCCAGGTCTTTTTTTGCCAGGCACTTTTCCAGCCACTTTGCCCCCAGCCTATAGCACTGCGTGGGGTTGTTGTGGCACAAGGGCAGGACCCAGCACTTCTTATTGAACCATATTCAATTGGCCTTGGCCCATTGATCCAGCTTGTTGAGATCCCTCTGCAGAGCCTTCCTACATTCAGCAGACCAACACTCACACTCAAGTTTGTGTCATCTGCGAACTTACTGAGGACGCACTCAATCCCCTTATCCAGATCATCAGTAAGGATGCTAAACAGAAATGGCCCCATTACTGAGCCCTGGGGAACACCACGAGTGACCAGCTGCCAGCTGGATTTCACTCTGTTGACCACCACTCTCAGGATCTGGCCATCAAGCCAGTTTTTAACATAGTGAACAATGCACCTGTCCAAGCCATGGGCTGCCAGTTTTTCCAGGATAATGCCATGGGAGACTATCAAAGGCTTGACTAAAGTCTAGCCTAGGTGGACAACATCCACCTCATCTGCCAGACAGGACACCCGGTCATAAAAGGAGATCAGGTAGGTCAGGCAGGACCTGCCTTTCCTAAACCTGTGCTGGCTGGGCCTGACTCCTTGTTTGTTGTGTATGTGCCATGTGAATGCACTCAAAATGTTCCATAACTGTCCCTGGTACTGAGGTCAGGCTGTCAGGCTGGTACTTTCCTGATCCTCCTTCCAATCCTTCTTGTAGGTGGGCATCACAGTGGCTAACTTCCAGTCATCTGAGGCTCCCTGACTTAATGAGAGCTGATGATAAATGATGGAGAGGGGTTTGGTGAACTCTTCTACTAGATTCCTCAGTAGTCTGGGGTGAATCCACCCAGCCCCATAGACTTGTAGATATGTAGACTTCTCAGCCCATGAACATCTTCATTTTCCTTGTAGAAGCCAATGAGCTAAGTACAAGCATAGCTGTCCATTTGAACCCAGATCATCAAAGATCTTGATATAAATTTAAAATTGTTTGGTATATTGAGGATTTGTCTGTAAACATGGTATATGTCTGGTTTCAGCATGAGCAGAAATATAAAACTTTGTGCTGTTATGGCATTAAGTTCGGTACAGAGAAGCTACTGTGGTTAGTACTGGGGAATCTGGATGAACACTTCTATGCCAGAAATTGCAGAGCTGCTGATAGTTCCATCTCAGTGTCAGCTCAGGGAAAGCTGGTACAGAGTGTGCTGATACGTACTGTGATAACCCTTCTGTTCACAGTGGAGGATGTTCACAGAGTAGGTCTATCATAGGTCTATCATATTTAACATGTCTAGTTATGTTTAATATTATATATATACATATATATATGTATATATATAACTGAATTGTATATACAGGTAGTTACACAGTTAATTGGTACAGACAGCTGTGCAGATATAAGTAACTTTGTGTTCTTGTATTTTCACAAAGAGATAGGTATATTCACAGTTCAGTTACTTTGATACGTTTCTCTAATTCTGTTTTCATACCATTTGGATATGTCATAATTTGAACAAACAATCTAAGGCATTTTAATAAACATGAATGAGAAAATGTGTATGCAATATTAAAGCAAATTTATCATTATTTTTTACCGTGCAGACATAACTAATTATTTTATATGGATCTCCAGAGATCATTTGTAAGTATTTTTAAAGAGCTTAACCTTTTAGCATAGAATTAGTATAAAAAAAATTAGCCCAAAGATTGCTTTTCCCAGTTAGAAATTTTTCAAAGTGAGAGTTCATAATGGCAGTATTTCTTGTGTTCACTCCCCTTACAGCCTTCATAGAATAGCTTGGTAGATAATAGGGGTGTTGCTAGCAACCCTAATACTTAAATGGCATAACTTTTACCATTTTAATAGATGCTTACTTTTTTTTTTCGTAAGTTGTCACATCTACAGTGTTTGCAGCAGTTCTTTAACTTGGTGTAAGTAAACCCTATAGGCTATAGTGTGTGTTTTGTAACATGCAATTCTCTTCAGCTTTGGCTGATATATAAACTTGAATATTAGGATTTCCTTTCTTACTTCCAGAATAACTGTGGCCAACTACCCGAATAATACTGCATCAAAATTTGGAGTCAGCACAGACCTTTCAGCCAAAGTGAATGCTTGAGACCCCTCTGAACTGCTGTATATTGGGAGGGGTGGGACTGGATCGAAAAAAACCCCAAGCTGTCCCGTTTTCCAAACTTGGCTTTATCCTACCCCTGACAAAACAGCAGAATGTCTGCAGAAGACATAAAGCTTGGTTCTTACTCCTGGTAAATGTTGCCCCATGTCCAGGCATTTATTTCTGGCATGCAGTTTCCCTTCTTTTCTTCCTCCTTCTCTGCCTCTGACACAAGCACCACATGGACATGAAGGTATCTTAATATTCCAACAAAGAGAATGAGAGGTAGAGAAGAAAAAGAGACTGAAAGGAGTTGTTCTATTTGCCAAGGGTGGAACTATTTGTTTGCTTGTTCCTTTAAAAGAGCACATAGGAACAAATACTATAAAGCATACCAAAATTAGGAAATTCCAGATTCTGCATTGCCTATGGTATCTTAATTACTGCTTCTTTGTGTGTTCATAGTGTGCTATAATTTTTAATAATGTTACAGTAACTTTTATTATTTAGTCCTCAGGAAAAACTTGGAAGACTCAGAAATGAGATTGCGTGCACGATATTAAATCTGCTGGGTTTAGATTACTGCTTCGTTTTGCAACATTAAAATCTTTTGCTCAATCACTGTATGTGAACAAATGTGATGAAATCTAATCAGTAAATATCTGGGAAACTAATATTTTAGAAATCTATATTATTTTAGATGCATTTTATTTTGTTAAATTATTGTGCAGGAGTGCTAAAATTTATTTGATCAGAAAATACTGTTCATAACCAATAATGTTTAATATAGTGTATATCTATCTTTACCATTGTTGTGTCCATGCATGCAATGAAGACAAGAATGTATAGTTGTAAAATTCTAATATGGTAAGTGCTATAAACAAAATAAAATTTAGGTAATATAATAGAATTCCTTTTATATAAAACCAATGTAACTCCAACTCATTATGGTGATGACTACCCTTATATTTGCATCCTTTACTGTATGCAAATTAGACTTATAATTATCACATGATAATAGTTACCAAATTTGCACATTCATTCTATCAAAGATTGCAGACTTCTTCATAGCATAGAGATTTTTTTCATTTTGCCTAATCCTCATTGTGATTTATGCTATTTTTGCTATAAATTCTCCTGGCTAATCCTGTTCACATATCATGTTCTGTTTCTGTTCAGTAGGTCTAAAGAAGCAAATTGACAAGTAAGAGAAAAGCTTCTGTGAGTTACCTGTCCTTTCTTATGACTCAAGCCCTTCTGACTGTTTTTAATATTGTAGCATTTTCCTTCTGCCTCTTCAGTTTGCTGCATGTTTGACTTTCATCTTAACTCTGTCTGCAAAAAGGGCTCCTTTAGCACATATTTAAAGAATATGGCATGCTACATTGCTTACGCATTCTTAAATGATTCCAAATTACTTTTTTGTTGTTCCATCCTTCTTGCCACAAAAATGTTTTGTGTTTTTAAACCTAGTTTCTAAAGGAGAAGAGGTAAAGCCGAAGAAACTATGAGCAAGGCAAGGTCATAAGAAATGTTAAAAGAGCTGAGATTATTGTGGTGTTGGGTACTATGGAGGAGAATACAAAACAGTAGGAAACTCCAGTTAGGAATTCTAGCTATTATTGAACAATTTGTTTTGCTGTATTGCCACTATAGAAGTGTTTAAACTTGCCCTTAAAGGACTCTGTAACATACCAAAAGGCTAACTAATCAGGAAAACTAGGGTGCTGATGCTTTTTCTGTGGTTAAAATACAGAGTTGTAAGATTTCTCACCAAATCTGTTAAGGCTAAAATATATTTAATTGTTTTAAATGCATTCGTTTTCTGAAGCTGTATGAATAAATAAAGCACATAGGATGCATTTATGCTTTGCTCTTTACTGTACTCTTTTTATAGCCATCAAGAAGCAATAAGTAATTACTGTTACAATCAACAGGATTTTTTTCTTCTGTTGCTTCTCAGTAAATGGAAAACTATTTGATGCATATTTATATTACAGCTTGAGTGAGAAAAAGCAGTTGTTGAAATCTTCACTTACAAAATTAAATTATGTGGGTTTTTAAAATGTTGATTTTTGAAAATCTCATATGCAGTCTATATGCTGAGAATTCATGGGGTCTTAAAAATAGTTATGACAAATTCTTATGTAAAATTTTGATTGGCTGAATTGCTAACTAAATGATTAAATACATTTACTCTAAAAATATTACTTCTGAAAAAAGGCAACTGAAATGGAACATAAGCAATAGCATTTCTTTTAAGAAAAGCTATGTTACTTTTTGAAAAACTGAACCTTGACTAAATTTTCATTAGTTATATCTTTATCCTCGAAATGTAGATAATTTCAATTTTGGATCAACTTATTTTGAGAATTCTAACTTCAACTTTTATTTTTCACCTCATCACATACACTGGAATGTTTTAATACAAAAATATAGTTGTCTTGAGCTAGTGTTCTAAGATTAGTTAATAGCCCTGACCACCTTAAAATATGTATGTGTGTAAGAGAGAGAGAATTTAGGGCAGAATATTCATATGATAACAAAAAATCCTCACAAGAACCTCAAAGCTGGATTGTTTTCCATTGTTTAGAGCTGAAGAGAATTGGAAGGTTTCAGAACTAGCTATCATGTGAAAGAGCAATAAACTTGTTCATATGTATCTGGAAATAAGCTGGATGCTGAATTTTTTTTTTTAATTTGAGCAATGTCCTTTCAATTTTCACCCACGTTTCTTTAAATTAAGATGTTAACACAAAAATTACTGTCATAAATGGACTTAACTCAGCTAAATAGGTATTTATATTTATGTAGTTTATAATTGTTTGATATTTTATTGTAAGACTACAAATTAGGTATATATACCTGATTTTCCAAGAAGGCAAACATGCATATCTCTGTATTTGAATACATGATATTGTCTTAATTTATAAAGGTTACAAAAGTTAAAAACATGCATACTAACAACTATGCAACTCAAGGCTTGAGACATATGACTGTCTCTGGTTTTGAAGCACGGTTATATTATTGCTTTGTTAAGAATAATTATTATTTTGAAAAATGAAATGTTTTTCTGATATTTCACTGTCTCTAAAAGATTCAAAATAAATCTTGAAAACATCCTTAAATTAATATTTTTCACTTTTATGAATACTTGGTATCTTGAGGGTGCTAAACAATTGACTGTTGAATGGCTTTTTCTTTTAATATAACGTTCTCAGGTGTTGAGTAAAAAAAAAAAAAAAGGATTATTTCATGAATTCTGAATTTTGTTACTTCACTTATCCCTTCACTTACCAATGTAGCTATTCACTTATCCCTTCATGAGAAAGAAGGAACTTCAGTTACTCTGTAGATGTAATTTCAACTTTCTATTTTATAGCAATTCTTCAAATAGTCATCCAGACAAATCTGTTCTTGAAAGTTTCTTGAAGGCTAATAATATATCCTATATTGAGATGCATGTAATGTCAATGAAAAAATTGTAAATCGGGACATAATTATGAAGTTTAGTAGCTCTAGAAAAGCACAAAGAAGAAAATTGAGAATTTTTTTCCCTAAAGCAGTTACTGTTCTTCTTAAAGTTCTGTGATTAGCTTAACTGGGATAACCCTGCTAGAGATTTATGCAAGCCTATGAAAGATTAATGCTGATTTCTATAGATTTCTGTATTTGGTAAGCTGCCATAAAATACACAGTTCACTAAAACATTTCCTGTTAATTTGGTGTGGCGTGACATGATTTATACCCACATGTAAAATGTCATTGTAATCATATGTTACTGGGATTTATTTTTCCCAATCCAGTCACAAGAGAAATATAACTGATTGGCATTTTTCCAACAATAAAGCCTTGGTCTTGAGTCAGGTTTACCCTGTGATGATGATTGTATAACATTTCTCTTTCAAAACCCCTGTGGTTTTGCATTTCCTCTTGAGCCTGGTACCAGCTGTTTGATTAGGCATTGCATTGTCAAGAGGCTTTGCAAATCTCAATAATGGGTATGGAATGCAATCCTGAATTTTAGCCTCTTGTTCCCCAAGGAGGAACACGGAATCCACAGCTTAGCCACTAAGCTCCCTGTATAGCATCTTGAGGATAACTGCCATAAAAAGATGAAACTTATGTTCTGAATAATTGCCTCTTTCAATAGGAAATATGAAACATATGATATCGTTCAGTATCACATCAACTTATATTTGTCGTCTTTGGCTTACAAGTGCAGGAAGGTACCCTCATTCAAGTTAAAAGATTGAAAGATCTTTTTCAGAGAATAATCAGTTATCAGTATTCTTTGAACAAATGAAGTTGGGACTTGATCCTATGCCAGTGTTGCAGCTGCCATCCTCTATCTAATAAACTAGTGTTTAGAGACTTTTGTCTAACAAGCAAAAGGTCTAGGTTGATTCTCTAGAAGAGATTCAGGTTCACATCTCACAGGAGCCTCCATATATACACATATATTCTTAACCTTTTCTACTGCTTCCGTGTCAACTGGGAAAGTGACAACAGTGAAAGGAGTTCAGCTTTTACTTTCGAGAGGAGCTGTTTTAGCATGATAAATTGGCAGAAGTGTAATCCCTCTTTTCCCTGAACATGACTATAATTTTTTTCATTACTTAGTGCTTTAAAACAGTTTAGCATAGCCAGATGAAAGGCAAGAGAGGAAAAGAAAACATTGCTGCAAGAATAAGGCTGTTGTGTCCATACAGCTTTGAACATGCTAAAATACATTTTAGTTAGAAGAGTGATGACATCCTGGAATGGATGCAAAAAGATTTACTTACTGTATTAATAGAGTGTATTTCAAAGTAAATTTCTTTTATCTCATCTCAAAGCAGAGTTAACATTCATTTCCCCCTCAGTGAAATGCAAACTTATAATTGCTAGTTGAAAAAGAAGGCCAAATTGTTACAACAGGTTTGCTATAGTATTTTCAGCCCCAAAGAAGAGTATTCTATCATTCTCACTTTGTTAAATACTTAACACTGCAAGATAAAATGTCAAAATATAATTTATGTACAGTGTTGCCCTGGGTTTTTGTAAGCCTTCTGTTTTTAACCTTGGAGTCAGATTCTTTCTCACACAGTTCCATGTAAATAATAGCCAATGTTTACTTAACGGTATTTTCTGTGTTTCATTCCTTTTGTGATAAGACAACTTTGATGAGCACCTTTCTTCTCCAGTGGGATTGAGAAGGAAGTGACCTGTCCTCCAATCCCTTGTGGAGTTGGGACGTGTATAAGAATGAGATAATGTAAATAAATCCATTCCATTTTCCTCCTTTCTGCTGAACCTGGCAGGTGTAAGAGCATCTTTATTGTGTCTCCGCAGACACAGTACAGTGTACATTTTTATTGGTTTTTAGTTTGAAAATATACTGATAAATAATTTTCACAGCACAGTTTCTTGTGAACACTTACATTATCAGTTATTAAAATAAATTATGATAGTGTTTTCTGTTGATTGCAAACAGAAATGTTGTTGAGAATATATGCTGTTTTAGAGCTTGGTTGGATGAGTCATGTCAGAAGTCAGCAGTCGCTGCTGCATTTGCCATGTCATTTATTTTTATGAATTTCAAGTACATATTTGAAAGTAGTTTAATAAAGTTTTTGTAGTAGAAGACACAATGTGATGCTAAAAAAATCATATTTTTTTTTTTGTTGTTAGTAGTAACAACCCAGACAGCATACTCTGTATAAGTAGATTTTAAATGTTACTGTAGCTTTGTAAGCCAAGCAAGGAAGTCTGCAAAACGAGCAGAAAGCAGGTTCTGTAATAATTAGCTCTCAGTTTTCGGAGGACTTTTTTCCTTTCACCCGTGTATTACGTAGCAGTATCATCAGCAGACTGATACCAGTAGCCTTCAAGAAATTATGATCAATCAAAGTTAATAATACCTACAAAACAGTCTTTATACAGTGTGAGTAAATTTATGGAACATTATCATTGTGTTTTAAAAACATTATCATTAGGCTTAGAGTAATCAGCACAGCGAAGAAATTAATGAGAATATAAGGTGAGGTACTGTGGCAGAGCAGCACTTGTTGAACGAAGATGGGAATTCAGGGTGTTCTAGTACTTTGCTGAAACTGGCATTATCTTCTCAGCTTTGGTTTTCATTATTTTATTGAAGGAAAGGAAAATCTTAATGTTTATGCTAAGTTGCTCTCTAAATCCACTCATCATTTTAAAATGGGTGAAATCAAAGGTGTCATTCACTAAAAATGTTTGGGGTTTTTTTGGCAGTTACCAGTAACAGTGACAAATTAACCATTTCTCCTGAATTTTGATGTCTACCATAGAGGCAGTAGAAAAATCAAATATATTTTAATTAATATTATTTTCCCAAAACTTAAATGCCCTTGATTAATAACAATATATGTGACTGCAAAGGATAACTCTGCTTTCAAGCTGTTACAAAGATCATAGAAGCAGTAAACATTAGGACTCTAAGATGTTTCCTGAGGGATCAAGAAATCTGTACATTTCTAAAGACTGACCTATCACCTTGAAAAGCAGCCATGAAGGAGAGCTGCAAATGCAAGACCACTGTCAGGTCAACCTGTCATGGTGCTGACAGCTCTCTGATATAAAACCCAATTTAAAGTTTAAGAAGCACATCCATTATCCTTCTGATTTTAAAATATAGCATACATCAGCAAAATGGTAAAAGAAAGTGCTTAAGAATTATGAAAGTCAAGGACTATTTCATATCAGACAGTCACAACCTTTTTTGCATATTACTGATTAAAATTGCAGTGAATTTTAATACTCATCTGTGTCTTTCTTTCTTCCAGAAAGTTAAGAGTTAGCATCAGTTGAACTTCAGTCATTGTAATTCTACTTCTATTACACTGTTTGGATTAGCCAGACATTCTATTACATTACTCTTTATAGGAGTTGAAGAGGTGTTTGGAAGTGTGGATAATTTTAGACAAAGTGATGCGTCAGTTTTTGGGAAAAAGTACTGTCTTTTTGATCCTAATAAAAAAGAAAGTGAACAACAAACCATATTTTTCCTAGCATTACATTTAAGGTTCATCTCCATTTGTAATTTGGAATAGAATAAAATTTTTATGTTTTCTGTGTAAAGAGGATCTGTAGTGTCTTCTACTTAAGAAGGGTTCAGTTCTTGAAAATGGAAAGTTTAAGGCATTACTGAATGGTCAATAAAAAGGAAAAGCATATTAATTTTTTTTTACTTGATTACCCTAATGGATTTCAATGTTAAGTTGGATAACCCAAACAAAGTACTGATTATTTTACTGTAATGTCCACCAAGGCTGATGGAAAAATAAGATTATGGATTTCTAGTATCTAAGCAGCTTTTACTCTTTAGAACAGTTTCCAGTGTTGTCTTAATCATGAAATTTTTAAAAAGCTGTTTTAACTTTGCCTATATTTTATCATACTTTTTTCTTATATTGCTAGGTAGAGTTGCTTAGTACATAACTCTTAATTCTGCAGAAATACTGGGCATGGGTTTGCCTAAGTGCATTTTTAAGACTTAGAACTTCCTTAGGAATAAATATACTATTAGTTTCATATTTTTAATGTGCTTTTGATTTTTCCAGTGTTTCTCCAGTCTGTTTGTAAACTATTTGCATTTCTTTAAACTAGTAGGCCTTTAAATTCCAGAAGGGCTGTAAAATCTTGTCTGCGTTTTGGTTTAATTTAACTTCTACTGGTAAGCGTTTAAAAATCATTAATCTGTGCTCTGATCAGTGAGACTCCATGTAAGATAAGAGACAGCAATCCAATTTTAAAAGTTGAAATACATTTCACTGATATTTCTAAAGTCTAAGAAGATCTTCATATGGAGTAATTTATGAAGACACAAAATAATTGTAATTTCAGCCAACTGGCTCAAAATCTCTTATGTTCACTTAATATGTGTTTGCTGTTATAGTCTGTATTTTCACTAATCATTTCCTTGTTCCTTGAAGACAGTGAGATATTATCTGATTTATTTTATATATCAACAAAATTAAGGATGCTTATAATTGGAAAGAACTAAGAAAAACACTTTTTAGTCATGTAATCTAAATCACATTTTAGCCATGTAGTCTCTGGCAAGATTCTTCTTTAACTTATAATACATACAGCTGCATCAGTTTTAATAAGGACACTGCAATAATTGTCATATAGGTTTATGTACAATGTGCATATCTTCAGGTTAATCACTTTCTAAGAACAGCTGCTCTAAAAAAGTGAAAGGAGCCTTGTACCTGCACCTGACTTTAGCTAACGGGAGGCAGCCCTATGTAGTTAGCCATTTTTGGAAGTAATCATTGTGATGGTGAAAGAAGGTCATCACCACAGATAGGCTTTACCTTGAATTTTACTAAGAATTACTGGGAAACAGACATTCTTTTGAAGTAGGTTTTTGTTGCTTGTTTTTTGCTTGTTTGGGACTTTTTGTATTTTGCCTTTTTTTTTTTTTTTTTTTTTTTTTTTTTTCATAANTTTTTTTTTTTTTTTTTAGTGAAGGTTAAATATCATACATCATTCCAAACTTTTTGGAATTAATGTAAAAAAATTGTATTCAAAATAATTGAATTTGATACATTTTTAATTTCATGCAGATTTTGAAAATTCTGTCTTATTTTTCTAATAATTTTTTGAAGGGAAAAACACTCTGAGTGAATACTATAATTGTTATAGATTCTAAATTCAAAGTATTTAAATGCTAAAATATAACATTTACTTTGAAATTTCCAAAAATTACTCTTCCTATAAAGCAAATTTTGTAATTTTCAGTAAGGTATAGGCTATTTCCTGGTGATAAAGTTGCTTCATTTTGTGATTTCCCAAGGCTTCCTTACATGGCTTGTTTGAACTATTACATGTGTTCCAAAAAATTAATTTTTTTACAGCTCAATGTAAGTTTATGCAGTCTGTAAGCAGGAAATGCAGACCAAATGTGCAGAGTAGGGTCTATGTGTTGTAAAGCAGGGAGTGAAAAAAATTACCTCTTATTATCGTGAGAGTGGTAACAGCAGTAGTAAGCAGCAATGGGCTGTGGCCTTGTGTATAATAGACTAAACAAGGCTTGTAGAGGCTGTATGTAAATTATTTCATTGATATATAATATCAACAGTTGGGAAAAGGTAATGAAGATAACTTCTGGCATTACATGTAAATCCATTATACTGCAAGACATATTTAAAAGGAATATTTCCCTGATTTTGTTTCCATTTTAGATTTTTTCAAAGGATAATTATTCTGGAAAAATTATCTTCATGTGAATGATCCCCCCCTAGGTGTGTTTCCATATGGATTTAAGGTGAAAGAACTTTAAAAGAAAAAATTGTTCTAGGCTAATTGGTGCATAATGAAATATTTTGGAAAATTTGCAGCTCTAGATGGGTGTTAATGATGTACCCTGCAGACTTGGTCCAGATGCCCCTGGATTTAATTCCACTTGCTTCAATGAAATTTCTTTCAGAACTACTGAGCCAGTTTTTAATATTTGCTGGAGTAGATAGAGTTCAGGCAATTAGCAATTTTGAATAGGATTTAATGGGGCATTGAGATTTATTGAGTTACATAGATCGAGTTTCTTTGTAGCTGTCTTGTTCCAGACTCCTCCAGAGTGGAGGAGACATCCCTCTCATTAATGTGTGTGCGCCTTGCAGGAAACATTTCCACCAGCTACCAAAGCAGCAGTAAATCCTCCTTTCTGCAAGTATGGTTCCATGAACAGGTGAGCTCATATAAAACTTTGCTGCTGCCTAGAAATCTTGGCTGTTTATATTTTTTTTTCCTCCCCTGGTCTTCATTTTGCAGCATCTCTTGTGTCATCTCTACTGTTCCTCTGATACTAGAGTAAGGGGATTTGGCTTGCTAAGCCAGCAAAAAACTATCAAGTTTTTTCTCCTAGGTTAGTTTTCTACCAAATTATTCAGATGAATCAGCTCAGGGAACACTCACAAACGTGTCACGCAGTAAAAGTCAGATGTTGGGAGTGTATGTTGCACAGCAGGGAGTGGAGAAAAAGGAAACTCTGCCTTTAAGCAGTGGTGAGATGTTAGATCAGCTCATTGTGTAGGAATGTTGTGATAGCAAAGCCACTGTTGAAGCTTGCACTTGACAGTGATGCCTCGAAGTTATGCTGGCAGGCATGATTTCCTACTTCAGGCAATGGAGCAAAGGGTCCAATGTGTAGGCTTTTCTATAATCACACCTAAAAATTAAAAAAAAAGTCTATTAGGATTAGTTCTTTATTAAACCCATTATATTTAGAATTAATTCTTTATCCTCTAGAGGATTCTTGATTCTCTTCTTTGTGATATATTCAGTTTTTATTTGGTGTTCTATTCAGGTGTATTGGGCAAAATTGTTCAGGCTGTGTGTGTATGCATTCTCTGCCTTTTTCTTTCTCGTGAAGTTTTACATTCATCATAGTTCTTTTGGGATACAGTTTGCAAAATAATATATACTGTATGGAATATATGTGTAGTCTATTATTTATTCTATGCTGTTGTCATTATCTAGTTAAATACTTTTTTTTTTTCATTCCTAGTGCACTGGGGTACATAAACCAGAGTGTTGGACATCATGCAGTATTTGCAATGTAATTTATTAAAATCAGGAAAATTATTACAATGATAAGCAATTAATTTCTTTTGTATCTCTTCCCCATATTTACTGTTTCGTGGATAATTAAAATTTTTTTTAGCTTTTTTTCTGTTAGAAAATAATCTATTTCTTAATAGGTTAACATTCTCAGTATTTTCTCTAATATTGCTATCAGATTATTTAAGGATCTCATATTTTCTTTAGAAATAGCTTTTTCAGAAGAATTTTAATGTGCTTATTTTGTTAAATTTTACTCATCTCCCAGTTATGATTGGATTTTTAGGAATAACCCTAAGCTAGGTATTCTTTCTTTTTAGCATAAAAGTACTGGGTTTTTTCTGAGCCGTTTTGAAAAAAATCACTGTGAGCATTTGTAGCTCTTGTATTTTTCCTGTAAAAATGTAATTTATTATTCATTAATTAAAATATCTTAAAGCTGTTTTAATGAACTTCCAGGTTTATATAGCAATACTATTGCAATGTTCCATGTTCCCTTCCTGCTTTGGCTAGAGCAAGCCCCATGAAACTAATGAATCGATGAAGGTGTAGGAGGAGAAGAAAAGGCACAAATCAATCATACCACAATTCTTCAGTCTTGAGCATTTAACAGAACACCGCATTTCGGGCAGTTTCAGTCGTATGCCAACAATAACAATTACTGCAACATTTCTGATTCCAAAAAACGTCATTGCTTTTGCAATGTTAGGGGAAGATTTTCTTCAAATTTGGGCACTGGGATGTTCTTCAATTAGGAAGTGGTCACAGTACCAAGCCTGACAGAGTTCAAGAAACCTTTACACAATGCTCTCAGGTACGTGGTGTGACCCTTGGGAATCGTCATGGGCAGGGCTGGGAGTTGGACTCGATGATCCCTGTGGGTCCCTTCCAACTCAGCATGTTCTGTCATTCTCTAAAATTAGTTGGAACTTCATGCTGCATTTACCTTGGAGCAAAGATTTGTGGTCACATATTTGATTTTCACAATAATTTGTTTCTCAACACCAAATATTATTTACAGTCATGTGCCTGTGTTTATTCCTTAGCATGCGGAAATGCTAAGGTGTTAAGCAGCATAAAATTTTACTAATACTTCCCTTGTGGATCAGTTTTTTCCTGTAAGTGAAAATAAAGCAAGCTGGAGAAAAAGTAATCACAGAAAACAAAGTTACTCTATCTGTATGGCTTTCGAATCTTTGGAAAATGTGCATTACTGTACTATTGTTATTGGTGTAATTGCAAATTCGTAGCACATTATCACTAGAAGCCATAGTAAAAGTAAAGGATCTGCTGATGTCATTGTGCAATGCCATTTCAAAATGAGAAGCTCAAGGTTATTGTTATCTGTGCCTTTAAAAATCTTAAATGCATCTTATGCACATAATGGAAATACTTGAAGATAATTATTTCACTGAAACAGAAAACTACAGAGCTTGGAGGAATATTCTGGCTGACTATTCTCAGAGAGCTACAGAAATGGTATGGAAATACATCTATCACATAGTGATAATTGCTAACACTTTATTTTCATTTAGTCTTTTTCCCTATGTGAGAATATTTTACTCTGATTCCATTTGTCTGCAGTTTCATTATGTCTAATCCAGTTTATAGATTGGCTTGATAGATAATGACCCTTTTCTTCCAGGGTTAAAAGAGAAAACATGTGGGAAAAAAATACAAAAATATGTTATTAGAGTTATTGAGGGATAATTTCTCTTTGCATCACTTTTAAGCAAACTTATTATTTGAGCAGAAGTTGTCACTGAGATGTAGTTACTGTTGGGATTTTAGATGTAAACACTTCCAGTAGTTTTGAAAATAGGTTTTACCTGTCATCTAGCTCTGTCATTGCTCTAATTTTGTTTTTTCTGAATTCACTATGCAGTTATTCAATATGGTTTTGATCTTCACAGAACCTATATCTTTATGAGTGCATTCTCTCTTTTTCTTCTTATCTGTTGAAACTGGCAAATTCACCAAAAATTCGTGCATGGAACCATATTTTTTGGCATTGGCTTTTTACAATTCTTTTGGCTAACTGCACCTTTTTTGCCTTTTTCATTTTTTTAATTTTTAAAAGTATATGTAAACTTCTTTGAAATTTATTCCATATTCTTTCAGTAGTAGATTCTGTTCACTGATGATCTAAAGAATGACAACTGAACGTTCAGGGTTTTTTATGTAGATGCTCTTGAGTTTGATTATCTGGTTGCCTGCTAATGATCCTTGGGATGAAAGTTGTTCTGCAACCCATCTGGGGGATGCAGGGAGAGGATGAATGGGTTTTTTCTGGATCTCAGTAAGAAATGCCTGACAACAAAGGACATGATAATATAGCTATTTTAATAGGACAGAATAAAAAGATGAATACAGATGGCAAATAAGTCTTATGTCCTTTCAGATGCTGGGAACCCTCCTTTTATGCAGCATTGAACTGGCCTCAAAGTGCATTTTCCACTGCCGCCTCACTAGGTTTTCAAAATGCTGGTTTTTATTATGTATATACATTTTTCTGTTTGTTTTTTGAGATATTAGGATTTCATGTTTCTGAAGAAGACGTATCTAAAGATTTTAGTATATGGCCTCTGATACCTGATTTGTGCCAATATCAGCTGTGATTAGTTTGATAATCTCTTATAGCCTCTTTGATCCTTTCTAAGACCCTTTATTATTGCAAACTCCAGTGTCTGACATCAGTGTTTTTATTATGCCACTTACAATCTGGCTTAATTTTTGAAATTAGTTTTTTCTGATTGCATGCTCTGTCTGTGCATCTTGGGAGTTTTCTTTTGTGGCAATGCTCGTAATCCTAAGCATCTTTTGCTGAGATTTTTTTTAAGTTGTGATTTTACCAGTAACCATATGATTAATTTCTTCCTGCTTTTATTACTAGCTCAAAGTATTTTAATTGATAAATACAAAGCAGGAGGTGACTGATCACATAAACCTGAAATTTTAGAGCATTTTTTTTCAGGAATAAAGGAAATAATTCATAGCAAGTAATTTGCTCAGTGGGTTTAAATGAGTTTACCTTCTCTTGTTTCAAAATTGTTCATGAGACTATCTGAATTTCCTCACTCTTATCTATTGTACTGATTTTTTGTGTAAATACTTTCAGCAATTTGGCAGTTAGTTTTTTATGTGGATATTTGGTTTATAATAAAACACAGTTTGAATTAGGTAGATTTTCTAAGTAGTCTCTTCAATTCATCTAAGTCAACTATCTATTGGAAGACCATCTTTTGTTTTGAAAAAGAAAGTATTATTCAGAGTAGAATCAGTATACTCAAGACTTTGAAGAGTAACTTACAACTGTGGTTATTTTGTACTGGAAAAAAAAAAGTGAGATTGCAAGTATTGGGCACACAAAATGCAAAATGTATTATATGATCAGCTGGAGATTTTCAATGTTTTCAGTAATCTCATAAATTCACCAAGAGAGCTCTTGTTAGATGGATGGGTCCCAAGTAATTTTTCATTGCACTAGAGTTCTCTTTCACAGAAAAAAGTATCCCAAAAATGTAAATGTTGTCCATACACCTTATTAGAAACCATTTCCATGTAAATTTGTAGAGAATTCAATTATGAAAAAAAGGATAGAAAAATTGAGCTAAATGTTTCTAACCAGTAAAATTAAAAACTATCAGGAGGTCGCTTAGTCTGGAGAAAAGGAGATTTACGGGACACCTTATCACTCTCTACAGCTACCTTAAAGGAAGGTGTAGTGAGGTGGGGTCAGTCTCTTCTCCCAAGTAAGAAGGGATAGAACAAGGGGAAACAGCCTCAAACTGGACCAGGGGAGGTTTTATTGGATATGAGCAACACTTCAGCAAAAAGGTTGTCGAGTCCTGGAACAGGCTGTCCAGGGAAGTGGTTGAATCAGCATGTCTGGAAAGTAATATTGAGAAGACATGAAGATGTGGCACTTAGGGACATTGTTTAGTGGTGGACTTGGAAGTGCTGGGTCAAGGGCTGGACTCAATGATCTTAGGGATATTTTCCTACCTTAATGTTTTTTTGATTATTTTCTACGTTTAGCTACAGTACTTTATTCTGACTTCCATCAATGTTATTATTAGTTGCTCTCAGTTGACAGCTGAACTGTCAAGTACTGTATGATTCAAAATTAAATACTTCTTAAAGGGTTAATAAATCTGACAAGTAAATAATAGTTACTGCTCACCTGTCTTTCACATTTTTACTTCACAATTAGCCAGCCATCTTTTCTTTCTGAGATGGTGTAATTGATATGTATCACATAAAATTTTCAGATTTTTTTCTCAATTCCTGTTTAACTTGAAGTTGCAGTTTCTGTTACAGAGCTGAAGGAGAGCTTCTGTTTTGATTTTGTTGGTTATGTAAATTAGTCTAATGTTATTCACCCTTTCTATAAATCTTATTGCTAGATTCTATATATGCTGATTGCATTTGTCAAGGAAAATCGAGGTAATAAAAAAAAAATAATTGGTTAAAGGATCAGCCACTCCCTTGCAGTGATTGGCTAAAGTTCTAAAACATCCATTGTGAGAATATTTTCCTACTGTACTATAAACAATCTGCAGGTGTTTGCAGTTTACAGAAAGTCTACTGATAGCTTCTGAGACAAAGAAAAGTTTCACAAGGGACAGGAGAGAAGCAAGAAAAGTTCTTGCTACTGCATATTTGTATCCACAACCCCCAGCTACGATTCTAAACTCAGGGGGAGCATCACATCTATTGGAACTCTGTTTTCAGTGCTTCTTGAAACAGTCCTTCATTTCTCCATACTGGAAAAGCTTCTTTTGTAATAATGAAGTCTTTTTTCTTTTTCTTTCTTTCTTTCTGGTT
>VYXC01000743.1:606360-680348 GCA_013397175.1 Platysteira castanea
TTTTTTTTTTTGTTTTTTTTTTTGCATTGTATGTGGAAAAATGGTACAGTGATATCAAAGGAAAAGAAATCTAAAAACTTCCATATCTCAGAGCCTTAATTCTTGTTCATTTGTGTTCAAGGAAGAACTGCTTTCTGACAAGCTCTTATGGTTTTTCTAATTGATTCTCTTGCAACTTATTTGGAGTAAAATTATTTGTATTTCTGTTCTGGCACTTAAAAAGCTAGCTCTTTTTCCCTTAACTCCATCTATGTTAACTGTGTTTCTTCTATCTTTTCTATCTTAAATCAAGAGTCTGCTAGGTCCCAAGAGAATTATGCTTTGTGATACTGAAAATTAAAACTTTTACTGGAATTTTGTTTTTCTTTCCTACTGGTTGAGGTTTTTTTTAAATATTGTTCTTTATTATTAAAACAATAGAAATGTTTTTACTTTGATTGGCATGGTTTTTAAAGTATGATCTCTATGTTTTGAAGTTCGAACTGGAAGTTGGAAAATTAATTCTCTTCACTAAGAGATGCTGGTCTGAGAGGCAAGGATATACAGAATTAGAGTAGACATAAGTACCTGTATCAGGAAATGAAACCTCAAACAAATAATTGAAGCAACTGATAGTCCAGATGTGTCTCAGGAAGAGAGTCTGAACTTTCTGGCAAAATGTAAATTTGAATAATAAAGCACTTAAAGCTCTTAAAAAAAAAAAAAAAAGCTTAATATACAAGGATTGCAGCTAGTAGCATGGTAAATAAATGCTGTTGCATCTGAATTACAGCCTAGGTCACCTGCATTTTCCATCAGTTGCTGCATGGAGATCTACTAGCAAAGCCTCCAGGGCAAGGTTACCAGACGAAGCAGCCTGTGCAATTTCTTTGAGCTACAGAAGAATACTGTGTGTGAAACCAAGAATTTGTTATTCATTTAATTAAAGTCCTAGCAGTTTGATTTAAAAAAATAATAAAAAAAAAATTAAAAAAAAAACAGTCTAGGTAAGAAGATACTGACACATATAGTCAAATTATCCAATTATTGCCGCTTATGCCCAGTAGTGAAACTATTGAAATTTATACACACAAGCTTTCTCGTATCTATGCCTTAAGCTGATGTTGTGCTCACCCTTCTACTGCGTGTCTGGGTTCTGAAGTCAGTGGTGCTATTCCTCCTTGAAAGAAAGTTATGCAAAGTGATCAGCATCCCAGCTTTTTTGATAGGAGGAATGTGATGTTTTGTTGATGATTTTTTCCCCATAACGAAGGGATTCACCTTGGGTATGTTTGGCATCAGATTTATATGTTAGCTAACAGACCTGACTTTTTCTTCCTTGCCACGTTATATCCAAATTTACTATAAATTATATGGTTTGCATATGTTGTATATTTGTTCTTGTCTGTCTGGAGGGTGTTTAGATCTATCAGTATACAAACTTTTTTATTCTTTATTGTCCTTACAAACTGGTGATAATGATTCTGTAATTTTAATGAAATTATAATGGAAACTATATTAAGCATACAAAGAATAAGATTCTCTGAGACTCTGCCTACTTTCCAAATTTATTTTGAAACTGAAAATTTATAAATTGAAACTCAATAGTAAGATTTTATTAGGATTGCATTGTTCTGTGTAGTTGTAGCAGTTTGTTCCTTGTGACACTAGATTTTCTGATGCGCTCTGGTTCTCCTTAAGTATCTAGGAGTCAATAGATAAAACATGCCCAGTGAAAGTTTCCTAGTGCTAATTACCAACATTAGTAAGCAACCAATTTATCACTCTAGTCTATAATGTATACTTTTAAACTCTTAATGTGCGTAGTTGTGAGTTGTGGAGTTTTTAGAACAATTACTTTTGACTAATGTATAAAGACAGTAATATTTCACTTTGATATACCTGTACAATATTGGTACAATTTTGCATTTGGGAGTTTTATTAATAGTTTTATTATTAATGCCCTTTCCTAGATGCTAGGTAGAGCAGTTTCATCATAGTTCCACCTTAATTTATTTCGGTTTTTTTTATTTCTTTGATAAATTTCAGGAATAACTGGTGCCCTGGAGGTCAACACAATCCTCTGCACTATAAAAATTTTTGATTTTTTCAGTTATAGCACTGGAATTGATGTATTTGGGATATGTTTTCAACTAAAACAATGTTTTCAAGGGTTCTAGAACCACATACAAGAAATAAGATATAAATAACTTGGTTAGAGCACTCCCCTTGAAGCTAGATACCTTCATTCCGGTCCCTGCTCACAATACCATATATACCATATAAAACTGCATCAGAAGATGCTAGTAAAAAAGCATCCCAGTACATTGAAGTCCCATAGATCAGGCATTCTCTTGTTTTCTGCCATACCACTTGTTGTGTAAGGATTCTGTACACAGTAAATTGGTGGTGTCAGTTTAAACTGAACTGAGTATAAATGTGTATGTTACAACACAAGAAAATTGGATGAATTAGACATAATTTGACAGAGAAATGGCAAAATGTCTAAAAGAACCATTTTTATTCTGCACATTATGCATACTTTTCAGTTTCTTCTAAGTAAAAATGATCCTTGTTAATTTTTCAGAATCTTCAAATCACCAAAAAATGAAAATTTTCATTAATTTTTATGTGTTCACTGTCTAGGTAGTTAAGGCTACTTTGCTAATAATACATACTGAAGATGCCCTTTTTCTGTCCTTTGTCTTTCACTTAAGAGTATCTTCATGCTTCCTGGTAAGCTCAAAACTGAGGAAGGTTGGAATTCTGCTCCACTAGCACCCTAGCAATCAGCTCTGGAAATGGTGAGGAGTGTAAGAAGAGGAAATAATAATGAGGAGGAAAAGAACATAGGTAGTTGGTCATATTTTCTGGAAGATAAAGAAAAAAGCTCTACATCTGCTGTGGGGATGCTTTGAGTGTAAAGAATTAAATGAACTTCCAAACTTTTTAAAAAACATATTCTGACTAGCTAGAGAGAATATGCCTTCCTATGCAAAAAAATATCCCTGAGAATATTCCAGTGAACCATAGAAAAACTTAGGTCAATCTTCTGTGTTTTTTCAAGTGTGAGTGGAATAAAAGATGTATGCAATAATGAAAAAAAATATGCCTAGTTAAATCTATAATCACATAAATATATAGGACAGCAAGCTGCTGAAGTGACATTTTAAGGTCTAATTATCTTACGCAGAAAGAAACTGAGGAAATTACAACTGAAGCAGTTGGACAGCCTATGGCAGTGAATGATCACAATGCTAACAAGAATCTGTGTCTTGGACTCCTTTCCAAAATGGCAAAAAAAGCCCCAAAACCCCTGTCAGTACTCTCCAATCTAATCAGCTTACTGAAAAGAGAGAGATTTGCAATATTTTAAGGCATTTTTGGTAGCATGACAGAAATAACGGATCGCAAAAACAATAGTAAGATTTTAAAAAAATGGGGCAGGCTTTGACATTCAACAAGAAAAGTTAGTCTAGCTGTATTTCACTACACACCTGAGACATCATGATGTCCAAACAGTTATCAACTCCTTCCCAACCAGTCTATTAAAGAATCATGGTAAAATTCATGGTACATTACTTTCAGATGCTTCTGAAGAAAGTTCAGCAGTTTCAGGAAAGAAAAAGGGAGGGCAGGTCTTCAGTAAAGGTCTTAAAGAAAAAAGCAATTAAATAGAGTTTAAGCCATTTCTTAAGTCATAGCACACATAAATGGAATAATTCTAAAAGAAAGCATAGGACTTGACACTGGATATATTTAAAACTGATGATTAACATCATCAGTTTCGCCCACGTCGCCTGCTCATCAACATATGATTGCCAGACTAAAAACTGTTAAAAAGTATGAAGATGATAACTTTACTTAAAGAATTGTTTTAAGGTTAACAAAAGGGTTCGCCATGTCTTTTAGACCTCAAAGAGATGACAGAAGTCTCACTGCCCTGAATATGGGGCAGATTGATACAGTCTACAGTAACCATGCTGTATGGATTAAAGATGCTGCTTAAGAGCTTCAGTATGAAGACCAGGTATATTTGGTAAATAAAAATGGTAATAGGATCCTACAGACTAAGAAGTTCAATGTTTTTTTTTTAAATGTTTCATATGTTTTCATCAAGATTAATATATTTCTGTGAAGATTTAGTAGACTTCAATAGCAGTATAACATCCAGTTGTTCTGAAATTATTAACATCAATGTAATAAAACTTTATCATTACTTTTAGGTATGAAAAATTATAGTTCAAATAAAAGGGTTGCAAACAAACAATCTAGGTAGTTATGGAGATTAAAACAAAATATCTGGGAATATCAGTTACTACAGAAAGTGATTCATCCTGCATTTGTCAATATGAAAAGCATTTCAAATAACAAAATTATGAAAGAGCATTATGACTTGTGAAAGATACATTTGTCCCTTCACAGTAACAACCCAGCTACTGTCAGCATCTATGAAGAAATATTCTGTGAGTGCTCCTTTTCACTTTCATCCTACAAATGTGACTTCTGATACGAGAGAAAATTGACTCTTTCACCAAGGAAAATTTTACCTCTTCTTGGGAATTTTTTTTTACCTATATGCCAAGCAGACAAGCAGAGATTGTTAAAACCTTTTCAATTGCATACAATATGAATTAAAAACTATTTGTTTCCTACAAGTGTTCCTCTTGTGAGGGAATGACTTGAATTCAACGTCAAAGAAAGAAATTGATCAGCTGTCCCTGCAAAAAGGACAGATATCTTAGCAGGTTAATAAATACCTTTATCAGCAACAGTAGCACTGAAAGTAAAAAAACCTGCCATAGAGTAAAATACCTATCAAGAAAAATTTAGAAGGCTTCCAGATTTAGTGCAATTGACGCCCTGGAAAGCTTTGTGAAACTAACAGAGCAAGACTATATCTGGACTGGAAGGAAAGAAATATATTAGTAGAGAAATATATTAGCAGTTGTCACTCTTCTACCTTTGCATCAAAGGAAATTGCTTGGCAAGCATCAGGAGAGAAATCTAAATTATATGAAATAGTTACACTATATTCCAGCAGAGAATAAGAGATGAAGGACCTTCCAAGAACAAAGTGCTGTAGAGCAGTTTGTAACATAGGCACATCTGTCTTATTGAAATAGCTTATCTCTTCCCAATCAAAAATAACATTTCTGAGGTGGTGAAATAGAGTAATTCTGCATGCAGCTTATTACTTACTTTCTGTAGTGTCTCAAGGCAATAATGAGATACAGTATCTTTGTACAAAATCACGTGTCTAATTTTTCTTTCAAGTTCTAGTGCTTTGGAAGCATTTGTAATGTTTGCTGACCTATCAGTAGTTTCATTTGGGGGTCGTAAAATTGATTTTCCTCAATTTGACTTTTGAAGCTATGAGATGGGCTTTGATCTGTTGTCCAGATCTGTGGAATAGCCCCAGAAGCAGTTTTTAAGCATTAGATGTTAGGCACATTTAAAGCATATCAAGAGTGGCACATTTGAAGAAATATCTCCCTGTTTCTTTTTGGATATAAAAAGCTTTTATCTGATACATGTTGATGGATCATGTTCTTTTGATATTGAATGCTTGTGATATTGATATTAAATAAAAGGCATTAATATGGAACTCAGGAGTACCTACTGGGACATCTTACTGTGCCTCTTCTGTCATTTGAAGTTTCTCATTCAATTTTTTGGTATAGCAAAATCAAAACATGACTGCAGAATTTATTAACCACCTAAGTAGGTTTAATCAAATTAGGATCAGTAAATTAGGACAGATCAGGACTGGCTTTGTTGCTTATTGCCAGTCAGAGTAGACACTTCTGGGGTTGCCTAGTTGAGCTTCTGATTGTTAACACTTGCTAAGATTTGTGTTTCCAAATCTTTACTGCTGCTACTATATTTATTCAAAACTCTGTGGTTATGTCACCAAATAACTATTATCATCCTATTGTTCTGTTGTTTTGGTGGGTAACTGCCAAAATCTTGGTATTTTCTCATAGGTTATTGATGATATCGTCTTGATGATGGGATTGTCTGTGTTACAAATGTAGAAACATGTAAGGTACTTGTGTATGTGCTAACACCATGTCTTAGGATGACTTTATGATGTGTATCCCACGTCGCCTGCTCTATGCCCAGACCTGAACCCTGTACCTTTAAGAGAGAAGGGAGAGGAAGGTGGTGGAATTCCTTCAACGCGGTATTCAAAACAGATATAAGTGCTGCTGCTGCAGAGTGGAGGAAAGCGCCTTCCTGCTTTCCAGCCAGCTTTTGGCTCTGTTTCTCCGGAGAGAGACAGAGAGTTGTTTTGTTTTTTTTTTTTTTCCCCTGGGACTTCGGCCTTCTTCTTCTCTTCTGGAATTGTTCAGAACATGAGGACTCACTGGGAGAACTTTCCACCGAGGCCTGTTCGGGGCCTATGGCAACCCATCTCCAAAGAGGAGAAAGACCACACCTCAAGAAACGACTCTAATATCTTCCCAGGTTTCTCTCCACAGCAAGAGGCTTTACTATTTAACATTATTCTTTTACCCTGTGTTTCTTAAATAAATAGTTTCTTCCCTTCACTTTCCTCCAAGGAATTTCTTCCCGTACCTGTTGGGGGAGGGGTGGCTGTAACCTACCTTCTATCAGAGGACGTTCGTTTCAGATGTTCCTCTGAATCTGTCTCAAACTGGGACAAATAATTAGTGGCACCCAATGTGAGGCTCGAGGGAAAGTGAAAAAAACCTGTGCTAATTACATTTTGGGTTGGTTTTAATTACTTTGTATTGGGGTAAAGTAGTTGCCATGTTGGTTGAGTTCATATTGTCTCTCTGGTTTGATGTACTTGCTGTCTTTCTGGTCCCTAGGCCTGTTTGCTTATCCACAGGTTGCTCTGGTTTTGTCCCTGGTATGTAACTTTACAGAACAGGGACACAAATCCAGGTTTCTATTTTGCTGTGCTCGATGATAATGATTTATAAGAAGTTAACAGAGGTACTGGCAGTTGTTCAAAATGTGTATGATTTGTGGTTTCTCCGTCCTAATCCCAGTCCTAGTTTCAGTAACCTGGTTTGGGGGTTTATTAGTAACTGCACCTAGTTTGTTAGAGGAGGAGGGGATGGGGTTTCCCAGCCTTTCATCTCCTTCCCCTTTAAATTTGATACATTATCTTTTGACAATGTTCAGTCTCCCCTGGATGTTAAAGAGACCACCTTCCTGGTATTTTATCTGGTAAGCCTCCTCTATATGGTTTGCAGCTTGTCTGGAATGAGAGCTCAGATTTCCAGGGTGACTGATGAGACACATGACCCAAGCATGGAAAATCCTCAGTGGTGTGGGGAATGGGAGGATATGGGCCAAACTCTGAAGGAATTCTCTGACCCAATAACTTGTCTCAAACCAGGACACACCAAGAGCACAAACTGTGGTTCATAGCTTTTGCACCTCAACCTGTTCATTAGGCATGAGTTGTACTTAGGCAGTGTTGTGTCAATGCCTGTCTAGCCAGGATAAGAGCTTTATCACACTATGAGGATGAGGACCTTGTGGTTGACAGTTCTAATTAAGTTTTATATGTCAACATGGTCCTGCATAGTGCTAGGTATATTATTTGGTCTTTATTCCTGCTAGATTATTTCTTCATTGTCAAGATTGACTTATTTCATATATTTTGCATTTTGCTTGAGGTTGACATTAGGATTTGGCCACAGCTTCTGGCTCTGGTACACAAGGAAATGAATACTGATCTTTCCCATGCTAAATAAGTGGATTGCCAGTTGAACTATGCTGCATTAGCCAAGTTTAACACCAGTACAAGAGGTGGATGAGACAAAGTGTCTGTCAGTGGTTACACAAACATTTCCTTAATGCCATCACCTTTACATCTCCCTGAGACAGCACGTATTAGTAAACTCTATTCTGTGGATACAGTGCAATTTTGTGCACATACATTTTTTAGTTTGAATACAAAGAATGGGAATTTATAGTTTTATTTCGTAAAATTTCGTTCTTCAAGGTGATAATATGGCATTATATTTTCAAGGAAGACTGCCCCTTTTAGGTAAGGCAGTTGAGTAGTCATGTAACTTTAATCCCTGTACCTTCAAAAATAAATTTAATGAAATATTTTTGTGAGGAGAAAACATAAAAGGCTAGGGTTAAATTCCAGTTTTCCTGTAAGAATCTTGGCAGACAAAAAATGAAAGTAATTTCTTTCTTCTAAATGCATTAATCTGGGTTGATAAAAAATATATCTTTAACCATTAAATTTGATTACATCACTTGTCTTTTTTATATATATATAATACATGAATTGCTATATAAGAACAGTAGGCTCTCAGTCCAGTTTTTGTTTAGCTTAAGCTGCTCATGAAACTAGTGTTAGTTTTCATAAATCCACCAGTTGTCCTACACAGGCATGTGTTTAGGTCCCTGGGTGTGCATAGAGTTTGACACTCAGAAAATGTATAAAATTCAGTGTTCAAATATTAATGACTGTTTAAACCTTTCAAATAATTTTTCTTAGTCATTTTCCTAATGTACCATCACTGAAAAGTTTGAGAATGCAACCTGGTGAAATGGCTTTCAATGCTTGTGAATCAATGAAAGAAATATCGTCTTTCTTTTTTGCTTAATGGCTTGTATCTTTTATCTTGTCACACAGTTCAATGACATAGAATTACAATAAATTAGTTTTGCAATTATCAAACTCTTCAACTTCTCTTTGGCATTTAACGAACCTCAGAATCTGTTTATTACTTTATATACTTTGCCATCATCAATATTAGCCTTTAATTAACTGGAACTCTAATCTTAATCTTTCTCACTATATTGCAATGAAATATTTTTATTAGCTTGAAGAAGACAGTATTTGTTACTATTTTTCCAATAAATGGAATACTTCCAGAATTACCTTTTTATCAGTAATTACAGCAATATAAAATGTAAGAAGGCAAAACTCATTATACCAAAGAAAGACATTGATTAGTTTTTGTGTATTTCACTTAGCAACATAAAATCACGGAGCAGCCTCAGCTGAGAGAAACCTATAGAGATCATGTGGTCCAGGCTTAGATCAGGAATTGCAAAAAAGAGGAAATCATACACATAAACTTTTCCTCAGGCAGACTGTGCACAGCTAGAAAGACCCAAAGCGGTATCTGCATTAGAGAATAGTGCTCCGTGGTGGTCTCTCTAGTAATGAAGACTGGAAGGAAAAGAAATTTTTTGCAAAAGGTAAGCAGTACTGGCTCAATGCAGCCACTCTTGCAAAGGTCTTGTAACCTAGGTTTGTCAGATACAAATGAAACCTGTTGTCTTCATGAAATAAAGGACAGCAAAAGTACTCTTCAGTCATGCAACATTACTGTATGTTCAATGCAGGGACAGTTCCACTGTCTTCCTGACTGCTGGTATTTCTTTGTTCTAGACAGATGTTAGGCTCATTCCTGTCTTGGTCATTTCATTGCTTTGAAGTCAGTTGCTCTTCCAGGTATTTAAAGGTTTCTGTACCTATTGTAGGCCAATCTGACAAGAAAAACATCTTTAAGACAAAGGGAAAACCAGCAGCTCTCTCTGTTGAAACTATTTTCACGTGTTCGGTACGCTGCAACTTCTCCGCTATACACAGTACTTTGGTAGTTATACAGTAGAAGATGTGTTAGGAGGGTAAAAAAGGCGATATTGAAGGGGAGACAATAATGGCATGTAATATTGAAATGAGAGATATGATAATGGATGAAATTTATTAATGGAACTTCTTAATATTTGGTTTCAATGATAACCTTATTTAATATTTCATTGAAAAAATCAGGATTGTATAATGAAATTTATAGTTGACATAATGTTTGGAGTTGTAATTAAAATAGATGAAGATCATGGTGTGACACAGAAGTGGAAGCCTTTGAGAACTGGTGTAATAGAAATGGAATTAAATATTATAGTAGTACAGAGTACAACATAATGTACTCAAAACTATGACAAGAAAATATATTATTAACATTGAGTTCATCATCTGGAAAAGATAGCTGCTGTGGCAGTTAATCAATGGATAACTATGAGATGCCAGTGTCATGTCGCCATGAGAGACTAAATGTAAGGCTGAAAGATTTACCAAACAGACTGTATCACATGAAAAATAATACTCATTGTATTTATTTATTTATTATTTACCGATAATAAGGATTTAGTCAACCTGAATGGATTTCTTTTTCATCAACTTTTCCAGTCACAGCTTGAATGTACAGAAACTTTTAGTGTTTCCAATGCTGACTTTTGGCAAGGAGTTCCATAAATCCGCTATTTACTGCATGAATCCATAAGTACTTTTGTTTGTTCCAACTTCTTACTAACTAAATTTTTTTAATGTCCCATACTCTTACTGAAGGTGATAGTGGAAGATCTGTCCTTATCACCTTCTCCATAATGTCATGATTTTATAGTTCTTTATTTTATTCCTCCATAGTAATAATTTTCCCACTTTATTCTGTTCTTGTGAAAGCCATTCTGTACCCTCAGTCATTATCCTCTTCTGAACCTTTTCTAATTCTACCATACCTTTTTTTGAGATGGCAGGTCAGAGTAGGTATACTGCTTAAGATGGAGCTTCTAAGCCTTCATGTAAGGACAGTGCACAACAGAATGTGTTTGATATCAAGATACTTTTAGTCCTTCCAGCCTCTTTGTTCCTGGATAAAGAACAGGAAGAAATTTAATTAACATAAACATATTTTCTAGAAGATTTGTAAAGTGCAGTAGGAAAAGGCTCATAGCAAATTTCTAACATGAGTTGAGAAGAAGAGAATGTTTGGTATCAGAGAAGATGTAATTTGGGATTGCATTAGCTGCCTCTAATTATGATAATCTGCTAGGAATAATTCAGATTGTATCTCGTGTAATCAAGACAACATATTCTTAATCAATAATTTAAGTAAAAATCTAGCAGTGATCTCTTATATTGTACATAAAATAATGTTTTAAAGGAGGTGTGAAAGACCTGTTTGTGGAAGATATACGTAAGAACAGAGATGCTTTTCCAGTGGCCTCAAAGCACCGTGACTCTGACTTGCCATGAATCAAGAAAAAACCAAAACCAACCCATAAAAAACCAAGTGAAAGTACTTATACTGGTGGCATAGAACAAATTATTCCTCTGCAAAACAGCAAGTGGAGGTTTATTTACATTGGTTAGAAATGCTCTTCTTGGAGTATTACTCTCAGCTGGTGCAGATGTGTTTACTAAGCAAAGTTACAGCTGTGCATATCAAATCTATTTTCACTGGACGTGGTCTATCAGGGACAGAAATATGCAACAATAGTCAGAGTTTAGTAGGCCTATTTGAAGCAATTTGTAGGAAAGTACAGTGTAGGCATATCACTAGTGGGCCTCTTTACCTTGGCCAGTGGAAAATTATATGAAAACACTTTGGAGGAAAAAAGTGCCAAGTCTAATTTAGATCTGTAGTTAGCAGAGTTAAATTACAGAATAGCCCAAATGAAACAGAGGATGTTACAAATTTACAATCTGTTCACTGGAAAGCTGAATGTCTGTACTGCTAGAAACTAATGTAAGGGTCACTGAAGATAAATAGAACAATACAAAATACTGGGTATGGTTTATGATCATTGAAGCTCTCACCTTTTTCTGAAAATGACACATTCTAGCAAATCATAAAAGCATTTTTGACAAAAGAAACATGCAGAGAATTGTAGGAAGTTTTTATCCCAGATGCACAGCTAGAGAGTTTCTCAGTGAAGAATCAGTTGTCAAGGACATTTGAGATTAGTTTAGCTCTCTTAGACTCTGTTAGCATTTGAGATTAGTTTTGTTAATTAGCTTAAACAATAGATTTTATATAAGTACTTGAAATTCTATTATCGTAGTGCCAATTGTTAGTTGCTGTTACTACCATGTTTGTCTGAGAAAAAGGTTCCAGCATGAGCATTTTGGAATTGGACTGTCATTCAGACTATGCCAGGTGCTAAACCAGCTCAGATAAGGAACTAAGTGAAGCTAAATCAAATTTCCTCACAGGCAGACGAGAGAGGTCTGAACAAAAGACCTTCATTCTTTACAGTGCTAGAAGGACTAGAAGTCATATGAAAGCCAAACCCATAGCATTTAGGGAAGGGATATGCTAAAAGAGATTACCCAATCTCATTACCTGATGACTAGGGAAAAATAGTGGAAGGTGCAAACAGTAATATTTGTTGGAAATCAAGTCAAATTACTTCTAGAAAGAAAGAGAAAAAGGAGAAATACTTAATTTTCCAACAACTTCTACTATATAATGTCAGTGCCTTCTTGGTGTTTAATTTTTGCTTAAAAATCGTATGATAATGGAGAGATCTACTTTAAAATACAACCAGTTTTTATGGGACAATCTGAAAGTGACCAAAAAAAAAGCAATTAACAAAACCTGTAGATCATTACCAAAGGGTACTTTCAAAGAAGTGAAGTGTAGCATGTAAAGAAGAAAGCAAACTATAATTTGGGAGATCAGTATTATTCTTCTTTTATATCTTTTTTTTTAGACCAGGCTTTAGGCTTTTTCTAAAAATATATTAAAACTAAACTCTGGGGGTTTTTGTTTTGTTTGGCTTTTTTCTTTTTAAGGTAAGAGGGCCCCCACCTGCAGGATCAGTAAAACAAAGACCAGCAAAACGTACAGCTTTTCGCAAGTTTTATGACAGAGGAGACTTTCCAATTGCTGTTGAGCATGGTCATGTAGGAAACAAAATCGCCTGGAAGGTAAGTCCTGGCACAGCTGTGACAACCGGCTGAGCTTATTGAAGTGACATCTCTCATTGTCAAACAAAGTTAGCCTGCAAGTAAATACACTGAAATAATTTCTTAGCAAATGGAAGATGGTGGAAAAGTCGTTAGAGAAAGGCCCCTGAGTCAGCTGCCTGCCTTGGCTAACAATTAAATTATATGCTGCAAAAAGGAAGATGACAGAGTTGCTTTGCCTTAGAGAATTGTCTCCTGCCCAATTCATCTCTATTTTTATGAGGACTTGGCAATGCAGCCTGTTTCAGGCAGTCCATCAAATGATGGAAGTGGCTGGATACAGTGAGCAGCAGCCATTTATCTCCCCCAAATTTCACCTTCCTGCAGGACACTTCCAAATAGAAGCTTTAATTACCTAAATGGATAGGTCAAGATTGCCTGCTCCCTGAAAATGCAGAGCAGAATACAAACGAAGGCAGATTCTCATTCCACGGCTGTACTCTCAGACTCCAGCATATGTCAGACAGCGTAATCGCTGTCATACGTGCCTCTGTTGCAGGCTGACCTCCACTGCTGAAACCATTACAGCTCCGACATTTCTCTGACAAAAGGTTAATTGGCTTCAAAATAAATGTATCGCCTAATGACTCCATTCCAATGCAGCTGTGTTTCTCTCTAAAATGCTTGGTGATGTTATTTGTAAAACTTGCCAATCTTCTAAGTAACTACTGCAGACTTTTAATTTAATTTAAAAAATGAATGCTGATCTTTAACCTGCTCCTACTATTTAATTATTTTGGTTATCATGAATTACTTTATTTTTTGTCTTATTTATTGGATTAGAATTAGATTTTGCTGGAAGCAATAATAGTTACAGAATATGAACACAATCTGCATGAACAAAATGTGTCAGAATTGTAGAATGTTTTAAATTGTTCATGTCAAAAACATGTTACCAAATTTAAATGTAAAGCTATGTTAAGTCAACACTAAAAGGAGGGATTTTGCAATCTTATAACTGATTCTGCTTGTAATGAAGCCAACGGCATTAGCTCTGTTCTGTGGTTAGTACAATATTTGATAGTAACTAAATTTTTAAGGTAATAATTTTTATTGAAATAAAGAAGAAAGATTTCTCTTACTATTTTATTGCCTATAGCGGTTTTGAATCAGCACAAGGAACAATTAATAGTTCCTGCAGCAAAGGGAATTTCTATCCCAAAAGACTTTACCCATAATCGAGATGAGATTCCAGTGCAGTTGGGCTTTAGGCAACTTCCCTTCCTGGACTAAAACTCACAGGCTTACAACTTAAGCCTGCACTCTGATCTTTCATCACCAGGTAAGACCCAAAGGTGATTTTCAAGCAACTGCAAAAAAGTCTGTACAGTTTAGTTTTTATCTTGAGGCTTTGTAATTTCTAATTTCTCAAAATCAAACTGAGAGGTACAGAAATACTTCTGGACTGGTATTCCACTAGATGATGCTAGTGACTGCTTAGTTGACTTAGGACATGAGGAAATGAAATGAAGTTGCATCAGAAGTTCAAAAAGGACCTTAGCAAAAGGCATCGAGAGGGTAGTTGGTCACTGGAACAGATTCCCCAGTGAAGTGGTCACAGCACCAAGCTTGTTAGTTTCTGGATGATGCTCTTAGTCATATGATTTAGATTTAGGTAGTCCTGTGAGGAGAAAGGAGTTGTAGTTGATGATCCTCGTGGGTCACTTCCAGCTTGCTAACTTATCTACAAGCCTTCCAACCACAGATGCGTGTTAAAGTGTTTGATTCCTGTATCTGGCAGCTTTAATTATTTGAAAACATACTACTGTGAACAATCACAACAGCAGTCTCTAGCCAAAGATCCAGCATATATTTTTTCTTAACACAATTTACAGTCTTACAGACCTAATGTCCACCTATTGCAGTAAAACACTGGCTTTTAGCTGGTGCAATGTATGACCTAGATGTTATGCAAGAGGTTTTTTTGCTATTCTGCTAATCCTTTCTTTTGAAAAAAAATCAGAACTTCAGCATGAATGCAAATAAGCAGCACAGTAATGGACTAATCCATTCCTTTATTTGTGCATGTTCAGATCCAACTTTATTTCCCTTATTCTATGCCACTCGATTTAGTCGCGAATCAATCCCAACTGAGTTCTGGGGCAGACACTCAAGAAAACAATACTGAGGTAGTAGAGTTACTTGAGGCTATTGTTTATTTTGACATGCAACTATCTTGATTATTGTGCAGTTTAAGTACATGAAGCAGGCAAATTGGCATTTTCCAGTTCAAACTTTGCATTAGATACCTTCTGAAGTCTTAGAGGCTGCCCAGAGCTGCAAAAGGGTGAGAATGTTGTTCATCATTAGCTGATATTTAAAGGTACAGATAAACTAAGGTCTGTAATTTTCACTTGTTTTAAGAACATAGTTGCACTACCCAAAAGACATCTACTGGCTAATTTTCATCAGTTCATCATATTTAATTGTATATCTGATTAAAGAACTTAATTTTTTAGTAATATATTTTACTCAATACTGCTTAAATTCATGACAATTGAAAAAATATTTTACTAATGAAATGTGTCTAGGCAAATAAAAGCTTGGCTGAACTATACTTATTTGCACGAATCATGACCGAGTGGAAGGAAAGAAAGAAGAAATAAATGGTAACGGTCATATTTTAATCCTGCTATAATTGTACAATATCAGTGTTTTATTTTGAGAGAGGTTTTTTTTTCTCTGTTTAGTTATAATGTATGTCAGTTCCTTTCACTCTTGTTAATTTGTCTATCAAGTGCATGAGAGAAAATGCAGGAGGGTCTCAGAAAAATGATTTTTTACTGACAAAGGAAAACACTACAGGATTTTCTTCTTTCCTGCAAAATACGCAGCTGTATTTTATTTACTTCCTTGTTTGTTTTTATAGTTATTGAAACAAAACTGTGATTATCAGAAATTAATTTTTTTTTAAACATTTTGAACACTTTTTCACTATAGATCACAAAAACGGAGAGAATACAGTCATTTTCAGCCAGAACAGGAGAATCTGAAATGCTTTAATATACATGAATGTATTTGGTTAATATGTACAAAAAAATACACACAAATGACCCTTGATATTGTGACAGTTCTGCACATCTATAATTTTTAAGCCCATGATTAATTACCTGTAATGGCTGGCTATGTGTAAGTGGGGTTGTAGACCTAGAAAAAATATAAATTTAAACTTCTGGAACTGTGTAGAACTATTTCTGAGTAACTGCATGTGTTGAATATTTAGTTATGAACCAATAGTGCTTTGCTGTTTATACATAGCTTAATGGTCTCCAAAATGCACTAAATTTAGAAAGAGGCATCCTTGCTCCAAATCAATCTTAAGCATAAAGAAAATGAAACTGTGCAGATAAACCATTGGTGTTTACCTTGGTGTCTTTTCTTAAAAAAGGGGACCAAAGCAAATTAGATCTCACTAGAGGAACATTATAGGAAGATGTGTGTTCTTGGTGAATTCTCAGACTAAGTCTCTCAGTGTAGATAGGCATCTCTTTGAATACTTCTGTAATGCTGTCGTTCTGATTGGTAAGTTTTACTGTTGTTGCATGTTCAAATAAACCTGCTTCAACCTAATGGCAGAAAAAATGTGAAGAGATAATATACACTTGCAACATGTTATATACAAGAACAGGAAATTGAACCTATATGGTTTTAAATATATATTGGTTTAAATAGATATATTATGGTTTTAAAATATACCATCCAGAGGAAAAAAAAAAGATCACAAAAACTCTGATAATGCCAAACCAAAACAATGTGGTTCTAGAGGATATAATTGCATTTATTTCTAAAAGAAGAAGACATGATTGTCATGGAGTTTCTGATGTTTGTTTTCAAACCTGGAGAAAAGTTGTCCTTTTGTCATTTTCAAAAACTGAATATAGAGAATGACTTGTTAATTATCTCTGTGAAAACAAGACAACTCGCTACACGGATTTCTGGCTTTGATTGCAATTAAACTAAGAAAAAAATTAATTCCAGACTTTTCATCCCCATTCAGTGGATGTACGAGCAGTCAGTGAACCTTTGCTAAATGGCATATACTCAGTATAACATTTTAATATCTAATTTGAAGCCTTTGTTTTTATCCTTCCTCAGTAATCATAAATAGAACTGTATATATATCAGTGCCTTAAAATTTCTGCAAATATTTAATGCTTATGTTTCTTCTATAAAGTAGTTTTTAAGATCTGGAAATAAACAACTTCTTTGGCTGAGTTATTGAACAAATGTTCAAGGGTCTTTCCAAATATGAAGCATTTGATTTTTTCCACTAAGAGAGAATGAATAATAATGGTATGGTTTGAAAAAGTATTTCGGAAGTGTATTAAACATAAAACTTGGGAACATAAATTGCTGTTAATTTAGAGTTAGATAATATTAGAAAGTGATCTTTATATCAAAAGAATGTACTGAAATATTTATAAGTATTTTGACTACTTTTGTGGGATCCCACAGTTCTTTTTCAGCTGATGTATATTGCAATTTTATTTCAAAATGTATTAATACATTCTTTTGCACAATCTCATACCAAGCTATGAATAATAAAAGCTCATAGTTCAGATCTGAGAAAGACTTCCATTTTTAAATATATGATACTGAATTTAAAAAGGTCAGAATGCAATTAAACCTTTGACTAAAAAAGTTGATAAAACCAAGAAATTATTTCTGAATGATAAAGAAGTACTTTATAATTTTGAAATGCAGTCTTTCTGTATCAAACAGAAAGTCATTAGAATGTTTGAAAAATTATTTTTTAGGGAGTGGAGTTAATTATGCAAGTCATTATGCAGGGGTAAAAAAAGCTTCTGTTCTTCAAAAGAATTGTAGCAATTTCAGAGAAATTAAAACCAAATTCAGAAACTCAAACTTTTTAAGCAAAATGTCAACATGAACATGATTTCCATCTTTTGGGGTTTATGAGTTTTTTTCCCAGAGTATCTATGTTCACTAAGGATATGACTTTTACCATTTTAGTTTCTCTTCATCTACTCCTTCCTACGTGGTTATTTTTTTTTGGGGGGGGGGAGCTAGTATAACCTATGGTAGCAAAATTATTTCTTTGTGATAGAAATTAAATGCAGTAGTGAAAGAAAGGGATCTGTCTTCAACATCATGAATTTGGAATGCGCATACACTTTCTCCTTACACCTACTACTGAAGATTATTTTTAGTAGTAGGGACTGCAAATAATTTGAACTTTCCATAGAATGCCTATTTTTATTATTATGTTGTATACTAGTTTACATAGAATTCAGGACTGCTATGATTAAGCTGGTACCTAAAGTTCAAATCCCCAATAAATTAAACATAATTGGATGGAGCTCATTTACCCTATGGAATGACCCCATTATTACACTGTCATCTTGCAATTTGTGTAATTCAAGATGTAATTCAAGAAGTTGAGGAGTTTGGGCTTATTGCCATCTAAGAGGGAAGTTCAACTTTGCTTCACCTCTTCTACTCTCTATTTCTAAAGCATACTTGACACTGGCACTGACATTTATCAGAGCCCTCTGTGAGTAATTTTATCTCACTAACTCAGGAAAAGAAGGTGGGTGTGTTTTTTCTTGATAAGCAAGCGTTCATAGTCCTGGAAACTTTGATTACATGACAATCCATGAGTGCTAATGCTGTGTGTTGGTGAACAACGGAGAAACAGTAGTGAAGTACAGTGAAAAATGTGACAGAGTTGAGGGATTTCAAAACTTTTTACTTAAGCAGTGATGACCTGTTGCAGTCAGGTTTTCTGCAACTTTCTGGAGACAGCCAGCATCCGTGGAGGAGTCAGGGACACGATATCTCATGGATGATCATAGACTTTATTCCTTCCAGCCTCCCTGCTGGGAGCCTGCACCAGAGTCTGGTCCCCTGGGAAAAAAAACACAATTTTCCCGGGCCGGGGACATGAAATAGCCAATAGCGAACAGAGCCGAAGAACATTTGACCACAGAGCGGGGGTCCAAGAAACCCCGTGTCCCCATGTGTCCATCCCAGGCCCCCCTCCCCCCAGGGAAAGCAGGGGGGGCACCTCCTCAATGAACTGCTAGATAAGTTTAGCTGTTCATGGAATTGCAGCCTCAGATATCTGAAAGTAAAGAGAACAAACTGCTGTGAAAAATAATACTTCTAAAAAATGTATTTTCAGATAGAGATATATTTTTTCTGCTTCCATTTTTTGCTAAACTGTATTTAAAATCTTCTTAGTAAAAGATGTTGAAAGAACACTGTAAAAAAAAAAGGTAAGTCCCCCACAAGTGTTGTCATGCAGAATGAAAGCTTTTTGCAAGATCGTGTAGAAAGATGAATGGTCATGTAACACATGTAGACACAGTCGGTACAGCATGGAGTGGTGTTAGTTTATATTTTATTTAATGTCTTCGTTTGTGTTTTAAGGAATAGTTCAGTTTTCTGCTGTGCTTGACCTCTGTTTATCTTTCCCAGAGGGCTCCTTTTTAAAAATCATTCCCGTGATCCTTTATAAGCCAGTCTCCAATACAAGTGTGTGGGTATAACAGAAAATTGCAGTGTGGATTCAAAAAAAGACAACTGAAAGCAAGAATTTATTAAGCCAGAAATAATACATAATAATTTAGAGAAACTAGAAGTATGAATTGAGGTGAAGAAGTAAAGCCTTGAAGAAGCAAATTTCAAGTGCTGCCTGTGGGAAAAATACCCCACAATTGTATTAACAGATATAGTGCAAAGAAGTAATTTGGAAAATATATTTTTTTTTTATTTTATTTTAAAGGGAAATGAAACCCTCAGTTTTCTATGAAGACAATAATACAGCAAACTGTGTGACATGGTAGCCAGAAAGAAGTATTCAGCTTTAAACTAAAAATAGCAATAGCTCAGTTGCATCATCTTAAGTCAGAAGTTGTTAATAATATGTATACTATGGCTTTCTGAAGCAAGCACAAGCAAATACTGTGCATAAACAGTTGTGTTTAGACAAATGTCATTCATCATTCTTTATGACTGTGATATTAGCACCCAACTAATCACTATCAAAAGTGTTGTCTTGGATGATACGCATGTGACTTTTTCTTAGAGATAAAAATTGCCATCACAAGACTGTTCTAGTTTTGTATTTTTAAATGCATAATACTAAGAAATAGGTACATCTTAATGACTATGACCTGGTTTTCATTTAATGCAAGCTCCTTTAAATTTCTTGAGCAATGTTATGTAGTACCAAGCATATGCCCACTCTACGACCCTAGGTCATACAAAGAGAGAATAAATGCAATATATTTTCTAGGAAATAAAACAACAAAATTTCCATTGACTGCAATAGAGTGGGATCCTTATTGCCAGATGTAAATATTATTCATTATCCTGTCCCTTTTTCTCTCTATGATGCTACAAATTTTCCTACAATCTATTAAGTTTTTAGTTGATAATGCTCACAGGAATCTATTTTTGATCAACTGTCATAGAATCATGGAATCATACAATTCTCAGTGATCATCTGGTCCAACCTTTGTTAGCAAAAGGTTCTCTAGCCAAGATGGCCTAGCAGCCTGTCCATGTATAAATTATAAAGGCTAAGACAATTGGGATTTTTCAGCCTGGAGAAGAGGAGGTTTCAGGATGACCTAATCGTAGCCTTTCAGTACATGACAGGAGCCTACAAGAGAGATGGAGAGAGATTTTACAAGGGCATCTAGTAACAGGACAAGGGGGAATGATTTAAACTGACAGAGAGTAAGTGTAAATTAGATATTGGGAAGAAATTCTTTACTGTGGGGCTGATGAGGCACTGCTACAGGTTGTCCAGAGAATTTGTGGTTGCCCTGTCCCTGGAAGTGTTCAAGGCCAGACTGAGCAACCTACGGTGTCATCTGATGGAAGGCATCCCTGCCCAAAGTGAAGGGGTTGGAACCAGGTGATCTTCAAGGTCCCTTCCAACATAGACTGTTCTATGATTCTATGATAATGTCCCAAGTTATGAAAGTTCTAGAACTTACCATCATCCTTTTTAACATCTGCCAACTCAAATCTCTGTCTTAAGTCTAAGAAAGAGTTAGATTTGATCTAATTGCATTTATATTTAACAATGTGTTAATTTTATATTTATATGCAATAGGTTGTGGTTGGATTTTTTCAAAAGTCACTATTTATATTGACTCTATCTATGTGACATGGCTAAGTTTAATCATCTTTCAGCTTAATCATTTACTGCCTAAAGTAGGGTACCAAAATAGGGTACCAAGCTGATGTCCTTCAATTAAGGTGACATTTATAAGTTGTTGAGTAACTCTGGGTACTTTCAGTTTCCATTCCATGGGACATATAGTCACAGAAAGTATAGGAACAATAAATTTTTCAAGTTCGAAATTTCTGTGTTGATTTCATCCCACCACCAGTAACAGTGATTCCAAATAAATTTATCATATTCAAATCTTACTTTTCAAAAGCACAATGCTGGATTTAATTTTCTGTTGAAAAAATTTCTCAATAATAGTTAGGTCTTAGAAGAAATGTGAAATGTTAGAGATTTTAAAAGAATCTTATCAAAATGCTACTGAAAAATCCTGTAGAAAAACACTATGTTTTTATGAAATCCTATAAAAATCATTGTGACTATTTCAGTACTTATCAACATTATCATTGGTTGATTTTACTTTGTACATTTAAACTAGTGTTTGTGATGAAACACCGAGTTATGTCACATTATGAATTAGAGGTTACTCAGTGCAATCCCTCCTTTTTACCACTTGTGGCTCACAAGTAATGTGATTGTAAAATGTATTTCTTTCTAGAATAAGATTTTTTCCAGTCCTCTAGTCCTTTCCATGTCTTTCATATTTATAATTTATTAATTTAACAAAATGTCTCTTTTCTCTGTGCTCAGAAAATGTACCATGTTTTTTTTAAGTATGACATATTTGTTTACATAACAGCTGAATAATATGTTTTTCTTAAGAAGTAAAGGTTTTCCTGCAAATGTGTGGGATCTCCTTTCTTTTAACAACATCAATGCTGAATCTGGGGACTAGTGTTGACATAGAGTCTAAAAAAGCCTTGCAAAGTATAGTGACAGTTTACCTGATTCCTAAAGCACACAGCAGACATATTTCATTCATTGACTCCTCTGTGACTAATTAATAGTTGCAACTTATCCCAGGATTCTAGAAAACAGTAATGTTGTGGCAGTTAATTTACTGTTCCTTTTTCCCTGAATACACAATTAAGGCCATTCCTTTATTTGATGTAATTTGCCATCTCTTGAAAGTGTATGGAATGAAAACTCAGCCATGTATCAGAAATAACTTTAATTTAAATTTGCTAAATGACCTCTGAAAGCTAGATGAAAGATTTTCTGCTGAATGGGCTGGTGCTCCCTGCCTGTATAATTTATGTGAGAAATTAGTGTGAATGGTTCACTTTTATGGAGCAGTGCTGCTTGTAGTAAGCCTGCAGAAACAATTTTCCCCCAAGCCTCCATCTGTTCTTCAAACCAGGGCATATGCCATCTCATCGAGCTTGAAAGTCAGCTGATTTATAGCTCCTGAAAAGTGCATAGATTGAAAAGAAAGGTCGACTGCTGCTATGTGACAATGATTTGCTAGGTATTTGGGTAAAGACAATTCACACTACTATGGACTCCAGAGGACACAAGTGGTAGTGTAAGCTTTGGAAATTGTTAAATTGACATGTAGGAAAAAACCAAATTGCTCCTCCTCCTTCAGGTAAGCAGATACCTTTCTTCTTAAAGATGGAAGTATTTTAGGAAGAAAGTAGGTAATATAGCCAGGACTTCTTGTTATACTTGCTATATTCAGGAAGAGTAAGCTTTTCCTGGCTAGAAAAGTTGCATCTGGAAGTGCCAGGACTTGTTCCACTTTAAGCTACAAGCAGAAACATCTGTCTTTAAAAGTGCATCTTGTTGTTTTGTCAGAAAGTTTTGTTCAGTGCCACAAACATAACACTGATGAATTTTCTCTATCTACCCTGAAGGTGATTTCTGAGCCCTGTACAATTAATGGATGACTTGTTCTCTGGCCATTAGTTATCAGCCTTCCTCCTTTTACCCAAATATTGCAGAGTTTTCTGGCAAGTGACAAAACAAATGGAATTGACAACATAAAAATCAATGAGTGTTTGATGTTTTCATTTCTAGTAGTCATATACTGTGACCATTCTGCTTTGAGGCTTAGGTACTGAATAATTTCTTCAACTACTTTTTCTTACCAATTCTGATTTTTTAAATATCATTTAAGGTAAAAAAATGGCATAGAAATAAGTATATTTTTTATTTAAGAAAGAAATGTAGAAATTATACAGTCTTTCGATATGAAAATTTGGGATAGATTTTGCCTTGAAAAACACAAAGGTCATCCTCTACAATTATGAACTTCTTGCTTGTTGAGGTATCTGTAGCATCTTTTAGGAAAAAAATGGCTCTGTAGCTTTCCACAATCACCTGATTTTATGTAGCCATGGATATCCTGACCTAGATCATACAGACAATCTACGTCTTGAACAACATAAAATTCAGTGAAGAAAAGCAGAGTACTGCAGATTAACTGGATCATCATTATCAATTATTTCTTTTGTATAAATATAAATCAGTACCCAACATAGGTGTGGGTATTCGTATATTGTGTATGCTGTTGACTGACTAAAGATGACGAAAATGTTGAGCTAAGAAACTACGACAATTAAATACAAATTGTAAATATCTTATTTTGCTGTAAGAGTGTTGAAGAGATATGTTAAACAGTTATAATAGAGTTTATAAAATAATAAGATGTGTAAAGGAGGATGTGAGGCGTTTAAGAAAACGTCATACTGTAAAATTAATAGAGAAAAGTTCACTATCACTGGAAACATATATTTTAAAATCATTTTCAATGAATGTCTCTACTTTGGAAGTGTATTTTTTGTGGATGTCTGTTCTCATCAGGTTTGTGATGAACATTATTGATTTTGTTAATTTTTCATTGTTTCATTTTTGTTGTCCACTACATATTATGCATGTGCATGAGGCAAATTTATCTCCCTCAGTTCCATTTCATTTCCTACACTATTTTCAAAGCATAAATTAATCCATCATCATTTCCGTATCATTTTCTCATCACTAGCCTTGATGAATATTTCACATCAAATTCATGTTCACACCTACTGATCTGGCCTAAGCACTGCTCTCATTCCTCACATTGTTATTCTGCAAAATAATAGTATCTCTTTGCTAATAATACCTATTTTATTGTCATTTTGCTTTCTTTCATCTTGCTTTTTTCATCTGTGTCTACCCTTGCTTAACTGTGAAGGGTTTGTCTTCATGGGGTTATTCATGAGGATAACTCAGCAGGATCTGGTTTAAGTAAAGAATGCCTTTTACGTGTTTTCTTATGAAGTAAGTGTGTCATTGGACAGAAATGATTTGGATTAAGATTCATGAAAACTTCCTAGAACAGCAAGACCTAAATTTTACACTTTTTTTTTTCTTTCCCTAAATTCCCTCATCCTTTGAAAGTTGTTGACAACTTTGTTTGATGAAATATAAATTTGGCATGAAAGAGATCTGTTCCTGCAAATATTTAAACATGTACTTAATGCCTTGTGATTAAACCCACAGCAGCAAAACTTCTGCTTGCACTATGCAGCAGTGGTGTGAGATGGACATACCTCTACAATGAGAAAAAGATACTCCATTTGTTTGTTTTCAATCATACTGATGTAACTTCCTTAAGAAGTGCTAGTTTCAAATTAATATCATTGCATCTTTAAGACATTAAAGATCTTTAAAAATCAGCTCATTTAAAAGTGTCTGATAAAATCTCTATTAAGGTGATTGAACTATGTGTTTTATGAAAAAAAAGACTGAGTCTATATTTACATTTCAAATAGCACTGTAAATTTTTGACGGTACTAGTAGCATGTGATAGTTTATCAGAGCAAAAATAAAATATCTTAAATATTTAAATGAGATAGTTCCTCTTGGCTTTCAGCTTTGCGCATTGATGCTCAGGAAACAGACAATTGTGGGGAATTACAAATACTGCAGTTGTACTAAGTGACAGAATCCGTGTGTTGCTATTATGTTCTACTGTGGCTTCCTTCAATACCATGCAAAAAAATGTGTCTGACTTTGGTTTTAGAGCTGTCTAGTCTCCCTACATTGAAAAAATTTAAAGAGTTGTAGGACCTGGTAGAATTCTATATTTAGAATATCAGAATTAAACCCCTCAATAACCTAACTGGCACATTAGACTTAAAAATAATTAATTTATATCTCATGCATTGTTTTCAAATTAATATTGTATTCATATATGCAGGTAAATCCGTGCCTTATTTAGAGAACTATTACAAAAAGATAGACAAATGAAAATCACAAATAATGGTGTTTAAAGAGATACAAATATTCAGATGAATATCTTCTCAGGCTACAATGAGGCTAAAAAAGGGGTTGCTTCCAGTGTAATTGAAACTTCAGTCTGAATGCAGACCTGCGTAGAAGTATGAGTTCTCTTGTAGTGTAGTGGATCTTTTCTTGTAATGAAGACTATGTGCGCTGAAGTACAGTTCTGCTGTCAAAAAGTAACACAGTCAATATTGCTCTGTTCTCTTCATATCCAAACAAATTCTGCTAGGGTCAGAAGGCAGTGGTGGCACACCTCAGAATCATAAATACCTATATGAGCCTGTACAGTCAGTTATGTTCCCATTCTGTGCTTCTTATCTTGTCCTTTCAGGCTCTTAAAAGAGCCAGTTTAGATGGGAAACCCCTACTTTGCCTTGCCATTTAATAACGGCATTGGAGCCTTGCTGTGCTTATTATTCCTACAGTGGTAGACAGAGGCCCTGGGTAAAGCTCATATCTGAGGCAGAACATTCCTTTTAACAAAGCTTGGGCTAGAGTGTCAATTTTGGACTTGAACTCAGGTGAATTTAAGTTTCCTTTGAGTTGTTGCATACCTTTTGCTTCCACAGTGTGAAAGACAAAATGCATTAACTTGCCTTAGTATGGTTTTCTTTGCTTAATATGTTCACAGATCAGTTCAAATGCTTGCTAAAAAAAACCCCCAAAAAACAACAAAAGCCAGACCATATATTAATCAGTTGAACACTGCAGTCCTTTTTATGTCTGTTCCAAGATCTAGTCTTCTGTTTCTTTGCAGCAGTTTGGGTGAAACCACAAGCGACTACAAAGTGATACAAAAGTATACATTTGTTTGGAAATTTGTATTCCATGTTATTAACACTACTCTACTCTTTTCAGAGTTAAAATAAACTTGCCTGTTTAAAATTCTTGCTGTCATACAGCTCTCAGGGGTTGATTCATTTTGAGCTCAAATAATAGTTGCCAAATTTCTAATTTAGCTGGAAATTTCTAGCTTAGAGATGAGCAAAGCTGCATTTCTGTTTTCTAGAATTAAATCTGTATTTTATGTCTTCTTTCTGCTTTACTGTTTTTCATTCCTTATATGCTTTGATGCTTTTCTGAAGAGACTGGAAAAATAAGCTGTCTCAAACTCTTCGGTAATATCACTGAATTTGTCCTTTTTTGATGAACTATAAGAAGCATATTGCCAGAGTCATGATACTATAAGCTCTCCCCAAAACAAGAAATTTTCTTTTTTTTTAGATAGAGTTTATCTGATAAGGAAATTGATCTTTGTTGAATTTATGCATGGATTTTTGTTAATCTTTTAACTTGAACTTACTCAAAAAAAAAAAAAATTCCAGAAATACATGCCATATTATTTGCAGTATATTTATCATGAACTTTGATAAATTTGATCTATTATTTCTGTGAGATAATAAGAGAAGGTCGTAAAATTCTGTCCACCTACAACAGAAGTCCTTAAGCTATGTATAATAAGTGTGAAAAGATGAGTACAACTTCCTGCTCACATAGTTCCTAACATCAGTCCATCAGTGGTCTTGTCTCCAGACATTCATGATAACAGAAAACAAGGTTATGTTTATATGTTCTTGTGTGCAGAGTTGCAGCTAATTAGGACAGTAGTTTGCTCTCAAGTGAGTGGAAAGTCAAACTTACATGGATTTTCCACCTTAGAAGGTGATTAAGAATATCTGACTGACTTTGCATGAAGTTGATTTCAAATGCTTACATGAATAGAATAGAATAGAATAGAATAGAATAGAATAGAATAGAATAGAATAGAATAGAATAGAATATTTCAATTGGAAGGGACATACCAAGATAATCCTGTCCACTGCTTGACCACTTCCTGATACATTAGTTAGACAAAACTAGTAACTATCAGTAATTACTATCATGGAGAGCAGGAGCTTCAGCCCCATACTTTTTCCCCACATAGTTGTTTATGTATTAAGAATCCTAGATTATTAATCTAGTTTTTTTAAACATAACCTAATGTGGTGATATCATCTAGTATGTTGACTATCAGGTTAGAATAATCTTTGAAGAATATCCTTCAAGAAGTGGCTTAATTTTTAGATTTGCACTAGCTGTAGTTCAAAATTCCAGTTACTGTTTAGCACTGGGTTATTTGATGAAAATTCAAAGGTACCAAATACACGCTGGGACGGCTGGAACTGTGCTGTTCCTCTTAATCTTTTATTTTCTCAAAGAGGTTTGCTGATAAGCCTTAGAATGTAAAAGTGAGTTCTCTCTAAGAGTGAAGCATGTTTTCTCTGCTTTAATAATTAATTCTGTACCTATGTATATTTCATTACAAAGTGGCAGCCTTTTATACTGCTGTTATGTCTGTAACGAATTCAAAACTATTCCATCCTTACACAGCATAAGGGATAATGTGCTCAAGCAAATTAGAATGGTTTTTCTAAGTTTTTATGTTTAAAACAATATCAGCTAAGAAATGTCTTTGCTTATATCTGCATTCTTACCTGCAGGTTATGAAATTGGTGGTATAACAGGATAAGCTTCTAAGATACTATCAGATAAAAACTACTGCCTTTTATTTCCAAATAGGTTTTTTAAAGTAGTTATGTCTGATCTGATATGATGTTATATGAAAATTATTTGATTCAGTTCTTCCATATCATACCATACATAAAATTTCACTAAACCAGTAGAAACTTCCATGGCCTACCTAGGACCTACCAAGAAATACTGTGTACCTGCATGGAGTTATTTACAGTTGTTCAGCAGTACATAGTACCTGAGTCACATTCGATGAGTATTTGTTTCTGAATACTTTAAAGTACTTGGTGAAGTTGTTAAATAGTTAAATTCTTTGTTTGCAAATTCTCATCTAAGTCAATCTATCTAAATCACAGATTTAGTGTGCCAAATATTTTGTTCTAACTGTACTTACTTTTTACTCCTATTTATTTCTAACTTTAAATGTGTGTGAGGGTTTTTTTTTCTCATAGAAATTTTTAACCTATTCTCCAATAAATGCTACATTTTAATGAAGAACCATGACAAAGCCGTTTTCAAGACCTCAAGAAACATCTTCTAGTGTAAGTGTAGTTTATAGTATCACATATTTCCCCAGTTGCCTACAACTTTATTGATAGTTCAAGAATCTAAATAAGTTCAAACCATCCATTCCTCCTTAGCAAAAAGTTTCAATGTTTTTACCAGCTAGGGATGTAATAACTATTGTTCTGTAATTTCTGGAAGGTTATCTCTTTTCCTGGTCACCAGATCTTTGGGCCAGTTGTTGCTATTAATCACTCCATGAATGGTTTCTAGATCATTAACCGCTCTGCGGTACTTTCAAATGCTCACCGTCTTGTTTAGTTTGTAAGTTTATTCCAGAATCTTCTGTTCATTTTATTGTTTGGGTTAGCATAGGCAAGAGAAAGCTAATTGAGATCTAATTGCAGTCTTCCAGTGCCTGAAGGGGTGTTATGGAAGAGCCAGAGCCAGATGCTTTGCAGTGGTGCCCAACAGAAAGTGAAAAGGCAGCAGTCACAATTTGCAATAAAGAAAATTTTAGCTGGATAGTAGAAAAGTAGTTATTCATGTTTGGGGCAGACAATTGAATGAGATGATCTACAGAGTTCTCTTCCAAAGTAAATTATTCTGTGATTCTATGAAATTAGGTGGATGAGCCTGTTATTTTGTATTTCTGCGTTACCTTTCTTTTGAAAATGTTGTAACATACTACTGCTTAATGATTAAGACTTCCCTGTGCTTCTGAAACATAGGTGTTTTATAGGTAAAGAAAGTTGAAGCACAAAAAAAAATGGTACAACTTTAAATGTGTTAACAGACTGAATTTGTTCTATTATATTCTTAACATTCCTGTAACTTAAAACCACATCTTTACCATGTGCAGTGTTTATACATACATGTGCATTTTTCAGTACATATTTGGTATCGCTTTCTAGCCATATCAGGTAAATTTAAAACTGCATTCATAAGATGTCTGAGATTTATATTCGTGTTCAGTTTATCATAACTAAATGAAAAATGTAAAAAACACCTCCAACTTTAGGTCCTACGGTCAACACACAAAACTCTCGAAATTTATGTCGGTTTAATTCTTTGAGGGTTTGATATTGATGTAGCTTACCAAGGAATATCCCTTTTTCATGCAGGAAAGTCAGAAATGTGTAAAATTAGTATGATTAGTCCATCGACAATGTACGAAGTGCTTTGGGCCTCTAGATTTCATGTGATTCAAATGACTAGAAGACTTTTAACAGTACCTGTCATTAGAATCAGGTTCTAAAAGTGACTGAAGTGGACAGGCTTATCTGTTTTCTCTTTAACTTAAAAAAAACTAATGAGGAAAAAAGTGTCTAATAACTCACAAATCTCTTGCCAAGCTATTGAATACCAGAACCTGGAGACAATATATGGAATAGTAATTAGTTTATCTGAGAACTATTTTGGTAACCGTCAACTGGAACATCTTTCCAGCTTCTCACTGCATTTCTTACAGTGTGGTGAGGAAACAGGACATTGTATTCTACATATAGCATATACATATAGGACAATATTTTTCCTTTACTTGCTGGCCACATTCTTTTTAATGCAGTTCAGGATGCAATTTGCTTTCCTTTGACAGGAGCACTACTGGCTGTTCTACAACATGGAAATAACTGTAACCCTCAAGGGAGCAGGACTGTTACTCAGCCAGTCAGTTCCTAACCTCTGCTGGTATAGGGGGTTGTTCTATCCCAGCTGCAGGGCTTTGCACTTCTGCTTGTTGAACACCACAATGTTTCTTCACATTTCGAAAGGTTCCTTGAAATTTAAGCTGTAATATACATTTACTCATCATTCTTAATTTTGGGCTTTGCCTTTCACATTTTTGGGGGATGTAAAATGGAAATATAAAATCCACATGTTCTAGGAAAGTCAATAGTGACTGAAGTGTTGCTACAAAAATATCTTCTCCAAGGTCTGGTGTGGATGTGCACACATGTACATGCACCAATAATATCAGAAAGGCAATATGTCACTTTGTAGTTAAAGAAACAAAAGATTGATTCTTTGAACCCTCAATTTCTTCATTTGTTTGTGTTTGCTGTTTTACTGTCTTTGAATGCTTAAATATATCTGTGTTCTTTCCTCCTATTAACATTTGGTTTATTTTCGTAATTTAGAATGGTCACTTTGAAGATGAGTTTTCAAGCATAAACTGTAGAAATGACAGAACTATAGAAATGTCTGGAAAGCCTTAAAGATGTAGTATTGGACAAGCAGGTAACATCTGTTTAACATAACCTTAGAGATTCAAAAATCCTTCCAGGCCCTTGGATCTGCCTGAACTCCTTTGACTACAGTTTGTTTCTCTACTAAGGCAAGACCAGAGTGAGGAATATAAATCCAACTGCCCTTTCAGAAGGATACCTGAGCATAATATTTAAAGCTGGTAACATTTTGGCTCCTTTTACTTGTGTGTAGTGTTATTTGCAAAAATAAACAGTGTTTTTAAAAACAGACTGCTCAGGTGGAGTTACTGGGCTAGAAAAAATAGGATAAAGTAAGGGTATTCAGAATTTTTGAGTCTGTATGTTCTAATGATGCCATTGGATTTGTGGGAAAATTTCTGTGTTTGGATACTGTTTGGATCACCCAAGGATGGTGACCAACAGCATATCCTTATTAATGTTGAAATGGTCACAGTTTTGGATTACATGTTCTGTCTCTGCCAAGAAATGTTCTTCATGCTGATGTGATGCCACATAAATCTTAAATTTTCATTCACTTTTTTAACAAACTAGGAAATGTCATGCATCAAAATCAACAAAAACTACACTTTGATTCATTATTATGCTCTTTTACTACAGAATCATATATTTTTTCCTTAGGATATGATTTGATCTAATGTTTTGGTTTTGTGGGGTTTTTAATATGCAGGGTGGATAGAACTTGGGATAGAGCTGCATGAACACGTGCTGTTGCATCAGAACCAGATTGAAGAAGTTCCATCTGTTTGTTCATGTCCTGTGCCACAGTTCAACGCTCCCTCAGTTGCATTTAGGTTTCATTCTATTAATCAGATCACTGTAATGATAGATCTTAAAACCAGTAAAAAATGCATTTGTGGTGGGTTTGGTTTTGTTTTGGTTTTGTGGGGTTTTTTCCTCTTAGTTTTATTTTTATTTAGGTCATTACAGTAACCTGACAGCAGCCACAGAGGTGTTTGCACTGGTGCAGCTGAAAGGGATGTGAGCCCTGGCAGTAGATGAGGAAGCAGAGGGAAGGAGGGAGGGAACACATCTTAAATCCATTTTATACATGTGTACAATTTTAAAAGATAAAATATCTAATCACTGGTCTCTAGGAACATTACATGAAGAGTATTTTGGTATACATCTTTATAATCTGTGGTTTTTTATAGTGGCCTCAGTGTTATATCAGATCACCTCATAAATGTTCATCAGTGTATTTTACACAGTTTATGCTATTAAACCTGTCTTGCAGATGAAGAGAAAGGTTACAGAGGGAGACTTTGTATTAGATTTCTAACTGTAACCTAATCCTGATAATTATTTTAATAATTTAGTGCTTAATTAGAAGCTGGTAATTTTATTCTAAGACCTGACTGTTCAGATTACTTAATTTTATTTATTTTTTTCTGTTCAGCTCCTACTGACTTAAACAATTTTTATGAGAGCTGTAATTGAAAGACTTTAGAAACTGTTCTTCAAATCTTGAAATTAAATGATTTAAAATTGCCTAGAATCAAAGTATACTATTTCAGTAAAATGAAACAAATATTTCAGTTATAACCACAGAAAATGTGGTTTCCAGACAGAAATTGAACCAAACCAAACCCTCTTTATTCTTCTACTTGGGAATTCTACAAATCAAATCCAGGTCTCAGAAATATGGTCCCTGGAAAACAAGGAGTAGACATACAAAAATTTTAAAGTAAAATACTCTATGGCCTTAGATGTTCTCTTTTTGTCAAGAGGCAGAAAACGGGCATGCAGAGCCCTCGAATGCATCTTTCAATTATTCTTTCTTTTCCTGAAGTTCTTCTTTCTTAAGAACATACACGCGTTCTGTGTGAAAGAACACATCTTTCAGCCTCTTTAGCCAAAGAATCAAAGCTTTTGTAGACACCAAACTGTTAATCAATTTACACCATATATCTTCTCTGACAGGGCCTTTCTACAGAATGTGTAAATTATCCCTATTGAGAGGAGGAAGGTTGATTCTATAGCTAAAAACTTTGTGACATCTTTGTAAAAAACAAAAAGATCACATTTTACATCGCGTAGCAAATGTAACAAGTACTCAGTGATTCAACTTCAGAACTGTCCTGTAATTTTTGACTACAGTATTTATCTGTCTGCCTGTATTTTTGCAATCCTAAAGTTAAATACATAATTTTTTTTATCCTACTCTGTGCAGTGCAGAAACAAACTGAAAGTCCTCTAGAAAGAAAGGGAAACAAGTTTCTTTTGTAATGCCATATTTAACTATTTTGTAACTTCATTCTAGCATCCTGAATTTGATAGATAAATTTTGAAGAAAAAATAATATTTCTGCAGAGATGAATATGGGGTTATCTTATTTAAGGAAAACAAACAAACAAAACCTCCTACCTCTTAATAACAAAAAAATCAAAACCCAAAATTGAATGTTTCCATCTCTCTTAAAAGGCTATTTGTTATATCTTAAACTTTTCATAGAGCTGTGAAACCTTATGCATCAATATGTATTGAATAAAATACCTTTCAGTATGCAGCTATTATTCATGCCTTTCAATATTTTAAGCCTAATCTTATTCCAATGATAACAGTAGGAATGTTTTGCTTTTCTGTTTCAATAGAATCAAGAACCAGTACATTTGTTTATGACTAGTTATTCTCAATTGCTTGCATTTTAGTAAGAAATGGAAATATGTTATGTACATGTTTTCTGTCTTGAATCAGATTGCTGGAGGTGGCCAACTTAAAATCAAGTATTCTGCTCTAACTACAACTCTGTGTGACATTGATCTAAGATTAATCACAATTCCTCGTATACACAGCTTAATCAAGTGCATTGCTATATGGAGACCCCAAGGAAAATGAGCTAAAGTCTGATAATTAGTATATGACAAAACATAACATTGGTACAAAATCTCATTTTAATGGAACACAGCGTACAAAGTAAACAATACAGTATTGTGTTTGTGCAACCAGAGAGCTACTCAAAAGTATAGGTCATAAATATAATCCCATTAAATCTGTGGTTTGAGAGAAGAGTTTGTCTGGAATAGTTGCAGCTAAGAAGAGACTCAAATAATTAAGGATACATATAAATATTTATGTAAATGTGTATACTTACATAAAAATACATCAACAAAAGTGGTATAAAGATACATAGAATTATATAAAAATACGTATTTTATAGCTAGCTCAGAATATAATCTCCATTCTGTTTTTCAGACAAGGCTGCATGCTTTCAGTTGGCTGGATTTACATAAGAAATATTACAGAAATATTACAGAATAATGAAGTGAAGTTATCTAAATTTCATTTTACCATAGTCTTTGTTAATAAACTTTACAGAAAAGCTTTTAATAGCAACTGAAACATTAAATTGTACAAATGCTCAGTTGCCACACAGTAGTGGGAAAAAAAGCAGTAGAGTAAAAGTGAATCTATCGTACACATAAAGAAAAAATATACTGAGACAGCAGAAACTTTCCTAACAAGCTGACATCCATTGCAGCAGAATTTCAAAATCTAGTGGGAAGGAGATTTGTCGTATAACTCATAACAAGTATCTCATCTTTCTGCGCAAAGTTAAGCATAGGACATAAACAGAAGAATCCTCTGACTTCACAGAAAGAGGCATAAATTTAAGATACGCTTTTCCAAAGTGTTCACAAACTATGCCAAGATTTTTTGTTTAATGGTTACTGTTTGAATGGAATATGCAAATTCCACCCTACACACTTTTTATATAGATTGCATGGGAGAGGTGCAATCATTCATTCTTCATATTTTGATGTCTTTTGATGCAGAAAATGGTTAAAATATTTTGGTGGAATATTGTAGTGAAAAATCTGTATGGAATAGGTTGTAATAAAATGATCTTTGTACATCCTTTATATCTTATTCCAGATTGCTGTAATTTAACAATTTATGTATTATGTAGTGAGCTAAAAGATTTTCTTCCACTTACCACCTTTTCGTTTTAGTGGAATATGTTCTTATATGTGCTGATATAAAGAATTTAAAAAGTTTTTTCTCTAGTGATTTGACAAAACATCAGTTAAATATGGAAGATAACGCTAAATTAAATAGTAATGAGTGACATAAGTCTCATTGAACTGAGAAGAATCTCTATTACCTATTTCCTTTACAAAAAAAGTTACTGAAGAGACATGCTGTAGAAGTATCAGAAACTTGTTTCGTTCAACTGATCAGCAAAACTGAACCCAAAGAAAGTAGCAACACTTCTCTGAACCCCGTCTCACTTGTTAAATGTTTTGCATATTAGGATAAGGGGCTTTTTCGGCATGGTTCTTTGCTGAAGGCAAGAGATGTTCCTACAACCTTGTTAGGTGATGATGTCAGGATACAAACACCCATACAGAGTGTTTGCAGCATCACACCAAGATGTACCCAAAGGTGAAACAGGAGAGCAACAGCTACCATCACAAAACTTTACATTTGTTGTATTTGCTTTCCTGATTTCTGTTTGTTCTACAGTGATGGGGAAGCCTAAGAGGACAAAAACTTCTGTGTTACTAGATGCCTTTCTGTTGCAGCCTGCTGATTATTGTTATTTTAAAAGTATTTGCTATTCTAATTAAAACTACTGTTTTTTCAGCATCTGGGAAAGATTCTTCAGCATGGACTGTAAGGGTTGACAGGGAAATGGTTGCTATGGAACTATTTTCTGAGCTAGCATAGCAGAGCAACATTTGGCAAGATGTAATTTGCATCTCTTCCTTGCTGCAATTTCGTCGGGATGGTCTGACCATAGATTCACCAGTCACCCAGAAAGCATAGCTCTGCACTGAAAGTAGTTGTTTCCCCACAAACAGTACCAGTGTCAACCTTCCCACTCCCACATTTAGCAAGGTTTCTAAATCAGTGAAGATCAATCTACAAAATTATTTATTATGTGATCTAGTAATTATCCCATTTATTAGTTACAATAAATCCTGAGATTTCTATCCTTTCTTTCATAGAAGTGTTAGACTGATTAAGGAGAAAAGCTGTTATGTTAATTACAAGAATTAACAATGGCTGACTCAAAACTGTAAGTGTGAAACACTTGGACTTGCCATTTCTCCTACATATGTGGAGACCTATATATAATAAATATTTTGTCTTTATCTTCCTTTGAAGATAATATTGTGAAATTAGTTTTATGATCATTTGAAGGGACTTCCATCTTAAATCTTTAGTTAATCTATAGTTTATTATGATGATTAATATTTTTTACTAATAGTGTTAGCTGAATAAAATATTTGCATGAATAAAATACCATTGCATAGCTGCTCTATTAAATTGAAGGCTCTGGAAACAAGAAAATGTAGCAAGAAAAACTAGTGTAACATATTGCATGACAGGGTTATAATTTCAAAATTAAATATTATCAAAACTGCAGGCTTGTATGCTATCCCGAACTTTATTTACATGTTATTATTTCCTCAATAAACGAACAAAAAATCAATTCATAATCATTACACAAGAAAGGCTGGTTTGGGGATCGTACAAGTCAGAATTTCATTCCAGGCCAGAGGTATGTGACAACTTAAGTAATAATTCTTGTTATTCGACATTTAGTGTGCCTCTTGAGACTTCTTCTTACTGAAATATTGCTAAATATGTTAAAAAGTTAACTAGATCATGGTCGTCAAAATTCATGTTTTCCCATCTAACTGCGTCTCTGGCTTGGCAGCGAGCAGCCTTGGCTGTCCCCGGCGCCTGCTCAGGCCGCGTCCCGCGGGCTGGGGCCGGGCGGGAGGAGCTGTCACCATTAGGGGGCTCGCTGGGAGTGCGGCTGCGGCCCCGGGGCTGGGCGCTGGGCGGGGCAGCTACGGGAAACGCGAGAAAAAGGCCCTGTCTCTGAGTTCCAGAACAGGCAAGACCTGGGTCCTGCTCTGGGGAAAGTGCTCCCGAAGTGCAGTGTGAGGAGAGGTCTATTTGCCTGGCGTTACTGCCTGCCCCTTTGTTCCCTGTGTCCTTGGCAAGGGCTGAAAGAGCTGTGCCTGTAATACTTGGACCCTGCTGTGCCACTTAAAGAAATAATAAGCCATTGTCTTCATTAAGCAAGCCTTGTTTTAGCAAACAGAATTCAAATACTAAAAAGGGAACATTTTTAAGGGGAGAGAATCAGAGACAGGGGTGCTTTACAAAACTCCCTAGAGAAGCTGCTTTGTTTCCACTATTTTATTGCTACTCACTGAGAAGATTCATATTCAAATAGGTTGGGGTTGTGAATCGGTCGTTTGCACATTCTCATGCACCCGGGAAGGCTATGATTATGGCTAATTACAATGACGAATGGAATCCTAACAAGAGTGCTCAATCAGATTGCTGTTCATGCATGAAGCAACGCAGACCAGCCAATGGAGGTGTGATTTTGGTAATTACGAACAATGGGACGAAGTTGAAAAAACCTCCGTAAATCTGCACGAGACAAAATAAGGTCTAATTAATCACTTTAAGTTTTGAATTCTCCAGATGATCTGCATGCTCAGTTCTCTTTAGCATTCTTTTAATAGACTTAGTCTAAAGAGTAAGAATGTACCCTTTTCTCTCATACTTTAACTGGATAAAATGCAACTGTTTCAAAATATTCTGACTTTCCTTTTGTGATGTATTGCGTTGCAACCTGTTTTTTCAGGCAAGTAGATAGAATGTTAGAAAAATAAACACGCTATTGTTTGCCTTGCTAGCAATGCCGTTATCTATGTTGAGAAAAACGATGAAGTTTCTTTAAGTTGTCTTATTATTATTGACCTCATTCCCAAATTTAATTTTATGGAAGTAATGGGAATTTTGACATTGCCTCCAAAGCCTACGGATTTTAAATCTGCCTTTATAAAGTTGCACTTGGGCTAATGTAAATAAATGACTAAAAATTCATACATTTTTTATTACCTAATATTTTAAATGAAGAAATATTATCAGAATATACATAAAGTCAAGTGAAGGCTAATCTTTTGGCAATGAAACTTTGAGGGCAGGACAGTTTTTCTTTGTGTATTGATATTCATGCCAAATTTTTTTTGGAACATTTTATTACATGAGCCTATATTTTCATAGTAAAAAATCCTTAGATTAATCTGTCCAAAAAATAAGTACTATACTGAATATAATAGCCTGGTTTCAGTACTCTAGGGAACATTTGAGGAACTATTTTTGTATTTTGTACAAAACTGAATTTGTAGATTCGGTTGGTGTGAAGGGATCACCTAGCTATGTGACTTCAGTGAAACCTTGCTTTGACATAGACATGTTTTAAGTATGAAGGTATTACATATTCAGAAAACCTATAGAATAAAACCCTTTTATTGAGCTGCCATGTGAAAAAACACAAACCATAAAGTAAATAGCAATTGTTTTAGAACACTGATGTTTGTATGTATGCCTTCTCTAGTTCTATTGGGTCTTCTACTGTCATTTAGACAAGTCAGCACTTTGTGAAGGCCCTTTTCTTATTAGAAGGATATTTCAGTATACAAAATACATCATTATTACCAAAAACTTTGATGATGTTGATGCACAGGATCAGATTTTTACTGTATATATCAGGTTTTGGCTAGACAGTTTTAAGCACTGGTATTTTGTTAGACCTCAGTGTTAGGCTAAGGGTTGTATTAGTGATTATTTCACATGATCTTAGAGTTTGTCTGATTCTTCTGTCACCTTTGTACCACAAAATGGTGCATTGCCCAAGTTGCTGTACCTCTTTCATTATTAGTTGTCTTAAAACACATGATTATAATTGTGTGATTTGGCTGTGTGGAGGCCTTGGTGGAAATTAATAGGCACTTTTTGGTGTGCCCTCTAACTAGTCTGGTAGGGATTCTGTCGTATTATGAATTATGTATGATCCAGCTGTGCACAAGCCTCTCATTAAGGTTCATGGAACAACTACGTTCAACCATGCCCCAATTTGTAGACTTCTATGGAGAAAGCATGATCCGTAGTGCTTCATGAAATGATTGAGCCAAGAAAATAGTTTGCTGCCGCCAAAATGATAATTTGTCCCTGCTGGCTCCTGCAGTTTCCCTTGTGTAAGCCCAACTGCTCAGCTAGACCTGAGACAGTGTTGCTCACTAAACCAGCAGTGGATAGTGTTCTGTTGGTTTGGTGAGCCGAATTGCTCAGCAAGGGATAAGACAAGACCAGAGCAAGTAGGACAGAAAGATAGTGCAAATTCAAACATGGAGATGGAGAGAGAGAGGAAGTGAGACCTCACTGAGTGTGTCACTCAGCTAGATTGTTTCAATCATCTTTTGAAATTATATTCAGGCAGGCCTTGATTGTCTTTAGTCCTTTTACTGCAGTTCCCTCCATTAACAAAATTGTTCAGGGAATGTCTCAAAAGCTTTTTACCTCCTTTCATCTAATGTGTCTTAAATACTTGTGCTTTTGTATGGAAAGCCTTTGTTTAATCTTTTCCTTTCATTTTCCAGTAGTCCATCAAATTAAAGCCATCTAGGTCATATGCCAAACACCTGAATATCTTAAACTTAATTAGATAACCCAAATGATAGCTCAGTCTCACGCACTGTATTTAGCTAACAAAAAGTTTCTCGTTTGTTTTAATATAAATAAGGAACTTACTTGAATGTGGTCATGATTTTAACTTGAAAATCTTATGAAAAGCTCTGCATGTGATGCACATACATTAACTACAGTAACCTCATCTGTGAATTTACCCACTGGTGAGACCAGTTACTTTTGTCCTTGCTTCTGTGCATCTTCAAATCATTACTTCGTATTTTGAGAAAAATACAGAAGTAGGAGTACAACGAGAATTTAAAACTTTTCTATCTATGAAAGGAATCTGTGTCCTTCACTGACAGGATAACTTCACCAAGATAGGAAGAAAGAATTCCTGCCTCAAAAAGTCCAACAATTGAGGCAGGTAGGAATAAGGGGTTTCTGCTGTTTGATAGCCATAGCTATATTCCAATTGATTAAAATATTTTCTAGCCTCACTAGATTGTGAAATTTACAATAAAAACACACATATATATATATATATATATATATATATATATATGAAAAATACTTTAAATGCATTTGGCTTAGTTTTTAGAAGAGCATTACTTTTTTGAGGGTATCAATAGTCATAAAGAATATTACAATTGGAGAGATGATAATAAAATTAAGACTAGTGTAATTGCATTACTAGTCTATGAAACAGTATTTAAAGTAAGAAACATTTTTAAAGTACGTGATGGTATGGTGCAATATAGAGCTTTAATTGCCAATCATTTTTGATGACTTACATATCACCTATAAGACTTTTACTTTCTTAGTGAAATGGTTTTTTACTGAGCTGTAGTAGGGCAAGCTCAATGACTCTTTATCTTATCAATAAATGNTGTTTTAGAACACTGATGTTTGTATGTATGCCTTCTCTAGTTCTATTGGGTCTTCTACTGTCATTTAGACAAGTCAGCACTTTGTGAAGGCCCTTTTCTTATTAGAAGGATATTTCAGTATACAAAATACATCATTATTACCAAAAACTTTGATGATGTTGATGCACAGGATCAGATTTTTACTGTATATATCAGGTTTTGGCTAGACAGTTTTAAGCACTGGTATTTTGTTAGACCTCAGTGTTAGGCTAAGGGTTGTATTAGTGATTATTTCACATGATCTTAGAGTTTGTCTGATTCTTCTGTCACCTTTGTACCACAAAATGGTGCATTGCCCAAGTTGCTGTACCTCTTTCATTATTAGTTGTCTTAAAACACATGATTATAATTGTGTGATTTGGCTGTGTGGAGGCCTTGGTGGAAATTAATAGGCACTTTTTGGTGTGCCCTCTAACTAGTCTGGTAGGGATTCTGTCGTATTATGAATTATGTATGATCCAGCTGTGCAGAAGCCTCTCATTAAGGTTCATGGAACAACTACGTTCAACCATGCCCCAATTTGTAGACTTCTATGGAGAAAGCATGATCCATAGTGCTTCATGAAATGATTGAGCCAAGAAAATAGTTTGCTGCCGCCAAAATGATAATTTGTCCCTGCTGGCTCCTGCAGTTTCCCTTGTGTAAGCCCAACTGCTCAGCTAGACCTGAGACAGTGTTGCTCACTAAACCAACAGTGGATAGTGTTCTGTTGGTTTGGTGAGCTGAATTGCTCAGCAAGGGATAAGACAAGACCAGAGCAAGTAGGACAGAAAGATAGTGCAAATTCAAACATGGAGATGGAGAGAGAGAGGAAGTGAGACCTCACTGAGTGTGTCACTCAGCTAGATTGTTTCAATCATCTTTTGAAATTATATTCAGGCAGGCCTTGATTGTCTTTAGTCCTTTTACTGCAGTTCCCTCCATTAACAAAATTGTTCAGGGAATGTCTCAAAAGCTTTTTACCTCCTTTCATCTAATGTGTCTTAAATACTTGTGCTTTTGTATGGAAAGCCTTTGTTTAATCTTTTCCTTTCATTTTCCAGTAGTCCATCAAATTAAAGCCATCTAGGTCATATGCCAAACACCTGAATATCCTAAACTTAATTAGATAACCCAAATGATAGCTCAGTCTCACGCACTGTATTTATCTAACAAAAAGTTTCTCGTTTGTTTTAATATAAATAAGGAACTTACTTGAATGTGGTCATGATTTTAACTTGAAAATCTTATGAAAAGCTCTGCATGTGATGCACATACATTAACTACAGTAACCTCATCTGTGAATTTACCCACTGGTGAGACCAGTTACTTTTGTCCTTGCTTCTGTGCATCTTCAAATCATTACTTCGTATTTTGAGAAAAATACAGAAGTAGGAGTACAACGAGAATTTAAAACTTTTCTATCTATGAAAGGAATCTGTGTCCTTCACTGACAGGATAACTTCACCAAGATAGGAAGAAAGAATTCCTGCCTCAAAAAGTCCAACGATTGAGGCAGGTAGGAATAAGGGGTTTCTGCTGTTTGATAGCCATAGCTATATTCCAATTGATTAAAATATTTTCTAGCCTCACTAGATTGTGAAATTTACAATAAAAACACACATATATATATATATATATATGAAAAATACTTTAAATGCATTTGGCTTAGTTTTTAGAAGAGCATTACTTTTTTGAGGGTATCAATAGTCATAAAGAATATTACAATTGGAGAGATGATAATAAAATTAAGACTAGTGTAATTGCATTACTAGTCTATGAAACAGTATTTAAAGTAAGAAACATTTTTAAAGTACGTGATGGTATGGTGCAATATAGAGCTTTAATTGCCAATCATTTTTGATGACTTACATATCACCTATAAGACTTTTACTTTCTTAGTGAAATGGTTTTTTACTGAGCTGTAGTAGGGCAAGCTCAATGACTCTTTATCTTATCAATAAATGAATTTAGCAAAAAAGCTTGCACAAGATGTTACTTGAAGTAAGCATAAAGAAAATCTGATTTTATTTGTTTTAACAGTGTATTACTATAACACAAAAGTGAGCCATATTTTACTATATGAATGTACTTCAGATATGAACTAGACTCCAAAAAAAAATCTACACATTGCTTTGGCTAGGCACTCTGATTTAGTTAATTCATTCTGCTTGTCAGAAACTTTTGGGATATATGAAACTCAGCTCGTCTCATGGCATCTCTGACAACTTATTCCCACAAGAATCGGCTGGCATGTTTCATTTTTGGAACAGGAGGCATTTAATTGTCAAAGTATCCTGAAAAACATACTGAGATTAGAACAGTATCCTGTGGTCTGTAGTGACAGAATTACTTATGAATCAGGGAGCAGTATCAGTTTGCTATCTGCCTGCCTCAATGACACTGTGGAATAAGAGAACCTAATATCTCTGTAGGTTAGTGAGTATTATTCATATATTATGAATAAATAAAGCAGCATATGACATAAAACAGGTAATGAATAAAATGAGCCATTACATGTTTGATGTTGCCAACCATTTACTTCATCATTTTCTCACTGTTACAGTAACATTGTTTTTACTCTTCATTTCAGTCTAATACCAATGCCACCTTTTCTGTTTTTGCTGGGACCTAGTATGCTTTTGTTTCCTTTTTCTTGAGGTATTTGCAGATCTTAGTGAGAGTAAAAGTATTACAAAGTTGGAAGTTATTGCTAATGCAAAAAAATCTCAGATAAGAAAAGTTAGACAAATTTCTCAGCCGGAATGTAAGAAATTGATTAAAGTTAACACCAAAAAGTTATCGAGAGTAATAGTAAAAGTTACTCATGGTGATATAAACTTGAGGATTTATTTTTCTGTGATGTTGGTGGGAGTTTGTTCTCAACTTACATAAAACTTTAAAAAAAAAAAGTCTGACAATGTCAGTTGAGTGGAAGATGGTTATGGGATACTGGTATGATGGAAATCTAATGCAATTTTGCTATGCATTAGTGAATTTAGTAGAGACAGGAAATGTAATATTGTACAAGACATCGAAAAGATGTAATTTTATTATTCTGTAGTTCTAGTCACCTGTGTTCAAGAAAGATTAATTTAAACAAGTGTAGAGAACCTCAAGGATGACTAGAAGGATAAAATATCAGTTGTAGAGAGAGATATTTGAGGAGAGTGGTGTATTTAGCTGAGGCAAACAAAGCTTGAGAAGGAAATATGGCTACTCAGAATAAATGCATGGTTATAAATTGTGACTAAAAATTTGGTCAGTAGTGAAAGTCTGGAATAATCTACAAAACTGCATGGCAGCAGTCACTTGAAAGGCTTGTGGAAGAATTATATGTCAAAATTTTAATTCCTGCAGATAACTAATTCTGGTAGATAATAAATGGTTTTGTATATGTCTCCATAAGTATGATTATCTTAAAGGGGTGCTAAAATAAAACTTCTACTTCTTATTTGCACTCTGTTTATTCAGTTCTTCAGAGCTTCTCTTTCTTGGCAGTAGAAGTGCAAAACAAAAAGCTTTTGGACTAGAAATATATTTTCCCTTGTTTTATTTCTTTAATTTTTTTGTTTATTCATTTGAAGCACTCAGCATTTCTATAATTAACAGCAAGTTATCAGGACAGTTCTCCTCCAGAAGTTTGACCTTTGTTTGAAATATGGAGAAATATGTGTAGCCATGAGTGGATTTTGCCTTCATGAAGCAAGCTAAAACCAGAGAGATATTTGGAATTATTGCCATTGGTTTTATTCTGTAGATTTATTCAGAAGGGGGAATTTTTAATAATTTCCAGCTTTACCCAGTGGTCTAGAAGGTGTGGCAAAAAATCATTTTACTCCAACTACATTTGCAGATTTACGGGCTCTTTAGCAATATTCTAGAAACAAAAATAATAATAAAATATTAATATGGTGGTTGCAGAGTAAGGTCATATCATGATTCCTCATTTTGCTGATGTAAATTTTTCAAAATTGCACAACAATCAGGATGTATTCTGTATTGGATCTAAACTTACACTGACTTTTTTTTTTGGTGACTATATCTACATTATAAATTACAATTTCCAGAAGATTGCAGGACTGACATATTTTCAGTAACTATTTGTTGGTATAAAAATGTTGCCTTTGATTGCAAGCTCAGAGTCACTCACTACAGCCTAAATTTAAAAAAATAAAATCAAAAAACCTGATTTTCTTCACAATTTTGTTTTATTTATCACTTAGCTGGACAAAGGGAGAGGTTACGTTTTACTGTAGAGGTGAGAACAACAAAATGGAATTTTCCTTATTAATATTCATTTTTATTATGGAATTATGAATTTTTATTTAATTTAGCAGCCTATCACGTATCTATGTCTACAAAAATTTGAGTTAGGCCAGGAACCAAATAGAAACGCTACGGTCTCCAGGTACTTTGACATGTGATTATTTGCTAATCCTTTTAGTATTAAAATGTGATCTATGTTCCATCAATTTATAGTAATTTACAATAAAATGTGTATTGGAATGCCATAAACTATCAGTTTAGTGTCTAAAATAATCAGAACAGATAAATCCATATCCTATTGCTAAAAAGGACTTTATTTATCCTTTACATAGTTATGTTGCAAGAACCTATTTGAAAGTTTTCAATGACATATTCTGTGGGAGTTTATACAGCAAACAAAGTTGCAATCTTCAGGCAGAAACAACTGGAGCAGTTTGTCATTAGGTACAAGCTTTTGTCAACTTCCCTGTTTAGGACTTCCTGCATAGTGTCTGTGTTATGACTATGGAACACCAGTGTTCCTTTCTGAAGAGTTTGAAAGAAGAGAAATAAGAGAAAGGCAAATAACTGATTTCCTGCTCCTGACAGAGGACCCAACTGGAACTGATGCAAACTGATTCCTGGGTAACCTACAGCTGCTCTCGTAAGAATATATTACGGCAAACATTCCTCTGGGCACTGATATTTAGGACCATCTCAGGAATTAGAAGAAATGCAATCTAAACATGAGTACTGAAAAAAATACCTTAGTTCTGCTGGAAGTCTTACAGAACATATTTATTAATCTTTGGATTTTCTTTTCATTTTATATTAATACATTTTAATTGAGATATATGTCACCACGGTGTGCCAAATCTGTTACCAGAAGCAATACTGCTGGGTAAAAGCACACAGGCATGGCTTAATTAACCTCTCTAAGATAATTTAAAAATATTTCAAGTAATTACCTAGAACTGTCACATGACAGTAAATTCTACCTTAGTAATTGCTACTATATAGTCTAGAAGCTAAAGTAATACATTACAATCAAACCCAGAACTGTGTATTATTTTGCTAAGAACATTTTCATGAAATACTTTAAAATCACAAACCTGCTTTTATAGTTAATATCATATTGTGGTTGAGTTTTTTCCTCCATCCTGTTCAATATCTCTTCTTGAAACTTCTGAGAAGATCTTCCCATGAGAATAAGCTTTTTAACTGGAAATGGGTGTTATTGTCTGGAGAGTGAGAGGAAGAAAGCAGACCTCTACTAGGAGAATACCTTTGCATTTCACTTTTAAAATAGTCATTTTCCAGAAGTAGCTACAAAACACTTTCCATGCAACTTGGAAAAGTTTATAGTGCAAGTCTGATAGTGTATTCAGACATTAAACCAATAGATTAAGATAATTGGCATTATGATAATGATCGTAACAGAGCGTGATGCTGTTCTAAAAGAAGGCTTAAATAGAGACACTTTGAAATCATGTGTACACAATTCATTTTGTAATGTCTGTATAATTCTTTCTAAAATGTGTGTTCTTTAGTGGAAACTGAGGAGGCCAGAATGCTTTTAATGAGATTTGAAATAGTCAAGAAGAAAATATCTGACAGGAGAACTGATTTTAAAAAGTAGTGGCCAGCAGAAATGGAAGAATCCATCACTGCCTACTCTTCATGATACTGCCTCTGGAAAGTTGACAATGCAAAAAAAAAAAAAAACCTCTTGAAATGAGTCTGAGCATTGTAGGATTGATTCTAATGCCTTTCTGTGATAAATATAGCTGTGTGAAACAAGATTTGCTTCCTATTGCAGTAAGTGAACATGTAATAGTTCAATATCAAGTGAGAAAGAATTTTGTTGCATACCTAAATTTTTCCCTTAAGCAGGGTTGCATTTTTTTTGAAAAGTTTTACTGTTCTTACAAAATAGGATTTATTTATCCGTAAGTAGGGGTATTCTTAATGGTTAAACCAGTTTCCAATCATACTTCTACCTTAGAGATAACTCTGACAAGCTTTCATCTGGAAATTAAAAAAACCCTGTATTAAATATTACTGTTAATGAATTTTGGAGTAAATTCAGTATTCCAATATCATTAATTTCACCATTATTTTTTCCATAATTTCTTCTCTAGTATTTTTCCTTCATTTTGTGATTCATTTCAGAATGCATGGTAATGAAGTGATGCTTGTGTTTCCTGTTAGGGAGAGAGATAAGGAAGTTTCTTGGTAGTCTGATTCTACAATCACTATTTGGTATATTGTAACTTTAAAGTTACTTTGACATGTAAATAGATGTCATTTGCCTAGCTTCAGAGGTAATACCTGTTTTATTTCTACTACTAAATTATATGGAGAAAGAATTGACCTTCTCTTTTTAATTTTTCACATTCAGTTCAAATACGACTGACAATTATACATGTCACTTCAAACTGAATTTCAGGCCTTCTACTGAAGTTGATAAAAGCCTCCTATTCATTTTTAATAAGCACGATCCTGGTCCTGAATAAGAACAAAAAAGATTACACTTGAATTCAGTGAATATTAAAAATACAGACTCAGGGTTGTTACCCAAAGTAGTTTTAAAATTCCAATGATCATATTCTCCTTTCAATACAGAGCCCAAGAAAATTTTAAATACCTTATTATTCATAAGAACAAGACCTTATTATGCTCAGTCAAAGGTCTGCTTGTCTCATTTCTAAAGGTGATTAGGATGCAACAGTTGGGGAAAGTATAATCAACAAGGTAAATATTTCATTTGTATTCTCCAGTATACCCTCCCAGTTTCCAACTGTCAGTAGCTTAACAGCTTCCTAATTGGGATGTTGAAAAAAATATTTTCATTTAGGAAGACTGGATGGACCTTTCCTAATCCTCTGAAATGCATTTATTAATTGATCTCCAAAACATACCTTGTCAATAAACTCTGCTATTTCCTTATGCATGTTATGAAAAAAAAATCTTCCTTTGATCCTAAATTTATTCCCGATTGTTTATTTTTCCCTTGTATTATGCAAAAGATGGTTGAATGATTGTTGTTGTTTCACACCTTTACTGTTCACGGTTTCTGATGTATGCTGTTCAGTCATCACTTTATCTAAACACAACAGTTCTAGCCTAAAAAAACTAAGAAAAACTTAGTTCTTTCCACTATGAAAAAATGTTCCATACTTTGAGTAATCTATGCTGCCCTTTTCTTTGTCTTCTCAACTTCCTTTATACCCTCTTTAGAGTCATGTGAGTACAAAATTTTGCAGCAACCAAGCATGGTGGATTTGTCGTCTGATGTAATGAAGCTTTAGGACCATTACTTAATGTTTACTAATAATTGAAACCATCTTATTTATCTTTCTTAGTGTTGCCAAATGCTGTTCCTACATTTTCAGGTAACTATCTGCAGGGGCTTCAAGATCTCTTGCCTGAGTAGAACACTCAGGATTGTATAATTAGGATTTTTTTATTGTTTTCCCTCTTATGTATTAATCTGCCTTTACCATAATCTATCATGCTATCACCATTTTCTAGTTATTTTTAAAATATATTCAACAGCATGGGCCAATGTGTCTGAGAAGACACAATAAAGAGGCTCTCACACCTGCCAGGTTCAGCAGAAAGGAGGGAATAATACTGTTTATTATTTACATTTTTCCCATTCATATACACGTCCCAACTCCACAAGGGATTGGAGGACATGTCACTTTCTTCTCAATCCCAATGGAGAAGAAAGGTGCTCATCAAAGTTCTCTTATCACAAAAGGAATGAAAAACAGAAAATACCGTTAAGTAAACATTGGCTATTATTTACATGAAACTGTGTGAAAGAATCTGACTCCAAGGTTAAAAACAGAAGGCTTAACAAAAACCAGGGCAACAGGCCAGTACATAATCTTTTGGAATCATGCTAGTAACTTCTCCACATTACAGAAACTGAATACTCAGTTCTATCCCTCACTACTGTACTTCAACAAGTTACTATTATATTATAGGACTTTCCTTGTTACCCTGTTGCTCTTTAGTCTCCATAAGAACCTTTTGATGGATTTGGTGCTCTATGTCTGCAATTTCAGACACCTAACTGTGCTAAATATCCTTTGGAAGCATCTTGTGTAGACAGTCAAGAAAGAGGAAACTCCCTGGAACAAACTCAAGCTATCATCACCTTAGTGAACAGTCAGGTGCAATAGAAGCAAGTCTGTAAAACAGTCAGTCATGGTAACTGTGCATCCGTACCATGTAGGTTATGGGAGATGTATGTCTGGGTATCTGTGCTTCAATTCTGTGCATTAAGTACCCACTGGCAGTTGGAATAGGCTAAATTAGTCCTTGGAGCACATCCTATGATTTATCTTTATCTGAATGGAATCCAATTCAAGCTCTCCAAGATCACCTTATGTTATTAGTGAGGATGATAGGGAGGTTTATTTCAAAAGCATACTTCCCCTAACTAATGCACTAACATAGACCTTTCTCACATGGAATAAGCTAGACTCCCATTAAGAGTCACCCCCAGAATCACACCCCTATCTCTTCTGTAGCTTTTCACTCCAGAGATATTACAATAGGGTCCAACAGGTAGGAATGCACCATTTTATTGAAGGTTTCTAGAAATACCAATACAAACACAGAACCATGCTTGTTCTTGCAGTAGATGCCTGCTATATGGCTTTTAAGATGTTTTGAATCTTTCCAAGTAAATCATATTTACATATGTATCCATTAATTTTATGATCCATTTTACCAGTTCAAGTGCTGTCATATCTACCATGTCCTGTTCTGTTGCTCTCAACATTTGCTTACGTGATAGGATGCACCCTACAGAAGGTGATACAGAAATTTCATAGCTGTATTTACTTTAAGATAAATTTTTGTCAGTAGCTTTGATACAAATAAATTATTAAATGTAGCATTTAAACCTTTAGAGCTTCTGGTGTATCTTCTTACAGTTAACATCTACTCACAGCATTTTTTCTTTTAATATCTAACAGAAGCCCTCCAACAGCAGGGCTGAGCTATAGTTTGTACTTTGATAATACCTCTCACTGATTTTCTTCCTTCCATCACATTTCCATGGAATCTATTTTTCAGTCTCCCATTCATCCCAATACTTTGGAAGAATGTAAGTGTCAAGCAGACACAAAAATTTTGAAGGTCAGTACTTACAATCTCTAGTGCTTCTGAAGAGCTTCCCCTAGAAAAATCAACAAATAAGGAAAAGAAAACAAAACAGTGCTTTATGTTTCTATGCTGTTTTATTTGCTTGAATAAGCATGGTTACTTAATGTACAGGAGCTTCATGAGCCTGTGAATAACTTTTATCCCTCCTGCTGCAGGCTCTACATAGTCCGAAGTTCTGCAGTAATTTTATCTCTCTATATTTATATTATTTTGAACATGTCTTTTACCTATGAGGAATATATAATCTTCAGCTTAAATATTAGGACTTGTACCATAATGATGAAACACATGCTGTATTTCCTCAGATGTAAAATAGCTTGTCTTCAATGGTTATGAAAATATTTAAGTAAATAGAATATCTTTGTCTGACATTTTAGTGCAGAATATAATTTTTGTTCCAAAATACCTGTACAGTAGGTGGCTCCTAGTCACTACTACAAGGAGATTTAGCAATTAGAAACTATTAAAACAAGATGTTTTCTTAAACATGCATGGTAGTTAAGTTTGAAAAAATGAAATGTCCTAAATTCTTGGTAATCTTTTGGAAGAAATGGTTGAAAATTTGAGTTAGAGTTTGCTATATTACCCTTATTTATATGACTAAGGAAAAAGTGATATTCAGTATACTGGGAGATTGGCAGCAAACTAGGAGGCAACTCTGTATTCCGTGGGGAGATAAGCATTCAAAACAGTTCTTTTACTCTCAGAGTGCTGAAGCACAGGCTGAGATAAGATACTTCTATTGGGCTATTATAAAAGTAAATTATGCTTTATAATTGGAAATGACCTCTAAAGTTTATTAGGTCCAAACCCCCACGCAGGAACAACTTGGATCAGGTAGCTCAGAGCTGCGCCCAAGTGAGTTCTTAAAAAATTTCCCAGTATCGAGATTCTGTAACCTCCATGGAAAACATGCATTTTTGCTGTCCTTCTGCCATTCTTGCTTGACTTTGAAGAAGTTGTCATGCTTTGAAGGGCTTGTTTAGCCCTTTTTGCCCTCTTTGTCCTGTAATTTTTTCATTCTGCTGTATTTTTATTAAAACCTTGGCACACAGTTGTACATGACAACAACCTAGAGTTGGTATAACTCTTCAGAAGGTCAGATTTTTTTTTCCCCCCTAAATACCTTGACAAATACATGAAAAGAAAAGACTTGGTATGAGCTTCCCTGAAGCATTATTTCTTTGTCCAGTTCCTCGCGTATACTGTAGCACTACTTCTGCACCACAGCTCCTAAATACTGAAACTGTTAGACTAGATCAAAGGAGGGCCAGCCGGGACCTGTTATATTCTGAGTTTTGGTCCAGCCAGAACCAGTGGGAAGAAAGGGAAACCCCTCTGCTGAAATACAGAATTATCTAAAAATTTCTTCTTGTAGTTGCAAATGGACCAAAATTGTGAAGCACAGGGTATCCCACATTCCTAAATCTCCAACATACTTTGTAAAGGATTGACTTTTGTCTTTTGTTGTATTATTAAATTAATGGTTGAATATGTTTTCAATAAGTGTCTAATGATTATTCAGTCATTTGAATCTCTTTACTCTTTTGGAACATTATTTGATGAGTTCCATGCATTAATTAAGCATTTATGACTAAATATTTACTATTTTAATTTTTTTTTCCTCATTTCTCTGCCTGCCTTGCTGTTTTTTACAACAGGCAGAACAGAAGCTCCCAATCTATTTTTGCATATACCATTCATTATTTCATGTACTTCCAATGTAATAATATTTATTCATCATTATTTTGGAATAATCAATCACAGTTTTTTAGTTCCTCAGGCTTTTTTTCTAAATCCTTAACCCATCTCACTGTTTACTATCTCTGAACTCTTTTTAACCCTGAGGTTTCATTTGACGGGAAATAATCATTACTTTCTACAATATTCTGAATGATTTGCACTACATTTTTTTTCTCTGCTTTTCATTCTATTCCATGTTTTCCAAATTCTAACCTTTTGTTTACTGCTTAGATACAGCTCCCTAGTGAGCATAGTGTTTTTTATTTATTTGTGAGTGATTGATGAGTTGACGTTTTTCTTGAGGTCATCTTTGCAATTTGCGGGAGGTTTTTTTTCACCTGTATGGCTTGTTTTGCATTTAGTAACACTCATTGCATTTCAGGTCATGTGTTCATTCAGTTACTTTGATAATGAGCAGGACACATATAATTAATTAATAATTAATATTGTTAACATTATTGTTATTTTTTCCTGTCCATTTTGTAGAATTTTTGAGGAATTCAGTATGAGAATGATGTCCCTTTTTCTGAAAATTATGTGAAAGTCCACTGTGAGTTGAGCAGATTAGACTGCTGGAGCTCCTGCATCTAAAATTGTCTTTATGTGTAATTGGAGTAGTGCTTTGCCATACAGGCAAAACCAGTTTGTGTTGGAAACTGTCATTACACAGTTCATACCATAATTTTCAGTTTGATATAACTTTTTGTAATCATTCTAAAGTAGTAGTTTTCTTTAGCACCTATTTTTATTATGTCTTTGTTATTATCCATAGAATCATGAGTCAAAGCATGCCTAGAATCATTGTTCTTTTGGGAAAAAAACCAGCATATGTGTTAGGATATTTTGAGTTTGTATTTCTGAGAAAGACCTGAAACATACCAATAATAAAACTACAGGTCTGTACCCTCATAGTACTCTCAGCTACTGCATTAAGCAATAGGAAAAGTCATTTATTGGATTTTTAACTTAGATCTCATAGATACCTTTCCTGCAATAATGAATGCAGACCATTGTTTACTATCTAAATCAACCTTATCAGTGAAAAACTCTCCAATAATATTTTTAAGTCAAAATAAACAGATTAATTCTTTTGTGGTCTGTGATGAAACAATCATGGATGGCTGTTTTCTTTCTTATATTTGCATATTGAATTTGAGTAAGACACAAAGAGATCTAGACTGAAGTACCTTTTTTATTAAAAAAAGTATATTTGGCTTGTCACTGCTTTAATCAGTAACTACCTAATAAACTGATAGGACTTTTATATTCTGATTACTTTTCATTTGAAAGTTTCTTTTAAGATGTTTGGAGTTCATGTTTATGTTTATTATTAAACTTTACCTTATCTGTAAAGCAGTGGAAAGCACCAGCAATGTCAATATATTTTTAGATATTTTCTTTCTGAGATCAAACTACAGCAGTAAACAACAGTGACGTGGAACTTTATGGCCCCGCAAAAGAAACAAAACAAGTTTGTTTTCAGGTGACCTGAATACTGGTAGACCTATAGTAAAGAAATGACTAGGCACTATTGCTCAGATTCCCAACTAAATTAGAAGACTTAAACGTATTTTACTGTGGGAGAAAAAAAATATCATAAACTCTCAATATGAGGATTCAGTAGAAAAGAGCTAATTTTCATTTCTTAAACCTTGATGTCTAGTCTTTCTTAGTTATGTATCCAAATCTTATATACTGAACTTAGCAGCCGTCTTTCTCTTCAGTAACACATGTACTCTCTGATTTGGGGGCTTTTTTGCTACGAAATACTTGGATTATCACTAAGTGGAATAGAACTTGCTTTCAGTAAATCAGTTTTGAAAACAAAGATGAGTGAAGAGCTGCATAACTCAAACTTGGAAGAGGTGATTGATGTCTGCCATTTAGGCAATGCCCTCAACAATATGCTTTACTTTTTGGCCAACCTTGAATTGATCAGGCAGTTTGACTACATGGTCATTATAGCACCCTTCCCTTCCCTTCCCTTCCCTTCCCTTCCCTTCCCTTCCCTTCCCTTCCCTCCCTTGACAAGAATCTACCTCACTGTCTTCAGTACTGTCACAACAGTTCCATGGTTAAGGTTCACTACTAGATCTCATAGATAAGTTTCTTGGCAATATTTAGCTCAAGACAAAATTGCATTATACACTTCATGTACATTTTAAAGTGCTAATGTAAGGAAATAATTGGCTATTCCATGATGCAAGATCCCCTATATATTTTTATGACAATTATGATGGTGGTACTTCATGATCTTTGTTTAGAATCATATTTTATTCTGTTTAGTGAAATGTCCATTTTTCATATGTAGTTAATCAAAGAACTTTATGAGTTGCTACAATATGGAATAATGGAGAATAAAAATTCTGGTACTAAAAATATAATCTCGTGGGACTACATATGACAGCAAAAAGAGTATTATTTAAGAGGAGGCTTTTAAAACTTGAAAGTCAGGAATTACCAGACTTACAGATGCCTGAATAACTAAAATTCTGATCATTTGCACTTTCTTTCTTTGCATTGAATGTAAGGTTTAAAGTTTGAAAAAGTGTTGAATTCAGTGGTGTAGATATACAAAGAGGGAATTTAACACTGTGCAGACAATTGAATCCAGTGGTTTTTTAGATGTAGACTTTTCATTTTGATGATTTTCTGAAATAGGTTTAATATTTTTAAAACTAAATTCATAGAGATATGAGTTTATTTTCTTTTTTTAAGAAAAGGGGTTAAATTTCTTTTCTAAGAAAGTAAAACTTTATGTGACCTTAGCACTTACTGCACCCTTAAGTCATCAACAATATGTAACAAACGGTGGCAGAAGGAGAGTCTAATACAGATTTGTTTGTCTGCTCCAGAACCCTTCTTTTGATATCTCCTGTCTGTCTTTTGTGACAGCTTTTTCCCAAACTTAGAAAGTACATACTCAGCTAGATTGGCAATCCACTAAAATTTGCTTATGAATTGCAAATAAGAGAAAGGAGTTTATAATATATTTTGTGATTGTTATACCTTGGCTAAAGCTTTAGTTTTTCATCATGAAGGAAAAGCACTTTTCCAACCCGAGTGAATTCCCTTGCTAAATAATACAATCATAGAGTAGTTTGTGTTGGAAGGTACCTTTTAAGGTCATATAGTCCAACCCAGGGACAACTTCGACTAGGTCAGGTTGCTCAGATCCCTGTTGAGCCTGACTTTAAATGTTTCCATGCATTGGGCATCACTGTCTCCCTGGGCAACCTGTTCCAGTGTCTGACCACTCTCATCATAAGAAACTTCTTCCTTTCATGTAATCTGACTCTCCTTTAGTTTAAAACCATTACCCTTTCTCCTGTGTCTGCAGGCCCTTTAAAAAAAGTTCATCCCATCTTTCTTATAATTCCCTCTTAAGTACTGAAAGGCCACAATGAGGTCTCCCCAGAGACTTCTCCAGGATGAACAACCCCAGCTCTCTCAGTCTGTCTTCATGGGAGAGCTGTGCCATCCCTCTGATCATTTTTATGGCCCTCCTCAGAACCTACTCTAACAGGTCCATGTCCTTCCTGTGCCCCAGAAGTGGATGCAGAACTCCAGGTGGGGTCTCACCAGTGCGGACTACAGGGGCAGAATCCCCTCTGTCATTCTGCTGGCCATAAAAAATTCCTGTATGACACGGTCAATGATCCTGCCTGTATGGTCTTTCATACAACATTCTGTGTTAAATGTCTTGAAGCAGGAAAATGTTAGTCAATAATTATTCATCAGTGATTATGTTCATTAGAGGTCAGAGCATATTTCCCAAACAAATTAGCCTTGCAAAATGATATTTATGGAAAACTTCCATAGATCTTCAGGAATTATACTTGCACAAGTGTGTAAACAAGTCAGTTGTTATCCTCTTCATATGTCAACTTCAAGAAGAAGGCCATTGTTCATGTAGAGTGATTTTAGAACCTGTTATCACTCAAGATAGATAAATACTACAGATTATACTGCTCTCTATATATAGTTATATGTATATATCTAAAATTGCCACTAATATTTGTTTACTGATTAAATAATTATAAGTTACTGATTAAATAATTATAGGTCTAGTTGTAGGAACAATTTTGAGATGTTAAATCTGTGTGCATTTTCAGACACCATTATCCATTATGTTATTTATCTTATAAACAGGAGATTTGCAGTTTAGTGTGTGGAAAGTAAAAGGAAGTCTGGAGTGGCAGAGGCAAAGAGACATCTTCTATGGGGTGGAAATAACAACAGACTCCCTATTTTCTAATATTACTGAATATGCTCTTCTATTCTGTTATTCATATTTGTTCTTTGATCTATCCCTTTTAAAGTTGATGCGGACCTAAACTAAGAACACATCATAAGGTTAGCCACATCATAAGGTTAAAATCACAGTAGGAAGCCCAAGTAACATCTTCAAAAGTGACAGATTCAGTACAGTAGGGGATTTTTATAGAACTTAGACACTAGCCCTAAAGTAAATCAATTTGAAAATATCATGGAAGAAGATAGTAAAGGTATAAAAGCATGATTTTCTATAAAATAAATCATGTTAGACTGCATGTTTTTCTAATTGAAAATTAGAAATTTTCTAATCGGATTTAAGTGTAATGCAATGAAACTAATCCATCTTGATTTAAGTAAAGTGTTTTATATAGTCTTGTTTAAAAAAGACTAAAACAAAAACATTTTTCCATTTGGTTATTTTGTATACATCTATTTAATGTAAGAATAAGAATTAATATAAGAGTCTCAACTTTTTAGATAAGATCAGTAGTGTCTGACTGAAAGCCCTTACTGTCTTTTCTGTTGTCCCACCAATTAATGCCAATTATTTGGTTCAATCAGGAAGAAATTACACCTTCTGTACTAAGAGGTCATTGCATAGGCAGCATTGATTCTGTAAGGTATAATTCTGTACTTTCAGAAGTAACCCAAATAAATTCCACTACAGAATTATATTTCCTTAGGAAAATGTAGACAATATATCGTAAGGCAATGGGAAATAAAAGTAAATTTAATTTTTGGTTATTATAGAGAAAGCTTGAAGAAATCCAAGGAGTGTTAATAGCAAAATTCAAAGATTCTTTATATGCTTAAATGCCAAAATATTTGTATTTTTAAACATATTTTTTCATTAAATACTGGTCTGTTTTTGACCCAAAGCATTAGTAAAGGACCAAAAATAAACCTGGATTTAATACATTGTTTTCTGCAGGAGTGAAATAAAGAAGTGATGAAATAAGTTTACCTTACTTCTGTGATACACATTGCTCCATATGAGAAGAGTTTTGGAAATTATGTTTCAATGAGGCTGGTGGAAAAAAATTTCATATTTCTAGTAGTATCTTTTCTTGTCTATGTAATAAATTGTAGTATATATTCAGTAGTTAAATTTCCACAGTAAATTTATTTTGTTTGGAAAACAAAATAACTATATTACTTTTGTAAAGAGTCACATAAACCATAATGGGGTCTCATTTTCCATCAAACTTGTTAGAGAGTACTTTATATAAAGAGCAGTAAACGTTTGTGTCTTCTTGTAGTAGCTGCTTGTTTTTTCACAAGGAATTGTGTCCATGCTGTACCAAGTTCTACAACCCTCGTGACTTGCATGCCCAAGTTAGTTCACTGTCAATGAACCAGTTGAGTACCTTTATACACTGAAAATTTTTGACAATACCTGGCTATGCCCAGACTTCCACTGGTCCTGTTCTAGTCAAGATCTTTTCTTTCTTTGCCTTTCTAGATTTCAAGTGTATCCTGGTTCACTCCAGTTGCAATCTGCATTTCTGTAAAATGACTGAAGCTGAGCTCTCAAACTGGCTGGATGAAGCTTCTTATTTCTGTCCATCTTTTCCAGTAATTTATTCTATGGTATCACAGTGTTCCAAGTCAACATGTGTTGTGGTTTCAGGGTTAGTAAGTAGGGTTTTGCAGTATAAATGTCTGGGAAATGTGGATTTAAAAAAAAATACAAGTGGAAGGCTTCACTGCTTCACTGAGTCGATTAGAAAGGAAAAACTTTTTCTCTACAGAAAAAAATCTGATTTTAAATGGAGATGGTCTGTAATATAAAGGAACATATGTATCCTCTTACTTCAAGATTTATTGTATCTATTGAGCTTGAATTTATATGAATTCTTTGATAAGTACATTGCATGGCAGTACAGTGTTACATGGCTGTGAAAATAACCCTGGGCTATTTCCTTTTCTTATGAGTGTCCTTACTGTGTTTCTCTTCGAGTATGTTTACATGCTGTGAAAAAATAATTCTGTTCCAGTTAGATACATTACTTGTTTGTTATGGGCTTAAACCAAAGCAGTTAACTGGACTTAAAGGTCTTTCTAGCTTGGAGGAGGAAGTGTTAATGAAGTTCATGTTTTAAGGCAAATTTATTGATTTACTAGAAATTGTGAAGTCCTGCTTTCCTAAATACTAGGGGAATTCAAGGATGGGAAACAGCTTCAACTCATGACACCTGCTTTTTTAGTCTTCACTCTGGCTAAAAATCTAATTTCAAGCTTTCTCTATAGAGGAAACTTCCTGACATAGAATGTATACCCCTGGGGTTTTATCCTTTTCTAGAAGTTGATTATCTTATTCAAAAACTGACCTGCCTCATTCACACATAAACATGAAACATAATCTGCCCAATATGATGCTCACAAAAACTCTTAGTTCTACGGAGATCATACTGTTTCTCAGGAAGAAATAGCTGACAAATAGGAGTTTTTCTAAGGCTTGATCCAACCTATTACCTCAACTTTAATTTCACTGTTGTTAAAAAAATTATTAAAACTATTGAACATAATAGCAAGTGAAGAAAACAGCATATGGATATATATATATATGTAGGCTTTTTTCTTGATTTTTAAAGCCTTCTAGGATTTGTCATTGTAACTGTGGGTATAGAATATTTTACTGCAAAAAGTTGTTCATTTGGTATGGGGATCACATTGTACAATAAAGCTGTTCAGATTTTCAGAATAATTTCAGACATTCAAGTTTTAGATGTTTGAATGTCTTAATCTCATAATCTGATTTTTGTCTTGTCACATTCACTGTTTGCATGCTAATATTTTCAGGAGAATTTTATTACGAGGCATTAAACTCTCAATTTTATGGAGCTTCTAGGACTGAGGATACGAAACTCTCTTCTTCAAAAATTTAGGGTTTGTTTCCACTTTGCTCACGTCAATGGTTTTCTACTCTCTCTGCCATCTGCAGAGTTGGAGAGTATTTTATACAATGATAGGAAATCTTGGTGAAACTCTTTTCCTTGCCTTCTTCTTTTTTTCACTGTTGGGGGAAGAAAAAAAAAGAAGACATAAAGGTACTTACACACATAGACTTTTAAGGGCTGCACAGTGTAACAGTCCTCTGTTGTATAATCTGGAAAGTACCATAATTATTACTCAAAAGTTATGTTAATATTGGACTTGGAGAGGGATTTTGTCCAATGTCCTATGACTTGTTCTCTTTCTCTAGATAAGCAACAAAAAAACCCCAAAACAAAAGAACAAAAAACCTATTTCCCATGTTCAGGTAAATTTAAAAGCTACAAAAAGAGATAAAATTAAACTTTCACATACTACCACCCACTTCTCTGCAAGTCAGAATATTTAAAAACAAATATATAACTTTTTATTTTGAATTCTGAAGTGTTCTGAAACATTTACAGTCAGAGCTTGTATTGAGACAGTGTGTTCAGGAAGCTGTCAATGTAAATGTGTTTACAAAGCAAACGTGCATGCAGGTAGTAGATTACTATATGTCACATGAAAAAAATGGAAAATGAAAGTTTGGTAGATGATAATGTCTTAATTCTGCTTTCAAAATAAAATGTTTAAATGTGAAACACCAAATCACAATTCACCTAGAAAGGATTGACATTTTTAATTGTATATTTAAATCTCATTAATATATTTCTATGGTGTTATAGTAAAAAAACCCAACCAACCAAAACAAACAAACCAAAGACACGCCACAGGTTCAGGTGAGAGAAGTAGATTTCTGTCTATTTTTCATTATATAAACTTAACCTTTTGTGATGATCTGAAATGGAGCAGTTAACTGATGAGATGCATGTGATTCCTTTGATTCACACTGTTAGAAAGAAGTTTTCCTGACATGCTGGTTTGATTCAGCTCTCACAACAGCTTGTAAGAGATAAGGAGGTTGTCAGAAAGCTATTACTGGATGCTCAGGGTCTGCTTTTGAAGTTACTCTGAATGACAAATGATGAGGAGCTTTTTTTGATAACTTACCCTTCAGTGTAGATGTTATAGTTATTTTTAGCTTTGTTTGAAAACTAAAGGATTAAGTATGGCTTTGTTTGCTGTCTTTAATACAAAATCTACCGTACCACCAAAGATAGTTTGTAAATTCCCCATTTCTGTTTTGTGGTGTTCTTTCATTTTGGTGTTTTAATGACGCATTATCATTAAATCTTCCTTATCTTCCTTACTGTGTGGTATGGCCAAACAGCGATGTTTTTGTATATTGAAGATGACAGGAAGTTTGAATTCAAAACTGAAGTGTTGGTGTGATTACAGTGAATATGCTTGGCGTGATGACAAGAAATACTTTTTTTTCCCAAAATGATAAATACGTTTTGTAAGATAAGCATACACTTATATCTGAGGAACTCATAGGGTTATGAAGAGGTCAATTATAAGCGTTTTTCTTGATAGAAGTTTTTTGGGATGTATTTGGCTGAAGTTACATGAAGAAGCAGCAACTGGTTTTGCCTCCAGATGTACTTTTTAGTAATCCTTGACCTTTTTCTTTTTGACCTGAACATGGCAGTTAATAATGGTGTTGGGAGCTGAAGGCACTGTGACATGGAAGGAGCTATCTTTAAAGATTTAGAATTGTTGTACTAAGAATCTATAGGAGATAAGTTATTTAAAGAACCTATAAGCAATGGAAACATGGAATGATGCAATAATAATAATAATAGTAATAATACAAATAGCTTCAGTTTCAATGTTCTTGCCCATTATCTTTTGAAGGATATGTTGCTCAAAGTTTTCACATACAAATCAGAAATATATTTATTAAAGTGGTAGCAACCATGAAGAGTTTAAAAACAGGCCTTAAATTTTGTATGTGAAAACAGAGATCTGGCTAAATAAATCCAAAAGACTAGTTCTGATACAGCCAGGCCTACTCAGGCAGTTTTGCCACAGAGGAAGATGGAATGTGACTTCTTGTTGGTCTGGTCTTACAAAGAATGTGAGAGCTCACAAAATGAAAGTTATTAGATACCGTGTCTGTTTTCAGTAAAATATCCTGGATTGAACCATGATGGAGTTAGTGCTCACGCAAAATTGTATCCTTTGTATCATGAAATTGGTACTCCAGGATATTTCATCAATTTGGTAATAGATGAAAATAATCCATTATTTGAAAATTAGTGTAACTATCAAGCCTTTGGAATAAACTGAGGATTTGGCTTCTGACCAATCAACTGGCATTTCCATAGACTTCACTGGTCACTGAACCAAACTGCCATGAGCATGAGGATACAATCTTAGTTTATTTCTGAACCATGAAATAGTTACTTGCCACAATATATCCTGGGACACTGAGTGGCCTGGTTTTACAGGGAATGCTTTCCAGCCTCCCTGTTTAAGTGCCTTTTCCTCTAAAAGAGAACAGAGATTGAGAGGCGAAATGGTAGCATGTTCTCATACTTTTTCCCTTACGTGGAACCTGGGAGTAGCTAGGAATTGTCCTAGTGCTGAGGAGCTGGAAGCTATTCTTGTTCACATGCAGTTTAAACCACTTCTTGGTCACTGGTCGGGCCATAGAACTCATATTTGGCTGGTGATAAGAAATTGAAGGATTGGGTATTACTGTCACAGGCTTGAAGTTTTGCTCTTGAAGTTTTACTTGAGAGCATATTCCACTAGCAGACAAAATATTTCTATGTAGTGATGAGAAAAACTACAATGCTTACTAGTGTAAAAGTATGAAAAGATCAAATGTTGATAATACAATGCATAAGAAATCCTCATGCAGTGAAAAATATCCTTACAGGAAACCACTGAGGCTAAGAAATTATTCATCTCAAGAATCAGAACTTTAGTTGTTGCTTAAATAAAATTTTGAAGATTTGAATGATACACTCATCCTGCTTATAAGCATCATTAATCTGTATGAGAGAGAAACACGTTTTTAACAGGCATTTTTTGGTCATTCTACTGAAGTATCAGTATTAGCCATTATGAGATTTGAGATAGTTTGGTGCTCTGACTTAAAATGGCAGATTTACATTTCTTTATTTTTTAAACCTGCTAGCCATTATCACTTTATCTTTTTCCATTCTTTCCACTGTCCCTCTGTCTGCAAGTCTGCAGAACTTGTGCACAAAGATCAGACTTTGTGGCTTACGGTGTGTGCCAAACTCCATAACCCTTCTACCTCAATCTGAAATGGAGACATGGCTTTTGGTTTTATAACGTTAATTCATTCTCTGAAATGATAGGTTAATACTTACCATCGTTTGACTGCAAAGACAAGCTCACTTTACTTGAGATGATGAACTAGGAACATCAACTGAATTTGCAAATCACTTGAGGCTTAAACTAGTGGCTCAGTTATATAAAAAGAACACAAATCACAACTTCACTCTCTGGTTCCTGTATAGAATTGGCCCAACGTCATATACTTAATTCTTCATTGAAATTCCAGACCTTATATATGAGGTAATTTTTAGTTAATAAAATGGAATAGAATGTTTTTACACTGGAAACAGTTGGTACCTAAATATTAAAGATCTTATTTTGGTCTCTTTGGGTATTGTCAAGAAGACATCTTTTGTTATAATGATAATACCATGGCAGATAAAAACAAAACCATCAATCTTAACAGAGTATTAACTTAAATTATTTTTAGAGTTCTTTATTCTATGACAATATTCATCTGGAATGGGTGTCTGGTGTGATTACATGAAGTTGTTATAAAGTTTAATTGATCTTACTGGATTTCGTAATACAGAAACAAAATTGTAAGTACAGTTGCAGGCACTCAATGGGCTATCAAATATAATTTGGATTATTCAAATAAAAAAATATTTTTTGCTCTTTTAAAAAATTTATTAGGACGATTATGAGTTATTATCCACTTAAAACTTTCTTGGATTCCTGCAGAAGTTTGATTAACTGTCGGCCTCTTAAGGTATTGTTAGGCATAACTGATATTTAATAATGGTATGGGAAATTAAAAAGAATATTGTCATAGGTTTTCCATAGTGTTTCAGCAGTGTGTTCACCCTGTTTTCAAATTTACATTCCACAGCTCGTTTGACAGCTATTAATATGAATCTTTATCAGATTCCATTTTCCTTCTTTTTTATTATTTCACTTTTCAGGTTTATCTTACATTGCATGAAAGTATGTGTTTATATTAGTCTTTTTAGTACATTTCAATCCTAACTGAGCTCAAAAGCTGCCTGGAAGCTTATTGAAATAAGGTGAAAAGTAGGCCTTCAGTGACAAATAAATCATACTTCAAAAAAAGAAAATAATGTTATTTTGAAGATTACTTTTAAAAAGGGCACCCTCCATTTACTTTGCATGGATATGTAGAATTTACATTGTTAGGATTTAATGACTCCTGGATATTTCTATTTGAGAGAAATTAATTAGATTTCTGGTAATGGATAATGGACAGATCTTCGTTGTTGGTCTCTGCTTTTCAAACCTGCTTTTTTACCTTTAGAGAATGTGCAGGAATGGTTGCGTTAATAGCCCTATTAACAGCCTTATTAACCAACAGCCCTATTAACTACAGCCCTATTAACCAACAAAAAATACATAGGAATTTAGACCTGAGAACATGACTATTAATTGGGCATAAAACTCTATCAACCACAAATCACCTATGAGTACTGCCATGGCAAAGTAGTCCAGTATATAGGACTTACACACAAAACTATGTAAAGCAAACCAAATACAGTGGCTTATTTTACCTGCATTAACTTCCCTTCTGCCCCTATTATGCAGTTAGATATATGACCTGGAAACCAAGTATTTTTTAAACTTGTAATCTTTCCTTTATATTTGACATTGGTTTTATTCTTTTTAACTTTTATGTTCAACTTACTAACATTACTTATTTAAGTATGCTATTTAACTGTGAATGAATATAGCTATGGCCAACGAAGAGTTGGGGAAAAATCCAATATGTATAGGCATAATTTCTCAAGTTTTTTGTGCATAACTTCTTTGCCATTTATTCTCTTGGCTAATGTCAAAACAGAAGAGCATTCCTCCTGAATTTAGAAACTTTCTTAAACATAAAACTCTTAAAATTATCAATCAAAAATCTTATGAAGTAAACTTACAAAGATACATACCTAGGACGCATATCAATTCTGTAACTTAGAGACACATACAACATGATGTGTTGACCTCCTCAGTGCATTTTTTTAAAGGACAGTTTGCAAAGCCAGTGACCGTATCACATTTCATTTAATAAAAAATTGTAATTATAAAAATCTGTTTGTTTAAAATGCAGACTGCAACGCACAGAAAGGCACAGTTCATCTTTCACTGATAAATTGAATAGAAAAGACAAAGAACTGGGCAATGATCCTGTGAAATATAGTCTGGCTCACTGTGCTGTATGATACTGTATTTTGTATAATGTAATTCATGAGGCTTGCAGAGATATTAAAGCATTGTGTTAGCAACCATTTTGCTGTTATTTATTTTACTGATAGTTATTTTATAAAAGTTCGGTTTACTTTCCACAAATTTGTCTTTGGTTTACAATTTTTATTGCCTTCAAAGAAAATAAAAAATCAGCCAGAACTGTCATTGCCATATTCTACAGTTGTTATTTATCTGAGCTTCTGTGGTAGTTTGTCCTTGCCCATAATTTTCAGAAGAGTTTCATCTAGCCTGAATAAAAGTTCTTGAGTCAGTGTTCTGGATGGTTAAAATGTAAAGCATTGCTGTGGCAGATTGCTACCATACTAAATAACCATAGTAAACATGATACTCATTTTTTTGTAATGGGGAGAAGTCTAATTTTGAGCTAAAAATGCAAACTTTAGCTGATTTCTTAATGGCTTCTGTTTTTGAAAAGAGTTGATTAGGAGCATTTTTTAAGTTTGCTGTGCAAATTCCAAATATTTTTATTACACATATATTCAGAATATTACTGTTTTATTTTCAATTCATGTGTATTAGTGGTAGGAATTTATATCATCAACTGCTGTCACAATATCTGCAGTATGGTCAGATATTAAGTGCATGTGTTTAAAAAAAAATACTTTGGGAGTTTTTGTGAACACTGTAGATCTGCCTGCAAAGTAGATCCGCAAAACGTAAGAAGGATTCTGGGATCTTGGGAAAATATTTTGAAATTGTTTCTTTGTTGTTTCCAGAATTAAAAACCACTATTAAAATAGACAAATGCACTAATACAATGCTTTAATTTTTCTTTCTTAAATTTATCTATACTCTCAGTAATATGCACTATGTAAACAAGAAATTAAAAATCTCTGAAACTACACATTTTCAGCACTACAGAGCATGTGAATTTTCAAGATAAATTTCACACTGAGACAAAATAAGTATATAAAATGTATTATGCCAAAGAGAAAAAGACCCATGCCCTGACATTGAAAGCAGGGTTGCTAGTCATGGCTTTAATTACAAAATAAACCTTTACCAACTCGTTCAGTTGCTAAATCAGAAAGCACATTTTACTATAAGAAATTTCACTTGAGCTTAGGCAAATGATCATTGCATTTACCCACACTACAGAAGCTTTTTTATTTTTTAAATTAAAAAATCTATTTTACATGTTACTTTTTTATCCCAACAAAATAAAACCTTTGAGTATTGTAATCCATTTTAATGTTTTCAATTTTACCAAAACTACTTCATCTTTCTGGGGACTCACTCTGTCTTGATGAAATGAAAACAGTTTGGAAAAAAGTTTCCTTGAGAGAGCAGATGAATGCTAAATAAAGAAATCAGAACTACATCAGGAAGGATTTCTAAATTCAATGCCTTGAGTAATTTGGGCCACTTGAAGTGCCGTATTTTTATACCTAAGTAGATTTTTTATGGGTATCAAATTGAGAAAGATCTTTTGAATTACCTGATTGCTATGAGTGTACTCAGTTATCATAACACTAACACTATATCCAGTATATGAAGAAAACTTCTGTATGGGCTGGCATGGCAGTGTACACAGAAAATTCAAATTACTATAGCTCGATAAATTATCACAGGTAAATGAATATGCCACAAAGAAGCAAACAAATAATTACAATATTTAAGTTTCTGTTGAATTTCTTGACAGCATATTATCTCAAAAAAAAAAAAATCAGCAAATGTCATATGGATATATTGACTGAATGTCATCTGAAGACTTCTTTCCGACTGTTAAATGCCATTTTCAATGATACTATCAATGTAACACTTATGTTCAGGTGTCTCAGTTCACAGATACCCATGTCAGATGCCACAAGCAACTCTAATCTCCTCCCAAAACTGAGTTTATTTTTAACTTTATGAAAGTAATACTGTATAATCAACTCAACTTCCTTAATAGTCTAGATTGATGCATCTGCACCTAAAATTTTGCTCATATATGCTTTGATATATTTAATACAATATTAAAAAGTTATGCAAGGGAAGTTCTATTGAATTTTTTTTTCAAATGTATTTCTGCTCTTCATTTCATCTCCATGTGGGTCATGCCAACATCCACATGTATCCTAGAAAACCAGCAGGGTCATTCATATCACAGTAGGGCCTTGAGCATTGACCCAGCATTGTTGAGGTACACAGATAGCACAGCCTCTGGTATGATTCTGTCTAGTGCTTACTTGCCTTGATAATGCTGATCCATGATTCAGTATAAGCAACTACCAAGACTATTTACAGTATATAATTTAAAGTCAACTACCCTCTCTTGTACAAATATTCAAAGAATTTAGCTGTACAGAAATTATCTCTTCCATATTACTGTGCATCAGGCTCAGAGAATGACTCACACCCTGTTTTGGTTTTAAGCATAGATACAGTTCATGCGAACATCTGCTAGTCGTGCTGTTGCTTATGAGTTCTGAAAATTATGTGCTAGTCTTGAATTTTGACTTCTTTGAAAGAACATGGATTTTCATAAGAGGATTTTAACTTTTCTATGGCAACACAGACAGTTTGTTCCAAAATCTGACCTTGAAATTTTCAGTAATATCCTGCCTTGTTTGTTTCATTGTTTGCTCTTGAAATAGAGAGAACACCTTTACAGTGTTTGGTGTCAGCCAGCAGATGGTGCAGTATTCCGTTCCTTTTCTGGGCTCTGTCAATATCTGGAACTAGTTCACTTCGTATTTGACTGTCTGCAGTTTACCTTTGGGGACCTTTCAGTGTTACTAGCACATTGTCTCAGGTATTTCCTTCCTCCAGGTTATGACTGAAAATATGAAGTAACTTCAGAGCCAGCTCCCAGGATTCTTGGAAGCCATAGGAAAAAGGATTTCTGGTGGTTAACCTCATCTTTTTGAGCTGTTATTCTGCTTCAAAACTGCTCTCAATCCATGCTCTTTCTCAAGCACACTTGGAGTCAATGAGAACGTTTTTGTTTTCCTCTGTACTGGTCCTGAAGTTAGTGAAGAGTGACACGTTGTGGTCATGCTTTCTCCAACTTATTTCAGGAAGATTTGTCTGCATAACTTCTTGGTTGGTAAGACTCAAGAGTTCCTGGCCTAGATATACAGCATTCATGGCAATTGTCCCACTGTGTTATAGTATCTTTCTGGATTCTGGATGGTTATGTGGAAATGTTCAGACATTGCTCTTTCTTGGGGAGGAGTGTCATTTTCATACATGAGAGAAATGTCAAGAGTCAGACGCTAATAGGAACTGTATCATAGAATGCTCTTAGTATAGAAAAATCACTATTCTTATTTGGTTTTGTCATTTCTGTTATATATATATTTTTTAAATTGTGTATGAAAATACAAATGATAATGTTTAATGACAGGTTTTATAAGCTTCCACAATTTCCAACACCATAAAACTGCCAGGTTTTCATTACGTTTATATGTCAAACATGACAAAAATTGGATGGATGAACAATTCTAGTTGTGCATTACATTGTAGACAGTTTTGTGGTATTTTATGTTACAGTTTAATTATTAAAAGAAAATAAATCTTCAGAGAGTTGTACTTAACTTTTCCCTCAGACACTTTTTTATATGTGCCTTTGTCTTTGTGCTCTTCCTTATGTCTAACTTTTGTGCTTTCTGTGTTTTTCATTAAAACCAAATAATTTCAAGTTAATTTGACAAACAGCTATGCATGAATAATTTGCAAAGAGAAAGTAAAAGATTTTCAAAAAATAAAAAAACCCAATAATTTAGCCACTAGTTTCACTAATGGAATACAATCAGTTGACACTCTTCTGATTTACATTCACAGGTCTTTGAAAATAACATAAGGTGCTAGGCTTCATCTTTAAAATGGTAGCAAACCTTCTTTGAGCAAAAGAATATTTATTTCCTAAAAGACAATTTTGAATTAGTTCTTCACTGACGTACTACATTGTATGTGTTTTGTGGGGATGAACAAACTGGTTTACTCTTCTTATGAAGTTTAAAATGAACTTCATACTGCACAAAGTAAATAAATGAAGATCAGTATATTTTCCTCAGAAAGTAGTGGGACAGTCTTGCAACCAGCTCCGTATTGTCCTTCTACCTTCAAACTCAGCCTTAGAGAAGGAGCTCTTCCTAGCCTCCTGCCCTTGCCTGGGACAGTCTTTGCTTTCCCTTTCAGAGAAGAGTTGTCCACTGAGGTCTGCTAAAAAGTGTCTGCAAAATTGAATATTTCTTCTTCACAATGATAATCCTCTGCGTGTTCTGTAGTAAGGACCAGAGCTTGTCCTCTGCTTCTTGCTGGTGCCTAAGTGCCTCTGGGAGGGGTTCTTAGATATTGCAGCTGAGGGTGGAACTTAATCTAGCACCGGGCCATGGACCCCAGTGGGGACCCTAATTTCCATTCACTTCTCAGGGCAGGTGTATATAATACATATAATGTCACATGGCTTTAAAATGTGCACTTTATCTTTGTATACCATGTAAAGCTCATATTAGGAAATTGCAAATATGAGAGATATACAGAATGTAGAGAAATAGTGCTTCTCTGTCTTAATCTAAAGTTTTACACTACTGTGCTTGTGAAATACATAAAACATATTAATTAATCAGGTAAAGGAAAAGGAGAACAACTGATGTTCTGAAAATGTGTCAGCAAGCCTTTGAAGAGCAAGAAGGATGTAACTACATAAGCATACATTCTGAAGTAGCAGAAATACTTTTGTCTGCCGCTGAGGTTATCGTGTAGCACATTGTTTGCTTCACGTGAACAATTCTCAGGTACATTCCACATTTGTCAGAGTCATGTTTACAGAGCCCTTTTGTCAGGGTGCTTCATCTTCTATTTATAATGCTTCCCATCAATTAAAAGAAAGCAGTCCTTGAAGTGTAGTCTACAGCTATTTGCTGTATTGAAAGAATAGTATATTTTACATACTTTTTTAGAAATCAGTTGACTCAGATAATCTAATGTGATCAGAATCCAAATAAATAAGAACAAGTTAGCACTTACTTCCTTTTCAGTTCGGTGTATTCCTATATATCAGTTTGTCCCTGTCATTTCCAATGAGGAATCAATGAGAATAAATTCTATATATTTTATATTAGGGCAAATTGATGATAATGACAGGTGAGCTCTCAGGACTGCCTTGTGTAGTAGCCTTAATGCTTTCCTATCTGTACTAGAAGTAGCTCATACATTTTAAATAATATTTAGTCTTTTCATAGCTGCAACATATTGGTGGCTCATAATGATTAATTAGTTGGCTCAACTCTGTTTCCTGTCATACTATTTCTATGTCACAGTGATGAACTCTATACTGTAGCAGAAGTCCTTGCTGTTAATCTGTCACTTCAGTATTGCATATCATACTTTAAAGCCTATATCCCTTAATCCAAGGGTTTATTGCCATCCTGCTTTTTCCTGGGTGATACACTGACCCTCCTCTACATTTGGCAAGACTTGCCTGCTCTGTATTATCAGTGAGGTGTATATTTTAAAAATTTTAATCCCGGCAGTACAATTAAAAAGATTTATGAAAATGCAGGATTAAATTCCCCTCCTCCCAGAAATGTGCTAGATTATCTTCTGAATGGCATAGCTCACAGACTTAGAGATTCACATTTCTTTAATAAAAATCAATTCTTATGTTACATTTATAGGAGGAGATTTCAGGCTGGGTTTTTAACTCTCTCTCTAGCTGGAGAAGATTTTCACAAATTTTTATCTTCCTTCTCCTTGCCTCCATTTCTGAGCCAGTCATTGATCCTCTAGTTATTTAGGGAATAATATGACCTTCTTGTTGACTATTAATTTTCCTCACCTCAGTAACCCCAGTAAGATTAGACTGTCACCTTCAGCTGTGGCAACTGAAACGAAAACGTTTTGGTTATCCTATCATGCTGGTTTCAGCTGGGGTAGAGTTAATTAACTTCACAGTGGCTGGTATGGGGCTGTGTTTTGGATTTGTGCTGAGCAATAATATAGAGATGTTTTTTTTATTGCTGAGCAGGGCTTGAACAGAGCCAAGGCCTTTTCTGCTTTTCCACCACACTGGTGAGGGAGCTGGGGGTGAGTGGGAGGTTGGGAGGAGACAGCCAGGACAGGTGACCCCAACTGACCAAAGGGACATTCCAGACCATGTGACATCATGCTCAGCATATAAAGTCAGGGGAAAGAAGGAGGAAGTGGGGTAGGACATTTGGAGTGATGGTCTTTGTCTTCCCAAGTAACTGTTACTTTTGTAACTAACATGGAGGTAGTAGGAAATGCAGAAAGTTCAAAATTATTATGTATTAAAATTTCTGTATTTTTAGATTTTGAGGGTTTGGGTTTTATTTTTATATGAGGAGCTATTTCAAAGCTGAATTCAGATAGCCAATATAGTAACACTCCAATGACATTTCTTATTATTGCTTCTCTCAATTTATCCATAGGAAGCAAGTATTTTCTTTTGTTATTTAACTCCTTGTGGGAAGTTAAGTATCTATACAATATGTTAAAAAGGCTCTAAATACAGTTTGACTGAGTTAAAAGATTTCTATTAGGTCCCCTGCCATTATCTGTTTTTCTTCAAGTCTGACAATTTTCCACTTGTTTTAAGATAAGTATTTTAGCATTTCATTGCAGAATGGAAAATATAGGCACATCTGTCTTTTTTTTTTTTTTTTTTTTTGATAAGACATAGGTAATAACTTAGACTAAAGCTCTTTCAATAGACAATCTTTGTAGTATGACCCTACTGGAAGGTGAAATACAACAGACTAAAAGCAGAATATTTTCTTGCTAGAAAACTTGCAGGGACTAAATGCAACAGCAGAATTGTGTTTTGAGCCATAAGCAAAATTGAAAAATCCATCTAGTCGAGTCTGGAAGATACTACTGAGCATTACTCACTCCATAGTGAAGATTTAAACTAACATGCCATTATGCATCAAATATATTAAAAGCAAGAAACCCAAAGCTGTGAAATGCACAGGCTTCATCTTGACTATTTTTAAGGGCTATTGGAAGAAAAAAAAGAAAGGTTGAAAGAAATCTTGGAAGTGTAAAGGAAGTTCAAAACTGAGACTGCTCAAAAATGTTCCTGTTTTTCTCTTTTCATTAACCTACAAAACAGACATAAAAGTAAATCTTTCTATTATTTTACCAAAGAATCCTTACAAAAGCTTTACAATCCTTACAGAAAACTCCTGTTTGTCCTTATCAAACCAAGAATTACAGAATTTCTTTTACTATACTTAATTTTGATGCCTTAGACAAAGACATTAAATGAGTACATACACAGTTAGATGTAATGTTTCTGGGAGATCAAATCCAATTTCTGTATAGTCAGATCAAGGACACAGTATTATGTAAACTGTTGTATGAAATGAGATGGAAAATTAAATTGTTTATGTGGCTTAAACACTACCTTCTAAAATTCGAGTTTATCTTATAGTTTACTAGATTGCTTTAAATAAGATTCTCTAAGGAAGACCAATGACACCATTATTGTCAAAGTTCTTCTATAACTTAAGTTCTCTCAAATAGTTTGTTTTCTTTATCTGTCGGACAGATTAGACACAAGGCTAATTTTTCTATTATCAACATAGAATCTTTATCTGATTTTTCATTGTCTCAGCAGACTTGCCACTCACCGTGGGCTTCTTCATAGGAGCAGATTTTCTCCTGGACAAATTGGCTGTGATACTGTGATTAGTTTCCTCCCATCTTGTACATTAGTTGTATGTAATGATAAAGCAACACTTATTAACTGTATATGGTGTTTCACATGGGGAGCTTTTAGAACATAAGGAGCCTGGAAGTTTCATGAAACAGAAGATTTTACTCATACTACCATTGCTTTTGTTATTTAATCATATATTATATAGTAATTTTTATTAATGCCTATTTACCAAAAGTTAAGGGCCTATGTCTGCAAAATTTACAAACCGCTAGTGCAGAAGTTCATAATAATTATTCTGAGATTTCTACTTAAAATCCATAGCTGCAGCATTATTGTCAGATGTGGACAAGTTTTGCCAAGAATTTGAGCATTAATCAGCATTTTTTTGTGGGTGGATATAAAAAAACAAAAGGATTTTGTAGGCGTAAACAGAAAAATCACATTTTTCTCTGAACAGCTGTATAATAGTCGCTTTTAAAAGCTAAATAGTAAACACAGAAGGAAAGGGTTTCACACCATAGAATGTAAGACAAAATATTTCTGGCTTCCATATTGTGGGAGTTATTATAGAGCAAAAAAAAGCTAAGTAAAAATTGTCTGTGTTCTTGGACAGCTGACACTTCAAGAAATAAGTTAGAAATCAGAATCCTTTTCAGAACTGTGCCAGTTGCCAACCACGTAGGGATTTGAAACTAACTGAGAAGAGTACACACAAATACTTTATAATCTACGCTTGTCATTTGTATATTTAGTAAAAGATTTTTCTCAATAAATCTTTTGTGCTGTGTGTAAAAATCAGAGTTGTTTTTAAACTCTGAAATCATATTCACCTTAAAGTTGATCTATCATTCCTATGTTTATGTAATGTGTAACCATAATAGAATTGATAGATAAGGATATCTTTTATTCACCAGTTATTATTGGTGAAAAATATTGACAAGCTTCTGAATACAGAAGCCTTCTTTATAAAAAGAAAAAGCATATTTCAAGCACAAAAAAAGAGCTGAAAAAATGTCATGGAGTATCAGAAATATCAAATCTTTGAGAACAAAAACTGGCAGATGCAGTTAGAGGAGATATTATTGAAGAGTGGGAGAAAACAAATTAGACATTCTACTATGTCTCTTTGTAGCAAAATAGTTCCAAATCCGGATTCAGTAGCCTAATGTTGATGTGTGTTAAGGATATTTTTTACCACAGAAATAGTTTGTAATTTTGAAAATTTGTCAAATACCCATTAAAGGAATACATTCCAAACCCCCTCTCAATAAGACATAGTATGGTAAAGGTGTTTTGCTTTTTGGAACATGATTTATTTAAGAAAACAAGCCCACATATAATTAATTGTATCTCTCTCTTCAACATCTAAAGCTTTTACCAGACACAAGTAGATGTTAAAGGTTTTGGTTTTGATTTTCTGAAAGTAGAACATTCAATAACAAAAATCTAATAATATTATAAATTACAAATTAAACATAGAAAAGAAATATTAAAGGACGTTTTATTGTCCTGTTGACAGAGAACATGAAAAAATTCCTTCTTCTTGGTCCTACTTTTTTGTCAATGATTTTTTGACCTCCTGGTCCCTTCTTACCTGATACAGCTTTCTTGCTGTAATGAACAATTTGGCTTCTGTTTTAGGCTTGTCACCAGAATTTTGTAGTTTCTATATTGCTGTCTTCTATTCTCAGAGACCTCTGGGGGAGACTTCTTTTGTCATCTTGAGAGTATTGCTCCTAGCATGCTGAATGTCCTCAAGAAATACAAACCTCATCAATTTAGGAATTTAAATGTCTTTTAATTCCTGTTATTTTATGTATTAATAATCATATTCTTTAATTTATTTTTGTTATTTCTTTTGTTATTTTTTAACTTCCTCAGAAATTGACCTTGGCATATTCATGGAATTATATAATCATAGGATCATTAAGGTTGGAAAAGACCATAAAGTTCAACTGCCAACTCAGTACCACCACCATGTTTACCACTAAACCATGCCCTAAAGTGCCATAGCCACACATTTCTTGAACACTTCCATGGATGGCAACTCCTCCACTTCCTTGGACGGTCTGTTCCAGCGCTTTACAACCCTTTCTGTGAAGAAATTTTTCCTAATAAGTGGCCTAAACTTTCCCTGGAGCAACTTGAGGCCATTTCCCTGTGTTTATACTGACTCTAAAGGCATCTGATAAAGACATTTTTTCTTGTGAAGCAAAAAACCAGTGAGAAAAAAATTATAGAGAAGCAAATAATATATGATTTGGAGAAAACAGGAAATGTGGGTTTCCTTTGTTCCTTCTCCTTCATGATCCACTACTGGGACATGATTTCATTCACATTAGTGAATAGGTATTATGCAACTGCCCTTTTAATCTCCTATAAGAGATTAACAATCAGTGCATGTGAGACTATATTAGTATGTCGTTGGCACTATGTCTGCCAATAATGAGATGCTCACAGCAAATGTATAATACTTATTTTCAAGTATCAGTTCTAGTTAATTTTGATTTATCATGGATTGATTTGTTTCAACATGAAAGATTGAAGTCAGTAGCTAAGGTGTGCAAGACCAGGATTCAGATCTACTCAGAGTCAAGCAAGAGGGAAAATGAACCGTGGCCTCAAACAGAGAATGTCTCTGTGCTACTGCCTGACTGTGGGATTTACCCAAGAATTGTAAAGTTCAGTTCTTGGCTGCTTTAGTTCAGACTGCCACAGTTCAAGTGAGAATGTGATTTCTGTTCTGAAATCAATGGGTAGTTTGTTTTTTTGTTGTTGTTGTTGTTTTTTTTTTTTTTTTTTTTTTTTTTTTTTTTTATTG
>VYXC01000743.1:680373-763429 GCA_013397175.1 Platysteira castanea
TATTTGGATCTTCAGTTTGGTCTATGTGACAAAGCTGGTTAGGTGCGAAGAATCTTACCTGGATACTACCTAATCTCACTGGAAAAATAGGGTAGCAGCTAAGCACTGTTTTAAAGATGGAAGTGCATTCATAAAGACATGGATTGGTCTCTAAGTGATTTTAACGACCATATTCTGTTCAGAGAAAATGCATTGCTGTTGAGTCACTTCTCAGCTGTATTCAGAGCTTTCACAGGGCATAAACATACTTTTGAATTTCCCTGGCTAGCCTGAGTGTCTCTGATAGAGTCCTAATGGGTAAAAGGAGGAAAAGGGAAGAAAACTAGAGTGCAAAATCCCTCCATAGCATATTAATACTAGTATACTTTGTATTTTAGGATTGGAAGGAGACTACTATTAAAAATAGGTACATAATTTCTCTACTTTTTTTTCACAGTAGACAACCATGGAATTTCTTTATAATTCTGCTCTTGAAATTAATAGGAAATAAATTAGGTCATTGTTCTAAAAATTAGGGAATTAGGTACAAATATTGATATTTGTCCTGTACTGGATATTTTGTTGCTTACAGGATTCTTTCTCTTACTTGTTTTGAGTGTCCAAGTGAAGATATAGTATCTTTTTTTCTTTTTCTTAATAGGCAGAGTATTGTTCTTGAAATGACTGGTGTGATTCCTATGGGTAACTTGCAAAGTAAAGTGTGTAAGCAAGTATATCAGAATCTGGTACTGATTTATCAAAAACTAAAAATATATGGGTGTATATTAATTTTTATTCTCTTCTTTAGATCTAATATTTTTGTATTTTAATATCTTGTAATGAACCATATTTGGGATTCAATATAATGTGCAGTGATAAAAAATGAATCATTATTTACTAAAAATGCCTGTGTAGGGGGCATGAACTATCTGTTGGTCTGATCATATTGTATTAGTACTGAAAAATTGCATTTATCTGTTTCTTTATTTTGTATTTTCAGGTAGAGATTGAAAATCTGGATTATCATTACTTTCTGCCTTTGTTCTTTGATGGACTTCGTGAAACAGAATTTCCATATGAGTTTTTTGCTCGTCAAGGAGTCCATGACATGCTGGAGCATGGTGGAAACAAAATTCTTCCTGTTGTTCCTCAGCTCATTATCCCAATAAAAGGTAGGTGAACATGCAGGGGAAAAATCCATAAATAGTATTTATATGATGTAAAATTTTGAAAAGTTGCTAATTAGGCAGTAAGTCGTGACAGCCTGAACATCACATGAAGATTATTGCAAATGTGAGTAAATTTTAAGATATAAGGCCAGAAAGCTTATGCCTTCAATCCCCTGATATGTGCAGTACTTCAGAAGAATAGAATCTGGTTAGTGTTTTTCCTATTACAGAGTGGCTCTTGGTCTTTGGAAATGTGAAGTAACATTTTCTTATCTGATTTTGTATATTTATATATTTATTATGTAGATCCTCTACTGTACAGACCAGTTCATCTAAAATGACAGGAGAAATTAACAGATGACACTTTAAAAATATTACTTTTGAAGGTTTTATATATTTAAACATAGGTTTTTTGTAGAAAAAATTTGTAAAAATAATAAATTATTTTAACAAGAATATAGTACTGCTAAACTTCAAGTGTACTACCACTAAAACTTTATTTTCTTGAATCACCTTTCAATGTATTCTTTCAGATATATTGTTTTGTCCTTTCCTGTTTCTTTAGATCACTACCTTGAAGATATATTATTCTGAACTATCCTTCTCTAGTTAGTTATTGTGATTCTTAAATCTGCATTCTACACCTATACTAGTAGATGCTCATGTTTGTTAAATTTGGTTTCTCTTTTATTCTTAATCATTAATGGTATCATTCCTGTCCTTTGTCCTGTCCATGAAATGTTCAGCTTTAAATACAATTTTGTAAAAGGGGAAGTGAATGTAGTTTGGAGCCTGATAATACTGAAATAATAGTGTGGGAAGGGTCAAAATTGTGGTTTTTTTCATTCCGTTTTTTCTCAGTTTGAAAAGATTGATTACAGATGTCACTATCTCTATCTTACTGTAGTTTTGAAAATGTCAAAAGGAATGTATAATATTCAGAATGTTTGCCCTGTGATGCTTGAGAAAGGTTATGAAAACAATGTTACCGTTTTTTCTCTCTAAAAGAGAAACACATAAAGAGAGGAATGATATACTTTAGAACCGTATTTCCAACACCACCCAAATATATCTACAGTAGTATCATTTTTTCAAAAGGTGAAATACATTTCTTCAGTAAAGACTGGAAGTTTATGACAGCACCTATTCAGTAAGGATTTAAAAGCCTTGCTGAGAGCAGAATCTAACTTATAATTACCTGGAAGCTTTAGCTGTTAAACACCATTTAGGATTAGAAAGAGACAGCTTGGTAAGGGTGTTTGTATGGGTTTGATATGTAGTCTTAAGTCTTAATTTATGGTGCTGGAACGCATTCAAGAATCTGCTAGCTAAATTTAGTGGTTGGTTCTGTTTTGTTTTATTCGATGGTGGTTTTTCGAATTTTATTTTTAAAAGGCTTCTGTATCAGCTTTAATATGTGAAGTCTAAGTATTATCAGTGATAAAGGCTTCTTCTTAATTAAAGCCATACTAATATTAAAAGACACCACCATCTCCAGGAGTTTGAAAATGTGTACTTTTAAGGGGTTTTAAATTTGCTATGACTGTGCAATACAGCAGCATAGTCATAGCTATACAGTTCTGTGACTCAGCTGCATCCACAGTAAACTCAGCTATGTTTTACACAGATTACTGTCTCTAAAGTATCCCACTGGGTGAGTTATTTCTGATTAACCAGCCTTCTTCTAGGCCACTACCGTATTTCTACTGTGAACAAGTGAATCGATTGTTAGGAAAGGTAATATATATGATTGAGGGGAAAAGGCTAAAAGAAAGACAGAAAAACAACTCTACAGATAGAATGCTTTTAAAAGCAGTTTTCTCTCCTGCATGTTCATCAAAGGAATATATTAGTAAAGACCTAAATGTTCTCTAAAAACATTTTAAATTAACTATTAGAATTCTGTATTATATTTTAATGATTTAAGGAGAAATTTGTCTTCCAGTCATCCTTACTTAAAGTTCACACATTTAAAAACTATATCATTGAAGATGAGAATTATATTATTTAATCCATCTGTGGGTTATTGTAAACCCAAATCCTTTCAACAATTTTTTTTCTGGTTAAACAAGCAGTGACTAAAAAAAGAAGACAATTGAAATTAATAGGCCTGTTTTCTCTTCTAAAATATCTGAAATATGATTAAGATAATAATGAATGATCTTTAGTTGAAAAATAATGCCTTATTTTTGCCTGTCACACTGGAAGGAAGATATTTTTTTTGGAAATTCAGAAGAAGAAAAAATCCCTCAGGTTGGAGGCATTAATTTTTTAAAAAAATATTCAAAAGATATTTTGAGTTCTCAAAATATAAATTCAAAATATATTGTATCTTGCACTGGAAAAACATTATAAAATAGTTTATAAATATAGTCATTGCATGACATAAAACTTAGAAGAAACAAATTACCTGTATATGTCAAACTTGTAAGGAATCCAACTAAAAATTAATAATATACAAAATCAGAAAATTGTATTACTTAAGACGTTGAGATTTTTGCTCTCTTTCACAGAAGATGTAGGCAAACCCATTGTCTGAGTTATTTAAACCTCGGCAAAGAAATACAAAGAGATATATATGGCAAGTAGCAAAGTACTTTGTAGCAGTATCATGAAAGTTCTGATGCACAACACATAGCCAAATATCTTCTTTTCCAAAAAGTCTCCTATTGTTATTTTCATATTGCAGACAGGTAAAAAAGCAGAAGAAGGAGGCTAATTTTGCCCCACATCACAGGCTGTGTTAGTGGCAGAGAGCTGAACAGAACCCAGACACAGCCCACTGGCGAGCAAGCAAAGATGTCTGTAGGTTACATGAGAGTCCCCTTATTTTTAGGAAACTGAGGAATCTGCCTGGCCTTTCCATGCTTTTCTGTGTGGTCATTATAGGAATGTAAAATTCCTTTTGTTATTCATTTTTGGGGCAAATTATTGCTTTTAATATTACATTTGCCATAACAAATGTCAGATAAGAAAAGCTATAAGTCCTTTTGCTTGCTTTCATTAGGCTTCTGCAACTCCCAGATTCCTGACTGCAGGGTTCCCCCATGTTTTCTGCATGAGACACACGTGCAGACATAAACACTGGGGAAACCAGAAGTTTCTACACCTTTGTCTATTATTTCTGTCAGTAACATCAGGGACATGCACCACAGTGTGTGGAAACACCTCCTCTCCTTTCAGAGGTGGCGAGCATGCTATCATTCACGTTTGCTTTGCTGGCAATGCAGCTGTAGGAGTTTTCAACCTCTTCACACATAAAGTCACCAATTGTTCCACCTCCCACACACTGACTTTTGCTAATACAATTGTTTGTGGAGCAATTCAGTGAATGTCTCATCTAGATGCATTAAAAAAAAAGAGAAAAAAAAAAAAAGGCCAAAGAACCCAAATCTAAAACAAATCTAAGATAATTTCAGAGTAGCATTACTTTTAAAGTCAGGTCATTTCAATGGTCTAGTTTATAAATGCTCTGCCACAAATGAAGGAACAGTACACGGTAGATCAGACATTGGAATGAATGGGTAGAAATTATCAATAGGAAGATCTTAATATAGATTTGCTAATGAAGATAATAATGTGAAATTAAACACTTAAGTATCTCAGATCACCCACTTGCCAAAATCTTTTCTGTTTTGTGCTGCGAATCCTGATACGTAGACAGTCTGACTTTAGGTCTAAAAGCCAGAAAAGCTCACATCTTTGCACTTGTAACCTAGTAGGAAGTATTATTTCTACACAGTTCCAGCCGGCAGACTATTTCTTCTGACTGAGTCCAAAAAGAATAATCTCCATCCTAAGCAACACTGAAGTTTTCCTTTTTGAGGCTTTTACCATGCTGTTAAAAATAGCTTAAGTGATACAGTAAATCAAGGATACCTTAAACTTTGTTGAAAATGCTTTGTTAAGGAAAGAGATTTTTTTTGTGAGTCAGATCTAGAGAAGTGAATACAGTATTCCTCCCTCAGTGTTACCTACAGATTCCTTTTTAATGTTTAATAAATTTCCAAATAAACTGATGTCTGTTTTCTTATTGTTCACATTCTATTTGCATGTAAAATGTTGTCTTGGACTAGAGTGTAGTTAATTCCCATTTAAAGTCAAATCAGTCTCACTCTTGCATATAGATATGTAAAGTTGAATGTGTTGCTAGCAGTTGTTCTAAGCACAGTTATATTTCTCACATATCTTCACTGTATTTAGGAGTATTTAATGATTGTTAAATACTTCCTTTCACAAAGTGCAATATTTTTATGGAATAAATTTGGTTTTCTGGTCTGGAGTAATTTTCTTTCTGCAAATTGTGTGATTTCTATCACCTATAGAAAGTAAGTTAAAACTCTAAGGTAATTGTAATTTTCCTTCTGGCTGACTGTTGCTCTTGAGAACCAGTTCTGGTTATTAAGATCACAGACTGAAAGATAAAAGTAAACAAGCTTTCTTTTATAGATTTAAAATGCTTTTAAAGAAAGCAAAGGACTGTGATTTATTTTTAAAAATTGTCTTGATAATCAAATACAAAAGCATTTCCCCTACAGGTTTTATCAACCAATACAAGCAGTTACAATTAGGTTTATGTTAGATTTTTCTGCTCAAAACTGGTTATTTCGGGTATTTTCAGGTGGTATAGGAAGTAGTATTCTTTATTACTGCTATTTACTCTTGTCTGTGAGGAGAAACTATGTTTCTTACTCAATAAAGATAAATCTCGTCCATGTTTGGAGGGTGAAATCTGCAATTAACATGTCTGACTTTTAAAGTTGGAGTTAGAGCTGTCCTTTCTTGAATTTATAAATTTATTAATAGATAGCATTTATTAGTAATGAATTTCATCTGCAATTTTATCACCCAGTTGTTTTGTACTTTAAAGTCCTTTTACAGTTCTTCGGAGTCAGTACTTGTCTTTGGCATTGGGAATAACTTGGTATCATCAGAAATCTTTGTTATCACCAGTAAAAACTCTTCCCAATCACCTATGGATCTAGTGAAAAACATGAACTTCAGCACAGATTCCTGCAAGGCCCTACTAGTGATATTCTTCTTCTGTGATCATTTATTGTTTCCCTCAGTTTCTATCTCTAAGTCATTATTTATTAGTATGGAAGCCACAGCAGTTCAGTGATGGACCTTATCAAATACCTTTTGAAAGTCTAAGAAAACTGTATTACCAGGTTTTTCTTGTCTACATTCTTCTTCAAGGATCTACAGCACATTTAGAATGCTATATAAAGCTTTGCAGTACAGATGCCAGTACCACTGGTCTTTGATTCTGCAGACCTTTTTTGTAAATGGCATCACATTTCATTGATAACAGACCTGTTTTCATCAGGAGGGTAGGTGCTCAGAGCAGTTTTAGTATCTTAGCACAGAGGAAGGAATGTACATCTAGGAATGGATGGAAACTGTAGGCTGGGATAGTCACAGAGCAGGTTTTTGGGACTCTCTTCTAAGTGTTCTTTCTGCTATATAATTAAACTGGGTCCACAAATGTTAATAGAATTCAAGCTTTATAGGAGCTGATCTAGTAAAATGCTACAATTACAAGCACAACTCAAGCTGAAAAAAGCCGCTGACTTTCTTTTCCATATTCTGCTAGACTGTGTTTCTTGCAAGCACCAATGTTTCACTTACAGATCTTTTCTGTGCCTTAGACTTTGGCTTTACAAAAAATGGTCTTTGATGACAAAATTGGTATAAGGTTTTCATGTCTTGCCCTCTATTTCTCATTCCCATTATTTCACTGTAACATATCACTCTTTCAGTTGTACAGAAAGAAATTTGTAACATCTGTATTGTTATTTAGATCAGGCTCTTACTGGAGTTCTAAAAAGCATAGAAAACAAGATTCTTACTCTGGTTTTTATTCACTCTTGATTGAAACACTGTGTTTGGTAGCAGCCTTCATTACTGTTCTGTAAATATAGCATAATACTATTATGTAAGTGCAGGTAGTTAAGTATTATACACTTTGGAAATTTTGGACAAAATTTTTTAAGAGAAGTATGTATCACTTTAATCAATTGCATTTTGAGAACCCTTCATGTTCGGAGTTCTTTAAACCTGACTCTGTGAATTTAAAAGTCCTTGATCAACAAGATTAAGTAGATCACAACAGTCAAGCATTTTTATCCTGAGTGCTTATTACCCCACAGGATTCCTACTCTATGTATCTTGCTCTGCTTCAGGCAAAGAATTTTCTAAAACTGTTGCCTCACTTACCAATTGAGGGAGAGAGATGAATGCAAACTGAATTGGTTTTAATATTTGGTTGTGAGACCTAAAAAGAAAATGGAAACTGTTGGTGCACTTCTAAGCATAGATTCACAGGTGTATTTGAAAAAGAAGTTGAAGAGAATTAAATCATCAACATAACCTTTTATATAACTACCAAAATCTAAAGTTAGTATTTAAAGAAGAGATGGAAGTTTAGGGAAACTGATTTGATTCTGTAAAGCTCAGGATAGCAATGTGCTCTCTGGGAGAGAATGTTCTGATTGGATCTCTTCTGTGGAAGTACATTGTGTCATGAAAAAGATGCGCTGTGTACTGGGAGAAATGCTGTCATGTTTCCTGGCTTGTAAAATCTATCAATCTCATCTATCAGATGAGAACTGTGGTTTCCATTATAGACTGTATCTGGGACTGAGATAGGATTTTCCAAACTGACACATAAAAATAAAAAATATCAACTTATAGAACTTCTAGATCTTTTCTTTGAGATGTTAGAAGTGATACTCAAGAAAAAGACTTGTATGTTTTAAAATAATTGTTTCTATTGCTTTCTATGTAAACATCTAGCTAAAACAAGCGGCATATTTTAAGATTCTGCTCATAATGGAAATTAACATAAGAAATATTAAATTTACATCAATTTACATGAATTGCCAATAAAATTTATGAGAAATTAAAAATGCAGTGGAATAACATTCTCTGAAGTTAATGAATTGGTATTTTATATTGTCTCATTGCTAACAAGCTTTAATAAACAGCATTATGTTGTTTTAGATATGCTTTCAAATTTCATAATTATCTTTTTGGCTTTGAATGGTAGAAACAGAACTAACTCAGATACTGAGCTTTTAAATCAGATATTTAATCTGCTATCATTGTAAAATTCTCTTTTTTTAAGAAATTTGTGATGAATTTCAGAAAATATTTGTTTGGAAAAGCTATAGCAGTACAAAATAACATATTTGAATGAAAAATACTTCATTATATACTTCAACTGAGCAAATATTTAAGCCAGAGGATTTCTTGGTAAAGTGTATCCTAAATCAGAAGCAAAATCTTCCAGTTTATGCCAATAAAGTAGAAAATATCAAAACTTCCAAGGAACAGAGTCTATTTATTGGGTTGGAGTTTTTTGCTGCTTAAGAGAATGTTACAGTAGTCTAAATGACCAAAGAGAAATATGTACCAGTGAGGGAGGAAAGTCCTCTCAAAACCCTTTAGGGAGCAAAAAGATATCTTTAACTGAGAAGCAAACCAGTTGTTCACTTTGCTATTATTGTGAAGATCCATGTCTTACAGCAGACTTCTAGACCAAGAGGCAACAGCCTAGAATGCTTTCTAAATTGGAATACGTAGGATATTATGCATCTTCCTTTCATTTGGGCTGTGTAGCTGTACTGTACCAAGATTCCTAAATGGTCTGCTTTATTCCTGTGTAAGGATATTAGTATTTTCTTCAGTTTCTGTTAATGTCTGGATATCACTGACATTTTCCAATGTCAATGTATTGGAATGTGATTTTTTCATATACTGCATTAATATTTTCTTCCTTTTATTCATGTCGGAGAGTGGTATGTAGTGACACAGAAAATTACAGGTAGTACACAGAAAATAATTACCAGATTCTTAAAAGATAAACAGATACCTGAGAGTGGTATATCTTTGGGGCAGGGACTGCCTCTAATTGAATATTTATAAAGTGCCTAATATAATCAAGCCAAGAGCTGGTTGACTGCTATGCATGCCGCAGCCCAAATATTTAAGAAGAATAACAACAGTTCGGTAGTCAAAATGATCTTTCTTTTGATATTTACAAGTATTTTCCTAACACACACTGCCAATTTCTGCAATTTGAAGGGATTCAGGCTCAAATTCTCAGTCTGTTTGATTCTGCCATATCCATCTGCATCCATACCTCTGCAGGCTGCAGTGTGTGCCCTGCTCTTACAGCAGTACCAGGCAGCAGTGAGCCCAGCTGTGAGAGGTGCACCCAGGCAGAGGAACTCCGTAGCTTAGTGACAGAGCTCCAGGAGGGCATGGGTAGGCTGAGGTGTATCGAGGAGAACGAGAGTGAGACTACTGAAATTGCACTGTGTCTTCTCTGAGACACGCACAACAGGCAGACACGCAGGTTCCCTTTCCTTTCTCCACCTGGGAAAACAGAATGCCTCAGGGGGCAATGGTGACAAGTTCTTTTGCTGGCACGACAAGCGCATCTCCTCTGGGACTGCCCCAGCTTCCTGGGTGCCCTTATACAATAGGTACAAGGCTCTGCAAGTGGTACCAAACAAGGATAATGGTTCATCTACCATGAAGGTGTCATCTACCATGAAAGGTTAAGTTGACCTGTGCCCTGCATCAAAACTGGTTCCATTAAAAAAAATCAAGTCTTGATTTTAATGAAAGGGTCCCATCAGCAGCTAACAGAANTCAACTCGTGATTTTAATAAGAGGGTCCCATCAGCAGCTAACAGAAGGCTCAAAATGCAGACCGGACCCACTTCTTGAGAAAGTCTGATGCCTCCCTGGGCCTGCAGGGGTTAAAGATGTGAAGAGAAAGCTTCCTTCCCTGGTATGGCCTCTGTCCTTAGTTGTAAGATCAGGTATTGTCAGAATACCCAGAACACCCCTGAGCTGGAGATGGGGATGGGGACCAGAATGAAGCTGCCATAATCCAAAGAGAAATGGTTAGGTACCTCCAGCTCCACTTGGACAAAGACAAGTCTATGATATCAGATGGGATCCATCCAAAAGTTCTTCCTAGGAGTATTTGGACAGCCATTTTCATTTACATGACGTACTCTGCATGCCTAAAAATAAGGTTTTTCAACCTCTGGGACAGCTTCTACAGTCCAGAAGTACTATTCCTGGGAGTGAGTACAATTTGCTTGTTAAGGATTAAGAAGCAGTGATTTCTGTCAATGATATGGCCCTTAATTAGTTATTAGTGTGTGTATGAATAATTAATTTTTCTAATTTGTAATAATTAATAAAATTGAGTATAAACATTCAGGCTTGTATGCATGAAATAACTATTGTACTGAAAATTACAAATGTTGGTGATAATTTCCCCATTAGTTCAATTAGCTATTATTTATCTGCATGACAAGTTAGTAGTGAACAAATCTATACTTTGGAACCCCAAAACTTCCTCTTCCAGTCACTCTTTCATGAAAATGAATAATGCCTGCTTCTCTCTGACAGAGTATATTCCTACCTGAGACTTGGACCCATTCTTTAAAATTGTATCTGAGGGTCTCTCTTGCTAAAGCAGCCTTAGAACATCTATCCACAAAAGCGTAGTTTGGAATAGCCAGCCTCTTTGCTGGAACTTAGTGTGAGCACGCTGCATTGTTGGGCTTCCTGTCCACACATCATTATGCTCAGAGACAATGTGAAGTGCAGCCTGGTGACTCCAATAGGGACTAGAAAATAAGAAGTATGGAATTCAGTCTGCATTTGCATTTCACACTCCTTTAACTTGAGTTACGTGTAATAGTACCTTTATACCTTCGGCTTTCTGTTTTCTACCAGTAGGTTCAGTATACTGTTCACAATCATACCAAGAGGCATGAAGGGAAGTAAATGAAGTAAATAATCATTTACTAGTTGATTTTTGAGAATTGTCTCTGTCTGTTCACACAATCAATCTGCTCTGCCCTTGCTTTGGAGACCTAGCTCTGATTTTTAACACTCAGCAAGCATGTGACAAGAAGCAGAAGCAGGTGGGGTACAGTGCATTTGCTTAAAGAGATAGAAAAACTGACACTGCACCTTTAGGAAAATACTACTTCATTCTGTGTGAAACAGCATTCCTGTGCTCTGATAAAACTCAGCACTGGAAATACTGAATCATAAAATTGTAGAATCATAGAATGTTTTGAGTTACAAGAGGCCTTTAAAGATCATTTAGCTCCAGAACCTCTGCAATGAGTAGAGATATCTTCAATCCTATGACTTCCATTTGAAGAGGCAGTTCTTGAAGTTATTGGTAACTCCTCTTCAAATTTTTTTGGTGTTCTTTGTTACAATTTTTTCTAAAGGCTTGTACTTTGTTCTGGTGTCTCGAATCACATATTTATATATTTCTGTGTTTATAAAATATAGTAATGAATATGAGCTTATCTTTTTCAGTCCTGTCCCAGTGCAATGATATATATAGAAGTCTATGTAAGTGGGCTGATCACTGGTGGGCAAACTAATATATAAGAGCATATCAAATTTGACAACTGCCAACAAATTTATCCAGCTGCATAATTTCAGAAATGATTTTATAAATAAATTTTGCAAGGAAAAAAAAAACATATTTCAAGCATGACTCATTTTTAATTACAAGAGAGAATGCAAAGTACTTGCTTTTAGTAAAATTAAAAGAGAAGAAACAAGAGGTTTTTACGAAATATCCTAATGTCATAAGATTAGAAGCATGACAGTGAAACCTAAGAGAAAAATCTAAGTAGGCTGGACAAAATCTTTTCTTCCCCTAGAATGTTTTTCTTTTAAAAAAAGCCTACAAGGTTTGTTTGTGGGTTTTTTTTCTATGAACATTTGCTTCATTGTACTGATTCTCAGAATAGTACGAATTGTCAGTTGAATGAATAAAATGATCATGAAATAAATGAGTACAAACGTACAAGCACTAATTGTTGCACTAGAATGCATCTGTTGTCAACCTTTGCAGGTTGTCTTGCAGTTGTATAGTTCCATTGGCCCCAAATGGTACTTACTGAACATTTATTTTTCATTTGTTTGGACCATGCCAGTATTATACAGGCAGCATGAGGGAATAATGAGCTGCATTCTTTGGGTTACTGAAGAGTCAGCACAAATTGTGGGAACAAATAACAATCGGACAAGGCAGTGTTTTATAACATCAGGACTGCAATCCATCTTTGGGATCTTTCTAAGCTGGGCTAATAAAGGCCCACTTACATTTCCCGACAGTATAGTTTAATTAAATTTGTCCATTAGAGTACTCCTCCTCCTCCCTCTACATTTTAGAAATTAATTCTACTTTCTGCCTGTTGTTCTTTTTGCATCACAGATGCACTGAACCTTCGTAACCGACAGATCCTCTGCACCACACTGAAAGTCCTCCAGCACCTGGTGGTGTCAGCTGAAATGGTGGGGGAGGCCTTGGTGCCCTATTATCGACAAATTCTCCCAGTCCTAAGCATCTTTAAGAATATGAATGGTGAGTTATCCTAACAGACACTGTGTCTTTCAACTCCTAAGGCAAAAAGGGGCTTGAGGCAGGGTTAATTAACAATGTAGTTAAGATTTATTACTGTATATAAACTCAAATCCATTTGGAGCTCTAAATAATGTAAACTCCCCCTCTTACTATTCCCTAAGGATGCACTGAAATTAACAATTTCATTTATTACTCCTTGCACGTACAGTTTATTTAACACAGTACAGAAGCAGTGAAGCAGTTCTATAATCTTCCAATAATTAAATTGTAAAGTTTTGTAACAGTCTTTTGAATACATTAATAAATTGCAAAGGTTTTTCCCTCCCTCCAACACATTAGTTTAGTCCAGCTGTGTTATTCCATTCTGTGCTCTCCACAAGTAATTTGCTGCTACCAGAAGGTTTAGGAAAGATTAAAAATAAAAGTAGAGATCAAACTAATTAATTTGAGGGTTGAGAGAACTCCATGTTGAAGAAGAATTTCAAGTTAAATAATATTGAGCAAAACAGTGAACTTTGAAATTATTGCTGCACACTTAGCGGATTTTATTATAGAGAAATTCAGAACTAATTTATATCTACAGTTAAGTATATGTTTTCTTTGTAGTGCAGATCTCGCCAGTTTCCGTCTTTAATAACTTGTACTATGAGTTCTGTATACTGTGAATACGTTTACACCACAGTCACCAGCTGAAATCAACATGATGTATATTGCTTTTGCTAAATTAATCTTGAAAATATTTTTATGTGGTAAATCTATCTCTACTTATTTTCAATTATCTACAAAGTTACTGACTTTAAAATTTCTGTTATTGACTTGCATCCATATAGATGAGAAGAAACTAATTCCTCACAAGCTTTCAAAAGAGGGTTTTCATGGAATTCATGACATTTTAATAGTTCTCTGCAGGACTCCTTCCTGTTATACTTTCTGTTTGCGTTATTATATAATACCTTATACTCACTCTTCAGTAAGTATAAGATTCAAATCAGATTGAAAAATGCCTGTTCAGAGACTGACTTGAAGGCACAAATGAAATTTACATTTGAGATCCATTTAAATACATCTACATCTCTGACTTTGTTTTACTTAGTGAGAAACATGCAGTAACATGGAATTCCACAAGGGCAAATTTTTTTCTGATGACAGTTACAGCTTTCCAGAAGTTGTGAGATGAAAGCTTATGAGTGAAATCAGTAGGCTGAACTTAAGTGATTTCAGTAGGGCTCCTTATGAATTGGAAGATTTCCCCCTAACAGATCTAATTTCAGTATCTGGCACAAAACAAGACTGTAAAAATTAATCTCATTGATTAATGAATATACCACACATGCTTTTTTCCAAATTTCAGCCTGAAGTAGCCCATAAATTCTCTTGACCGGGGTTTTCTACAGTGATTTCAGATGAATAATAGGGAAAGCTCACGTGTAGCCAGGTACATAGGTTAGCAAGGCATTAGACCCAATCTAAATATATCTTCAGTTTTGATACTATTGTGAGAAAAATAAAAACATATTTTCAACATATTTGCGAGAGATCTGTGCTCTCTGAATTTGTGCCTGTATAAAACTACACTAAATCATAATATTTGACAATTAAGAACTAAAGCCCCAAAAATAAATGAAAAGCAGTAGTCCAAAATGTAATGATTTTGTTGGCTCATTACTTTTTTAGAAATAAAAATTTTGAAATTTTAGTATTACCAGGAATGAAATAGACACTATTTGCCAGACCTACCATATGAAATTGTTCAACTTATTCAGTACTTATATGTGGATGATAGGGAATACTTCTTTCTTCTCCTTCCACAAAAAGATTATATTTCATTCCTTCTTCACTGGTGGTTGACAGAAAATGCAGGCTCCTTTCCTCCTCTTTCTATCTCACATTATCTAATAGGCAACTGAGGTGCAGGTGTTTACTCCCAATTATAAGCAAATTCCAGAGGCTGATCTGGGCTATTTTCTTCACTGTTTACTGATACAGCTGAAAGAAGGGGTAAGTGAAGTGTAAATTCTTCCTTCTTTTCTGTATAGCTTGTGGAAGTGAGAACTGTGGTGCATGTTCCAGGAGTTGTATGATTTGCAGTCTATTAAGTCGGACACTGTGGAAGTTTGTCGAGAGTTAAGGTAGCTGGAAGAGGCTATGTTTTAGTCATTGCCACATCTCTAGATCAGTATCTATCTGATGAAAGGAACTCTTTCCCAAATTCAGCGTGTATACCACTCTCAGTAAACAAGCTTATAGTCAAGAGAATATTAAAAAAGAAAAAAAAAGGAGTTTTATTAAGAAATTAAGGCCAACTTACCTTAAGTTCAAGTTACCTGGTGGCCAATTTAGAACAAACCAAAATGATTCATCATGTACTGTCTGTGATGTGAAGCTCTGGAACTCCCAACCTGAAATTCATTAGATACAAAGGGTTTCCATGAGTTAGGTGGAGGCTCAGAAATGTCATAAAAAAGAGTATATTGCTTGTTTAATAAAACGCATGTATCATTGCTATTGGTAATTTTTGCGAATTATAAAAAAGTAGAGTATTGATGAAAAATAAATTAGAAGTTTTAATCACTGAAAACATATAAAACATGTTCACCCGAGTCATAAGATACAGATTTATTTATTAAAATAAATCAATGCAATCTAAGTTATTTTGCCAGGGGAAAATCCAAACCTCCTGAGACAGTCTGTGTGAAAGCCAGAGGAGAGAGTTCAATGAACTTCTGAAGAGTCTTGTTAGTGAGCAAGGGGCTTTTTGGTGCACAAAGCATATTTGGTGTGTCTGAATTTGTGCCCTCTCTGGAACTTAGGCCCTGACTTTCAGTCGATGTTTCTTTTCCCTCGGGTTCCGGAGTGTCCTGTTGCAGAGCCTTAAGACGTGAAAGAGCGAAGTTCTGGTGGTGCTGCCACTGCTCGTGTCTGTATTGGTGCACACGGAGAGCACCCTCACCGTGTGGCCAGAGTGTGCTCTGGAACGGGGTTGAAGCTGTCTGCTGAAACTGTTAGCCAGAGCTGTAAGGCTGGCAGCAGAGCAAGAGAAGGGAACATGAGTATATTCCAGTGACTGAGGAGGAGGAATATTGCTGAGATACAGGAGTTGTGTGTCTATTTTCTAGAGACTGGGAGGAGACTAACAGGCTCCAAGCAAGCTTCCCAGTTAGGGACTATTACACAAATTAGCTACTATATAAGATAAGAAACTAAAAATGTCATGATAGTGCATACAAAGTCTTATTATAAACTCTGTAATGCCGCTGTAGTTTAAATGTGTAAGGTAAATGTACGCTTACAAAGCTCATTTAAATCTTGTGAAGAGGGAAAGAAAATTCTGTCTAGACTCAAATGGAAGTATTCATCTTTTGCTTCTCAAAACTTTCTTTTTGTGTATCTTATTTTCTAAGCTGTCTTTTATAAATCTGTGAATTATCTGGGATAAATACAATTTGAAAACAAATACAATAAGTTTGTTCTTTTATGAAAGCAGAGAGAAGAAAAAAATAAAAGAGAGAAAAAAGGGAGGAAAAAGAATCTTCAGAGGAATATGCTATTAGGGTGCAGTTATGCCAGAATGATGTCTGAAACAGAAACCTATTCATTAAAACAATTAGACTATTAGGAACAGAAAAATTCTCCTGTTTGATTTACCTGACTGGTAAATGAAAATTTCATTTTTTTTTAGTTTAACAGCAATTTTCATGTTATCAATTTGTATTACTCAGTAGTGATCGAGACCAGTTTTGCAGATAAAATAGAGTTAGATGAAACCAAAATATTATTAGGATTTACAGGCCTCAAAGAGAGAAGTGTAGGGTGCCGCTGCACTTAGGAAGGTACCTCTCCAGCATGGCAATTTCATCTGTGACTTGTTACAGTCACTGTGAGGTAAACAGTGGAAGTAGGGTAGACTGAAGCCTAAGCCTTTTTTGGCTGCAATAAAAATGCCTTGACACTGTCAATAACTTAAAGCTAACATAAACTTTGGACAGTCTCTGCCTATGTAGCCAGTCCTTGAAAATAAAATTTTAGAGGTATGACTGAGAATACCTGATGTAGTTGTATCGTAGTATTCAACCAAGTGTGAAGCCACAAAGCAGAATTATACTGCATGCTTTACAGCACCTGAGCTTCACTTGGGAAAAAACGTTCTCTTGTCTGGAAGGTACTTCACATACTTTGGAGAACTCTATTTTACAAAATGCAATAATACTGCATAGGCTCTAAAGGAAGAAGCAGGACCTAAGTGTTAAATGGCAAAAGCAGAAGACTGTGCCTGGAGGGACATGTCCTCCCTGTGTTGGAGTTTGAGTATTTTCAGAACGGTCTGTGTATTCCAGAGGCAGTGATGCTCCTCCAAGTGGTTCATGGTTATTAGTAAGAAGCAGCAATTATCCTTTAACGTGATTGAATATGCTCTAAAGAAAAATCTCTTGCCCAGAGCATTTCAACTGTTTCCTTCTTCCACTGGGAAACACAAAAGTCCTTCCACAAAGAATGTCAGTCCTGTTCTAAAATACTTTGCATTTTGCTAGCTCTGTGTTGAGAAATCTTGTTTCAGATTTAAAAAACCTCACAAACAAAACAAAAAATGGCTATCTTGAGCATCAGTGTTTACAAAGTCATGTATTTGACATTCTCTTAGTTTCTCCTATGAACACTGAGATTTCAGACTATTCTCAGACAACTTTTCTCAGAGTTCCAGTGCTATTAGCTTTAGCTTTTCTTTTTTTTTTTTCCTTTTAAACTGAAAATGCAGATTCCCAGAGAATTAGTTGATTCATGGTTGAAATTTGCATTAAAAACATCTAATGCCATAATATTATTGATAATATAAGCCATGTTAGTATACTGGTTAACATAAACTGTATTCTACATCCCGTTTTAACATTGTTCTTGTGCTTCATTATGGCACTTATTCCTCCTATTCCTATGCATATTTTGAAAGATTTTCATTATTTCTAAGCTTTCTTTGAATTCCATCAGTTATAATTTCTGAAATTTGAAAATAAAGATTCTGATGTGGTTTTGAGGATACACACTTCAAAGGAATAAGACCACCATGACAACACAGATCTGAGTGAAAAAATTCATTTTGATACATTCTCTGATTTTTTTAATATATACCTTCAGTACAAGGGGATTCAGAGTGTTCTGATGCATCAACATTCAATGAAAAATATTGTGGTTTTCCCAAAATGGCATCTGCCACTAAATCACCTTTTTAAGCAGATAAAGACATGATGATTGCACTCCAAAAAATGTTATTACCATACTGGTGAGAAGCAAATATATTTTCGTCATTCCCAACTGTGATTAATGATATTATTTCAACAGGCTTTCTGTGAATTATAGTTCTAAGGATATTTATTTAACAAATATTCTTCAATGTTTTTAAGAACATCAGAACATTTCTCATGTATGAGATCTGCTGATGGTCTTTCAATGGTATTTTTCAACAATGTCTCAGTATTTTTTGTCAAGAATCTCATCTTGAAAGTAAAAGTCTCACGAAATAATGCTTTATATTCTAATTGAGTAAGCAGGAAAGTGATCCTCAATCATTACCAGCTGTTGTCTCACCTTTTTTTGCACTGATCAATCTCATTTTATTTCAATGAGCACTCTTACATATGGAGCTACAAAAAACTCACTGGAACTCTGAAGCACAGAAATTAGAAGTTACCAAGATCCACCTGTATTGGAGCATTTGCTGCTTTGGTGTCTTCAATGCAAAGCATGTGATTTTAAGCTGATTATATAGTAAACTTCTAATGTATAATCAATATTCTGTCAGGTACTTTCTAACACATCGAGAGAATCATCACCCTTAGATCATAATTGCTGTGTAATTTCTAATTACTATCTAATTTCTTAGCTGAAAATACAGCACCAGTCTGTGCAAAATAAAACTGATTCAGCTGTCATTAAATTGAAGCAATTCACACTTAGCATTTACTTTTAATGTGTTAATAGTCTAATTGATTCAGCATCTTGAATTTTTGATAAAAGAAAAATGAAAAGCTTCCTATGTCAGAGGGTGATACATTACATCCAGTATTTTCTTTTTCCCTTTTAAATTTTTAATTTTTTGGCTATTATAACTCAAGGAAATGAGAGTTTTCTACTGAATGACAAACAGGGTGTGTGTGAATTAGGACTCCTGAATTCACAGAAAATTCATGGACAAGTAAAATAGCAGAAACATTAAATTCTTCCTGTGCTTCAGTAGAAACAGCTGTAAAATGGATATAACCTGAAAGGGCTTGTAGGCCTCAATTTTGTTTGGCAATTAATTAGAGCTTTCACAAAGTACCAGGAGTGCAGGTATATATGTCAGTGAAACATCATTTTCAAAGAGTTAAAAATTCATATCATGCTTTGTTTTAATACTTTTGTTCAATTTGTGTTCCTTTGGGAAATAATTACCTTTGGAAATACCATGTTTGAGGAAGATTTGGACATTCAGGACTAGACTTGTGCAGAATTACAGTAGTATCTGTATGTCTGTTTATTCTGGATGCTCATACCTGTCTTAATACCAGCAGGTGTGTATCTGGCCTCCACATGAGACAAGGAAGTGTTTAAGTTACCTGAGAAGTCCATAGTGGAAGCATGCTTTGAGCAAATCTAATGCATAGCTGTAGTACTAACACCAAAACACAGCAGGCATAGTAATTTTAGTTTGTTTTGTTTGCAGCTTTATTTCTGGCTTGTTTGGTGTTGGGTAGGCTAAGAAGGCCAATGGAATCCTGTCTTTTTTCCGGAAGAGTGTGGCCAGCAGGACCAGGGCAGTGATTGTCCCTCTGTATTTGGCACTGGTGAAGCCACACTTCCAATCCTGTGGTCCAGTTTTGGGCCTCTCATGTAAGAAGGACATTGAAGTGCTGAGTGTGTCCAGAGAAGGCCAATGGAACTGGGAAAGGGTCTGGAGCACAAGTCTTGCGGCTGAGGGAGCTGGGGGTGTTTAACCTGGAGAAAAAAACACTCGGAGGGGATCTCATTTGCTCTCCACACTGCTTGAAATGAGGCTGTAGCCAGGTGGAGGGCTGGTCACTTCTCCCAAGTAACAAGAAATAGGACAAGAGGAAACGGCCTCAAGTTGTGTCAGGGAAGGTTTAGATTGTGTATTAGGAAAAGTTTCTTCATGGGCAGGGTTGTTCAACATTGGAACAGACTGTGCATGTCAGTGGTGGGGTCACCAACCCTAAGGGTATTTAAAAGACTTGTAGATGAGGCACTTTGGGATATGACTTAGTGCTGAACTTGGTATGGTTAGGTTAATGGTTCGACTTGATGATCTTAGAGGTCTTTTCCAACCTAAACAATTCTATAGTTCTATGCTGTTTAAAAAAAAAAAATGCATGTACAGTTCCAGTTCCAGTGCAAGCTGGAACTAGAACCCAGAGTTCTCAACTGCTATGTGACCTGTGTAAGTGCTTCATATATAATTTCTTCTTTGGGTAGGAGTTCAGAACTCTTTGCTGAACCTAACCTAACCACACCATAAGGGATGGTGCAAGCTGGCGCAGATTTATCTAGAAAATACCACCCACAGAATCAGCTAGTTCAGCACATGTCCTGGTTTGGTGGAATTACATATCCATAGGTTCACAGTTCCCTAGCTGCCCTGTGGAGATCAGAACACCTTCCATTCTGCAGTTCTGGTTAAAGGCCTTTAGGCTTTGGAGGAGTAGACTTTCATACATGTGCCTGAACTTCTCATTTTCAATTGATTTGCTATAAGCAGCTCCCTATGGACTTCTTTGTCACTCTTCTCAGGTTCCTGTTTCAGTTTGCAAAGAGCTGAGACACCTACATTTGTTTTCTAGATATAAAGGCTTTCTTTGGATCTGCCCCTCAAAATGTAGATTGTTTAAAATTTGACTACTGCCCCTCCAGCTAGGAGTGATTCCTTTCTCCTGGGTAATTAATTTCTATGTTTTTCACACAGTTGGTTTGCAGTTGGTTGTTGGAATTGAGAAGTGATTTCTTCAGTTGGACTTGCACTGCGGACTTCACTTAGAACTACTTTCAGAGTACACACTAAATTATTCTGAGAAAATATTTGGTTTCTGTGTAATTCTTCTCTGTTTATATAGTTTGCAAAAAAATTCGCCTTAAGTTTGAGGAGACATGATTTCAGCTTGTCACATTTATTAAGGTAGCATATTTTTTTATTTTAAATATACATCTGAAATCTGTGTTTACATAATAATTTTAAGTAGATCATGTTTGTTTATTGCAGATCTTTTTCTTTGTGTGCTCAATTAGTATTTCTGTTCTGAGAAAAAATATTCCTGTGAAAGTCAGTGCCAAAAGGGCACTGAGGTTGCCAAAATCGAAGAAATTTGCTCAGCAGCTGGCTTTCTGTTCTTATATTAATAAAAATAAACCCTAAAACCAACAGGTAATGGGGAGAGAGAAGCTTCAGAGAGAGGGAACTCCTGTATGGATGGCAATTTTTCTTGTGGCATCTCTCTCTTCCCCTCAATGAAAACAGATTAAAGCCCCATATAATGGAATGATACCAGTGGGAACATAAATATTGCAGTGTGATTAAACCACCAAAATACTCAGGTGATTAAAGTGCTTCAGGTCTTTCAGTTATTATTCTGTTATATCATTTCATCTCATTTCAAGATGTTGCTTTTTCCATAGTTTTTGAAGAACACTCTAGGCAACAAAATTGATTTTGTGAGGCCCACAGCTTTGGACTATTGATTTATTTTTTTATATTGCACATCCATCATCTTTGTTTTTAGACACTCCAGGAAAAATATGTATTCTTGTTATAACATCATCTGGCTGTCCCAGTACTGATGCAATTAGCACATGGAAATCTTTACTTCTTTGACAGGACTACGCTAGCTGAGAGGTACCCTTTTGACTTTTCATATATGAGAATTAGGTGAAGTAGATTAGACATTTATGAAAAGAGCATTTGCTTACTAGTATAATCTAATTCAAAAATTAGAAGTTTCAGCTAGAAATTATTTTTGGGAGGGGAAAAGGATTGCAAAGCCAGCCAACCAACCAAACCAAACCAATCCAAAAAAAACCAAAAACAAACAAATAACCCCTAAATCACCTGGTTTTATGTTAAGACTTTCCACTTGTACACCATATTAAGTTCCACGTTATTTTTGCTTTGAAAACTTGATCAAACATTCAGCAAAAGGTAAGAAATGCAGCAGCCATCATTCAACTCTCTCTCTTCTCACTTTGTTTTGTGTATTATGATACAGTTTGTAAGAAAAAGAATGTGTCACAGTACATGAGAGAAAATTAAATCAATATATAATTAAGGACGTTAATAATTTTTCAGATTTAGCAGTTGTCAAGCTACTTTCAAGCTCAGTTGACACATGACAGTGATGGGGTTACCTGTGGCTACTGCCTGCCTTTGGTTCTCCAGTCTGGTGATCAGAAACCCATTTAGGGGTGAATTAAATGGGGAACGACTTTGGCCAGTATAAAGAGCAGAGGTTGTCAAATGGTACTGTACCTCTTCTCTCACTGCAAAGTGCCTTTTCTACTTCCATAATGCTGGGTATTGGTGAAGACATTGATATTCTGAAGTGATTTTCTATAATGTCAACAGTAATTGTATACATTCTTTTTCACTCTCAACAATCCCAGTGTATTGGTATGTTGTTTCTTGGTTTTTACTTAATGTTCAATTCTCACAGACAGAAGCAGATGCGTTTCTGATGTATTTGTATGATTTTTTTTAATGATGAATTAGTAATCCATGGTCCCTGACTCAGATTCTGAAGCTCTACAATAGTTCAACTACATACCAATGATGTGGCGTTGAATTGAGCTGGGGATTGTGATTTGAAATTAAATTTAAGTGTAGTTTTGTATTATACATTATTCCTTATATTTCTCTTATGAGTATGTTGAAGTGTAAGGCAGTAAAAACAATCATCAGTTTATGGATCGATATACTTTAAGTGAGCAGAAATTCTAATTTGACATAAAAATTCTGAATATTTCTGTAGCTAGCAGAATGTAAGGAGAAGAACACAAATTTTAGCAAATAACTAAGGAATGAAATTGGACGTATAACACGCATAAAATGGAAATTTTTGTTCAAAGAATGTTCTCCTCCTGCAAATCTCACCTTTGTATCTGTCAGCCCTCTTTTTTCCTTCTAGCATTTTCCCCCATTTTTCATTAATTTCCTGATCTCATTGTACTTTATGTCAGCCTTACTTTTGAAGACTTTACTTTTGTTTTTATTTTTTAATCCAATTTTGAGACTAAAAAATTCTTTCAGTTTTGCTGCTTTACTATTGTCAGTGGCTTTGTGTAAGAAGAGTCCTTTAGCAAATGCCACCAAAAGTTTAATATAATTTAAGAACTAACTTAAGAATTAACTTTAATAATTAACTCCTGCTCAACCAAAGCAAATAGGAGGGAACATTACAGAGAAAGGAAAGTTTTTGATAATGTCTATCCAGTATAACATAGTCTTAAGTTACATGTTTAATAAATCTTACCTCACTAAGGGAAGTACTATACAAGACAATGCTATAAGTTTGTTTTGAAACTGAGAAAGAAAATTACCTAACCTGTTTACTGTAGAGGAAGTTCCTGAAATTACTGTAGCTGAGGGATATTTCTGTGATATGTGTGAAGACACTTTCTTCTGGGGATGTTTCTTTTCTTGAGATGGTTTTCCTTCTTGTTATCAGTTTAATACTAAGAAATTTCCATCTCTTCCTTGCCATTGTCTCAGAAGTCGTCCATCTGTGTGTTGTGATTTGATAAGCAAAGTGAGTATACTTTTCAGTCATGCCGGCTTGACTAAGTGAGCATGGGAGAAATGAAAAGAACCAAGACATATGCTAAGATACCTGAATCTCTTTAGGTGGCTGTATTTTGGTTTAATGAGAACCATACACTAACAAAATCTTTAATGATAAATATGAGTGTGATGTTAAATGCTGATCTGTACTTTAAACAGTAGATTATATATTGTATTCCTGACTAGCAATGGAAAGAGATAAAATGTATTTAGAAAGGCTGGATATGTGAAATTAAGTTTCATCTTTGGAGCAACCTGTCTCCACTGATTGCAGGGAGAGCCTGAAGAGGCTAGCCTTTTTAGGAGCAAAATTAGCTTTGGTGAATACACTGTCCATGGGTTGGATTTCAGAGAGAAGCAGACTATTCCAGTAGATTCATCTATCATCACAAAAATGCCAGTTGCAAATCAAGGCTAAACAGTGGAGTGGTCATAACAGGCAAATCCTCAGAGATTTTAATGATTACAACTTAGAAAAATAAATGTAAGGCATATGGATAATTTGAGTGGCAGTTGCAGTCTCCGTAATAAAAACAGTATGTGGTATGTTATTTGAGCAGCAGCACAAATAGTTATCACAGGTATCATGAAAAGGCAGTTTCCCTGTGGCACAGGAGACACTTGCTAGCCCCCAGAATCTCTTCTTGAAAGATCCGAAATGATTTGTGTTCTTTTTGTGTTAAATGAACTCGTACATATCTCATGGAATCACCTACTAGTAATGCAAACAATTTGATGAAATCAGATATGAAAGTGAATGATTTTGTTGCCTTAGAATACTTTTTCTATTTCTTTGGTGTAAACAAACATTTGTTATAGGGAGACTACTGTGTCATAGGCCCCCACGAGGAAGAGATTCAGCAAACTTAAATGATAAGGAGTGGTTGGCATACACATATTTCTGTGTGAAAGGGAAAATCATGAACTTTCCATCTGGAATAATGCACGTGTAGGCATGGAACCAGAAAACGTGAGAAATGTGTATGTGTGTGTACGTCTGTGTGCGCATGAATTTTTTTTTAAATGAGGGAAGATCTATAGTGAAGATTCTGTTACATTATTCTTATGAGTTTAGCAATTCAGGGTTCTGTTGATGAGATGCAAATATTATTTCCTATATATTTGAAAACTAAATTGTTCTTCTGCATATTCTTATCAAACTTACAGAAGGTATTCTTACTTCTCTGGCTGAAACTGGTAGGTAGTGAAGTGTCATTATTTCTTGGATGTAATTCCAGAAAAACACAGGAAACTCAAAGTAGGAGCAGCGACTTTTTTGTGGAGGCCAACTGGAGAACAAGAATTTTATGTGCGTTCTTGAAAAAGACTGATTCCTTGTTAATTAGATTTCTAAATATTACATAACTTGAATGGGATATACAGTATAGGTGTATTGCAGATTTAAATATAAATAGTAGAGTATATGATCATGCAAGAAGACTATTCCAAGCCTTTTCTTTTTTTCCAAAGGCTTTTCTTTTTGGAAAATGAAATGAAAAAAATCTTTACATTTGCATTATAATATTCTTAATCCAAGACACATACAAAGTAACAGGTTGCTATTAGTTTTATATTCTGTCCTCTGATGCAACTAATAGTTTCAGAACTTCCTGTCCTCTTTTCTCGGTCTCTGGCATATAATTTCAGTTGTGTTCCTAATCTTTAGGACATCTCTGGATCATATGATTTATATGAATAATATTGACTAAAGACTCAATTTGCAATCATTATGCAGATTCTAAACTCTGCAGAGCTTACTCAGAATTGAAAATTATGAAATTGCCTGAGTGCCAAACTCTCAAGATAAAAAGTTGAAATCACTGAATCCAAAGAGATTTTCTTCCCATTTTTCAGAATCATACAGCCTATTTGTCAGCTGTGGTCTGTCTCTACATCATTCTTTGTATAACTCCTTAGAGAGACCAAAGATCATTGAATTATAGTTCACAAAACTATCTAAACCAATAAAGTAGAAATACAGTCCCAATTGCTATAAAATACATGCTCAAATCTCTGTTTTGATTAAAGTAACCCTGAGGAGTAACACCTGATATATGGGTCCAAAATTACCTTTTTAATATGTCATGTGATGAAATGTTCACATTTTATTCAGCAAAAATCATGCCACTTTACACACTAGACCCAACTCTTTATTTCAGACACTTTGAACTGAAGAGAGAACTGAAACCAAAATAATAATTTTATGAGGGTCAGATAGATGTCACATCTGGCCCAAAAGACAGTGCCAAGCATGGTTTTGCCGGTTGGCAACAGGAAGATAAACAAATTCCAAAAATTTATTTCTTAAGTAACTAAAAAGTTACTTCAGTTACTTCCAGGACAGTTTTAATTTGTTTTAATGATTAGGCAGTGAATCTGTGCTGTCTTCATGCATTCCAAGTATTAATGTATTACTGTGTGAATAATTAAGTATTTTTCCTGTAAGTTTAGTATCCAACATAATGCACCCTTTCTTTTGTTCCTTTCCTAAAAATGAAACAATTCTTCAGCCACCATCTACCAACACCAGATATGCTAGGTGTGGCTGGATAGAGTGGAAATCTAGGCAAAACTTAGCACCGAAGGTTGCTCTGTTATTTCTGCCACTTTTATATTGGTGGTGATTCCTGGCAGTTATAAGGGTTCTCCAGGAGTAGTGTCCGTGTTGTTTTGCTGTTGATTTGCAAATCCCACAGTGCAGCACATCGGTAAAAGAAATCAAGACACCTTGTGAATCTGAGTTGTTAAACAAACAGTGGTCCTCAAATACCATCCTACCTTTAAACTGTCTATATACTCTATTGGCAATTAAAAAATGTTTGGTAAATGGCTGGAATATATGCAGGTTCTTCATTGATTTGTTCTGTTTATGGGTTTGCATTAATTAGATACAGAAATTCAGACAGCAAATATGGTAGGAAAGTTACATGTTTAGATATTTGAGGGGGTATTTTTACAAGTGAAAGCAACTATATTTCGGTTGAGAATCTGGATTATGCAATAAAAAATATATCAAGCCTTTTTTGTACTATTTAATTTTTAAAAACACTTAAGACTCTGCTTTTTGTCTTTTTGTATTTTTTGTTTGTTTACTTTTGATCTAACAGAAGTACTTCTCATAAGTACAGAAGAAATTTGTTGTATTTGTTATATTATATTTGTTCTGCTTTGATGACTGCCATCAGACATACAAAGTATGTCGGAGGATTCTGCACACATTTACTATTCTATAATTAATATTTACCATGTTTTGTCCAGTGCAGTTGTTCATCAACATTACAAGAGAAAGGTCCCTCTTAGGTTGCAACCTCAAAAGGTTGCATTTTTTAGAATGACAAGCAATATGCTGTTTATGTAAAGGAGCCGTATAGAGGCAATGGATCCGCTTCTCATATCCTTGTTCACACTGAGGCAACACTTTTTATAGTTATTGATCCCAAGGAAACAAATTGCCAGGGGGAGCCAGGGGATTTCATAAAGTGAAGGCCTCTTCAAAATCTTAATGAGAGCAGAATCTGGTGCTAACCAAGCAGAAGTGTTTAAGTGCAGAAGCCCACATTATCAGATGCAGTGACAGTCACCATGCCGCAGTTCATTTATCTGAACACTAATTACATTAGATATGCATATATTAATTGCGTATTATGTTTCCTTTTACATAAAATTATTTTCACATTGGAAGTAGTTGTGAGCATACATGTTGTTTTAATTCCTGTTACTTTGTTTTCTGTGTAACATGTATCTCTGGCCAGGACAGGAAAAAACTGTACCTTTTCCACTGTATGTTTCTGGTCAGAAATCCCATTTAGCTGCTGCTGTATCATCACTATGTCATTAAACTATGATCATTTGTCTTCCACAGTAGGACTGCATGTGTTTTCAATATGAAATAAGGGAAAATTTTGTGAATTTATTAAAAATGCCAGCCAAGCCCTTCAGCGATTTCAGCTCTGTACCTGGGTAACCTTCTGGTCTCAGAAATTTGTATAGAATTTACCACTGGATAACTTCACTGCTTTTCTTTCAAGAAGAGGCTTCCTTTGAAATTGACCTCTACCACAAACTTGCAATTTCTCACTGTGGTTTGGGGAAGTCGTGAATACAAACAGAAGGTGGGAATGCTCTTAAAAATCCATCAAAAACTGGGGACTGAGATGCAAAGTTTAGCAGCTGTGTGACTACATATGTGATGAAATGACATTGTGAAAATCAAGAGTCTTTCACAGAACATGTATGAAATGTACAAATTCCAAGTATTGGAGCTTATGAATTACAAAAAAATCTATATGATCCATACTGATCCACGCAATAGTTATTGTTAAATGTCTTCAGAGAGGTGTTAATTTTATTTCAAGACCTTACTCAGTACGGAATTTATTTTAGTTTAAAAAATTACATAAATGGCAGCATTTTTGTAGGGACAATATTTTTGAGGGAACTGCTAAGTTAGACAAAGAATGACCTTTATGTTGTGGTGCAAGAAATAAAAAACTAATTTCAATAATAGAATCTTCTATTTCAAAAGTAAAAGTCTGATTTATGTCCATATATTTTCAGATTTTTTTAAACTTCTTTTCTAATAAATTACTCTGCTCTTAAGAAAAAAACGGAGATGAACTACAATGAAGAATGACATTTCATTTTTTCTTTTTGAGATCTAATGTAGATCTAACCGACATTTAGAAGTGCAGCTAGAAGCATATTGATCTGGAAGGGTATACATTTAGTTTAACTTGGATATTTTCTATACTTCCAGTTTGTTCTCCTCCGTATTTATGTTCTTTCACTCCTGAGGACTTGCAGGTGTATCTCAAAGTTTTTCCTTCTATGAGGGAAACATAAACTCCAGATTTCCTGCTTTAGATATGAGAATATATTAAAACCAGGAACATTTTATAATACTTCATTAAAACTCCAGTAATTATTACTCTTTGTGCTGTTTCTATAAGCACTGTTGTTTTGTAAACTTTATGGAACTTTACTTACTGAAAAGAATTATTTGAAGGGTTCTTTTGTTCAGTTTAAATAACAACTTTGTTACAGAGCAGAATAATACATTAAGTCTGCGGTATTTTTTTCTTTCTAGTTCATGACTGTTGGAGTCATTGTTTAAAATCTGGTGCTGCTTGCAATGTCATCAGAGAAAGAATGTGACAAACAATTCCCTCCTGTTGTGTAATAAACGTAGTTTTATATTTATATATCCTTAGTACTTGTTGATTTTGCTTTATATACTTGCCATTTTATTTGCAAATGCTTTTGTAGAAAATCAAAATAAATAAATTCTTACTTATTTTATGGGAAAAAATGTACATTTAATAGTCTTTATAATTTATATCCTGGTATGTATGTGTGTATGTATTTATTTACTGAAAAATCTAAATACATGTAAGCAAACCCTAAAAATACTATTTACATTTCTTTATTCTCAAGCTACTGTTAATTTTCCTTTTTCCAGCAGTTTTAACTGTGGTGTGAAATCTAATAATTAGCTGCAGCAATGGAAGATGAGTTGTAATGGTACTTTAGCCTTCCATAAAGAATTTTATTTTGTGCACAGATTTTTTTAAACTTTTATTTCAGATTTTAAGTGTTTACTAAAATGGAAAACTGTTTCCACCACAATATATATCTGTACTTTATTCTGTAGAAGATGAACAGCAGGGATTAAAATTAAACTGGTGATAATAAACATGATTAATTGCAGAAGAAGATTAGAGCCCTGATAAACTAATTACCAGAGAAGCTCCTGAGTGTGCTATTTTGCTATGCAGGCTCTGATAAATAAGAAGTGATTGGAGAGGAATGGTGATGTCAGATTTCACAGTAACTGAGTAAATATTTTTGTCTTCTTTTTTAATGCATTCTTTGTTAGCTTTTACTGCTTCCTGCTGTACATTTCTGTCAGTTACTCATGTTCCCAGTGATTAAGCACTGTCCTAATAGTTGTGTTTGGCTGACACTAGGAAAATATCCAAAACAATTTTTATGGACATTAATTGCACGTATGCATGTGCTTGTGTATATATGCTTACACATACACGGATACACACACACACGCTTATGTTAATGGATATGCACAGTGGAAACCCTACTCTTCTGGAAGAAATTTCTTACTTTTAGCTTGTAAAAGTATTGTAAAACTTGCTTATTCAGAGTCTTTGCCATATCTCCTTTGAAGAGGGCACGTTGATGCTAGTTGTGAAGTAGAAAAGATAGTACTGCAGTGCTGTGTCCGGGCTAACAGTTTTCCACATATTTTGGGGGGTGATGGTGTCAAAAACAGAGTGATAAAAACACTGGGATAAGACCAAACATCTTGGTGATTCCTCGTGTTCAGATAGCCATCTCCTGCAGGATACAGATCACAAAAATTAGAATAACTTTCCATATGATAATGTAGATATTACATGAGAACCTCTTTGTCTTACGGATCTTTGACAACAGTGTACCATATGCTGTGAATCTAAACCACCAGACTCTTAAGTCTTCAAGGTGCCCATTTTTCAAAGTGCTGGTTTGTTATGATACACTGTGTATTGCAGGGAAGCATGATACCTCTCAGGTACAGTGTCCTCCAAAGCTACCTAGGCTGAAATCTGCCTGACTGCTACACCATATTTATATCTGTGTTTGTGCCCTTCCTAAGTGTCAGCAGTGTTCCATTACTTTTATAAGTTGTATCTTTGTAAACTCATGTCTACTTCTAGGTTCAGATTTTAGCAGAGAATTCTAGGGTTACCTGCTACAGAGAATATTAAAACTTTTATACACAGAGAGAAATTGCTGTAGAATCCAGTTGCTCAGTCACACGTGTCTTTCAGGGATCTGAAGCCATTATTAATTGACCTCAGTGGCTTCATTAAAAAGAGATAGAACAACTTTCATTTGTGTGACAGTACAGATGGTGATAGCCCCAGAACTGTTGCTCTGAGCCAGAGACCACAAGCTGTTTAAAGCAGAGCATATCCCTCGAAATACTTCCTACTGATCATGGGCCATTAACAGTACTAAGTTCCGGTGGGAGAGTGGGCTAGTCGAGAGCTCCGCTTGGCTGCTTTAGGGCAGAGCCTGTGTTATGCAGTTTACTGCACTAATTATATAGTCCTGATGAGCTCATTAGAGGACAATAAAGGAAAATGAAAACAGTTTGCAATATGTGTGGTCAAATTAGCCACACAGAGAAATTACAGTTCGTACTTAAATGCTGTATAGCAAGTGTCCATTAAAAAAAATGTAGACACTTGTGTATGTACACTGTAATGATGCCTAAACTAATTTTCTTTAATGTGTTTATTTTTCAAATTGGGAATTGGATCCTGTTTATATCTGATTAGAATGCAAAGGAAAGATTTAAATGAGGCAGGCAACAGGATATTTATAGTCATGTTCTTCATGGAAGTTTTTAATTATGCAGCTCTGAGTTGGTGGTCCACTTGCAGTGTTGTAGGGTTGAAATCTTATCTCCATTTAAGAAAGAGACTATTTTTTAAATTAACGGACCATTTAGGACTATCAATTTAAGACTATCCACTTAAGAGTATTCATTTAAGTCTCCATTTAAGACTGTCCTATGTACAGTTGAGTGAAGTTAAACTGCATTTAAGTGTAGTTCATGGTAATTTGAAGAAAAAACATTTAAAAGATTTCTTTCATAAACAGTCTGCATACATATATACATGCATACACTAATTCATATACAAAATAGCATGGATAGAAGCTGACAGTGATACTTAACTGCAGAGGATTTTTCTTCTCTGTGGTTGTACAAAAGTTTGTATATGCAATTTATAAATTTGGAAAGTACAGTAGAGGTAGACTTGTTTTATGGCTGCAGCCAAATCAGATCAACATGGTTCTACTGAAGACAAACGAGGGACCTTTGCCCAAACCGTTTGTGTGTGTCATTGTTCCTTGCCCCAAGTCTGTCAAATACCTCAGAATTTTAATCTTTCCGCTAACCTGGTTCATTCTAGCAGAAGTTAAGTTAGGAAAGGATTGCAGGTACAACCATACTGGTGGACTTGATGTGGGGATCTACATTCAGTGAGAGCTGGGTGCTTAATGGATGTAATGGACATCTGTGGGCCAGCAGTTTGTCTGCTAGGCTCAGCTTACCCAAAATGGAGTGTGCCATTAATGCATGAATTGCTCGGAACTACATAGCCAGAGGCAAACCAGATTCCTGGTGCTTTGACCAGTTGAAATTATTTCCTACAAAGTTTTCAGCAAAACCTGTATGAAATTTCAGACCCATTGCGAGTTTAAATTTCTAAATGAGCCCTCATGTGCTTTGACCAAAGATTTTAGAAATCATTGCTGTCCTGAAACTTTTTTTTCTGTTTGGTTTATTGTAGCTTTTCCGCTACAGTTGTTTTCTCTGTATTTTGTTTGATCTGCTATAATGAAATTCTCTCAGCATAAGCTAGAAATATCACATACCATGGAGTCCAGACAAAGCTACAAATTTGGTATCTTTACTGATATAGGCCTGTTTCATTAAGGAAGTAACCTGATAGGCCCCCAAAATGCTCTTTTTATGCTATTCTTTCTGAACTAATCCAGTGGTGTGAAAATTTGGGATGAACTTTTATCAAGAATTCTCATACATTTGTAGATTTTATCGTTGTCTGACCACTCCTGTGTAGCCATAACATTGACACTAAAGTAATGCTTACATACTTTTTGGTTTTTAAGTAAGCTCTCTCACTTAATTTCTTCTTAGAAATGAAATTTGACTGACTTTCATATTAGAAGAGCTAATTCTTTCAAATAAATGTAAAGAAGTACTATTTATCATTTTATGTTGCCTAACTGTAAAATAAAAATCTCAGTAGATGCTTTGAGGATAATTTATTTTCAGAACTTAAATATATCTTGAGATATAACTGCTGAACAAAGTAAGCAATTATATTTTTTTATTGTCACGAAAACAGAATTATGTCAGTGAGAGAACACTGAATTGCCTGCAGGGTGGAAACTGACTGGATGCTTTAACCCTTGTTATAACCAGAAGCTTGGGCTGGTTTTGGAGTTTTCGTCATTGTTGTGGGGGCTTTTTCTGTCCCATAAATTAGGATTGAGTCAAAATAATTGTCTTTACTTGTTATTACTTCTAATACCTAAAATTTTTCCAAAGCAAAAATAATCTGATAGAAAAACAGAAAAATAGTCATAAGTGAAACAATGGGGCATGTAGTCACAACTGGATCATTGCAAAATTAAAACTCCTCTGTTGCATGGATGGGTGCAGACGTCCATCAGTCTTGTGGTTCAGAAAAGTACATGAACAAACTTTTTCTGTTCTATAATATGCAAAGCATCTCTTTCTGATCAAAGCGATGTAAGAGTAACTCTGTTCATGCAAACAAAAATAACATAGAAATCAACCTAAAGAGATTGTGTGTTGTCAGAACCATCATCATTTTGTAACTAACATATAAATTTTTACATACACTATATATATCTAGACTTGACCTTCTGTTTCCCCTGGTTTTTTTAATAATTCAATCTAAGAATTTCTCAAGCAAGAATAGTATAAAACTATTTTTAAAATGGCTCATGGACAAAAATGATATCATAAATTTTTGTAAAGTTGCACATCTTTAAGATAGTGCATATGTAGGATTTTATAGACTTTTCACTAAAATATATTTTATTATATTATTATATATTTCTCATGTTATTATCATAAATTTATCAACTATTAATTTAAAAACAATGGATTTCCCAGTATATACAGTATTTTACTTTATCAGGGTGCATTGTGACAACTTGTGGAATAGGTTATCAGAAAATACATTCTAAAAAAATAGTACATCCAATTATTTTGTGTTGCTCAAATCCAAATAACCGAATTACATTCTAAGATGGAAACAATAACTAGGCAAAACTTCAAACTGTGAAATCACCACTTATTTTTTGCAAAAGGGTATTTTTCTAAAACATTTGTGGTTATGGATTATCAAGGAAAATTGACTCAGTTTTTCTTTGGGATAACTGGACCATTTCTTCTTTTTCACTAATTAACCAAAGTTCTTTTCATCTTAAATGAGCCCTACTGGATTCCACAAACCGGAAAATTAACTGCACAAAAATCTTGACATCTGTGTGAAGAATGCAATGTATTTTTTAAAACACTGTAACTGTTCTTTTACCTGTAGACGAATTTATTGCCCCTTTTTTCATCCCTGCACTTGGTGCCTGCTCTGGGTGGCACTGCAGTCCGGAGAATTATTTTCTGCAGTGGCTGGTTGTCACTGCAATGTTAGTGGATTTAGAAGGGCAAGTGGGGGGTCACCAGAGCGAGGAGGAGTAGGGCTACTTCAGAGAGGACCTACCAGAGAACATGGCTAATTTACACTGAATAACTCTTTAGCACTTGATGTTACTAAATTTCTTCTGTCATTGTTCTCGTAGCATTGTCGCCCTCCTCTTACTGTGTTAATGTTTTTTGAAACTTAGATCATCATATCCTTCCAAACCCAGCAACTGGAGAACAGTTAGACCCAGGAAGGATTCCCGTTGATTTTAACTTTAATGAGAATTGGATCAGCCTATAAATGAACAATTTTTATAGCCTTTTAATTAACTAAAGTGGCCAGCTTAGTCATCACAACAGAATCACAGGACTATGTGTACAATTGGTGATTCAGTTTTTCCTAACTGAAGGTGTATGTGTGCTATTAGAGGATATAATTCATGCTATCAAAGTGTAATCTGGACTATGCTCTGAATCAATAATCATTTGAAAAGAAAGAAGATCCTTTTGCCAGACTACAGAGCATCACAGGTTCAATAATGAAATGATTGACTCTGCACTCCCAAGAAAAAATAGTTAAACTGCACACAGCTTGCTCTGAACAAAACATTGAGGACTGGAGTTGCATTTACTCCAAATGAAAATTGAAAATAAACTTGAATAAGGAATTAATCTTGGTTTGGTACTGTACCAGAGCCTTTCCCCATGTGCTGGAGAATAGGCGCATGAAGCAATTTTCTATCTGGCTGCTACATTTTACTGTCCAGCCTTTGTATTTTAAGAACTACACTGTATATCCAAGGTTTAGAAATTCTTTGGCAGTTCTTTGAGACTGAGTCCACCCATTCAAAGTATGTTAGAGTTACGAATTGCATTAGTTAGGAAAAGATAGTGGTTGTCAGACTTAGCTATTGAATTCAGGTGCTTTATAATGATTTTTTGTGACTAGAAAAGCACCAGTAATACTAATTCAATTATTATTAAATTATTTAAAATAAATTATAAAAAATAATTATTGTCATTACTTTTAGTTTCCACTTCCACAAAGAAACTAAAAATAAGAACAGTAAGAAAATAACAACTCTGAGAGGCTGCCTCCTGAGCTGCAGTCAGAGTTTTAAATTCAAACAAATTTCAGCAAATACCTAAAGTAAAATCATCAGCTCTTCCTCATCTGGAATCAAAGACTCTTCAAAAATCTTTTGAGTTTTATGTAGGTTTCGTGCTGATTCACCAAACACCTGTGGTGCTTTGTAATTAACAGAAGTAAGGTGCATAAATAACACTAGCTAACCTCTGAGCTTGATTCAGATTCTGAATTCTGCTTGAAGTATAATGTAAGCAGATGATTATGTACTTATTGCTGTAATTTTTAAAACAAGCAGAAATCAATATTTTATATCTGCTGAAATCAGTGATTTTAATTGACTCCAGGGCAAACAGAATTAAGCCTAGACCATAGAAGATGGTAAGAGCAAATATTTATATCATATTAAATGTTAATCTCATGGAACAAAGTAGTTCAAGTACTGAGAACTTTATGAAACTCAGTTGGTTTTTTACACATAAACTATTTGCAAACTTTATTTTGCTAACTAGTTGCTGGAGAAAAATACAAAGTAATTCATAAATAAAAGACTAAATTATAAAATTAGCAGGGAACTGATTCCCCTTAACTACTTGTTAAAGTATGCACCAGAACCTGGCAAGTGTGGATTTGCATTTCTCTTTGAACACAGGAAGTAGAAGTGAACTACAATATCTTTTGACAATGTTTTTTCGGGGTTTTATTCTGGTGTTATTCCACTAAGTACAACAGTATTACTATTTCATACAATGTACAAATATTTCTTAGTGCAAGAATTTAAGTTTTAGTGTTTTATGTTTTTTGTTTAGAATTGAACATTCTACATCTTATCTGTGTCTGCAAGCATTTAAATAACTGATGCAAGCCAGAGCAGAGTAAGAAAATACAAACTAATTCATAAAATTCAGACTAATGCATAATAGAATGATCAGAGCAGTTTCAGTGTAAAGTAGGAAATGCAGATATAAATCCTGTCAATCTGAGAAGAAAATCTGAATGTTTGAGTATGCTGGGTGATTCTCTGCCCTCTTTATAGGTACAGGAGAAGCTGCCACCATCTCTTTCTAGTTTCTGAAGTTGAATGTCTAGTCCTTAGTTCCATTTCTTTCCTATGGTTTAAAATGTATAAGATGGACATAATGATCTTCCCAATTTTTATTGCAATGACATCTTTTTAAGAAGATCAAGATATGTTTTTTAAGAGATAAAAAGTGAAAGGGAAGGTGATCTTTAATTTTTTTTCCCCAGAAGGAGAATGCAGCTTTAAGATGATTTCAAGACTTAAGATCATAGAATTGTTTTTTACTTTGCAAGACCATCTTACATGAGTATGAACATTTAAAAATCTACTTTCTTTTTTACTGTTAAATTAAAAAACGATAGGCTAAAGGCTATGTTACTTGTGCTAGTCATCCCAGGTTGAGATTCAGAGCTGTATATCACTAGGCTTGAAGTCAAATTTACACTCAACCTACCAAATTTACACTCAACCTTTCAGGACACAGATAAACATCCTTGTACATGGTCACAGTAACTTGTCTGAGCTACTGTATCAAATTCAGTATTATATACTGAAATGCTCTTTCTCCCATATACCTGGTTTGCCTCCAAGCCCTATGCTGCCTGAAGAGGACCTCAGAAAATAAATCATGGGCCTCATTTCTCAAGGAGTTGCTTCCATTCTTTGACAATCAAGTTCCATTTTTAGTTACTGGAACGTAGGATTAGACACCTGATTTTACACCCCCAAAGTCTAGAAACTTTGGCAAAAAATTTGAAGTATTTTTGTGAAATTCTGTAATCCCAGCTTAACTTCATGACATCTACAAGTTCTCTTTTGCTCAGAAACTAAAAAGGGAATAAATATTTTAAGTGAGAGAATCTATTTCTTTTTTTTTCAATTTTTTTTCTTTCATGTTCTAATGTTATCTGTCACTTAAATCAGCTGAACTAGGGATTGGATGGATTAAAAAATACTCAAAATTGTAGCCAAATCAGATTTGTTGGGAAGCTCTCTCAAAGGTACCCCTACCATTACAATTTTATAGTATATGATAAAGGATAGACAGTAACAGGAAGTAAAAATCCATTCAAGGCTGACTTGTGTTCCAGAAAGACTCCATCCTATGTTCTTTTGATGTCTTCAGCCTTTTTATCAGGTGTATTCTAAAATAAAGTTAATAATGTTGAAGAACATAAACTAGTACCTATAGTGTGCTTGGATGCCTTCTCATGAAGAAGCACATATGCTGTAGGTAACAAAAATAGTTTAAAACTTTGCCTGTATATGAATTTTTATTTTACTTTCTCAAATGTGGTATGGATTTTAAAAGCACACTCTTTACTGGTTTCATTTGCTTATTCAAGGGAATGGTCCCCCTTCTTACCCACAAGAAGTCCAAATAATGAACTCATTTCTTTCACACCAAACTGACCATGGTGTGTACTTGCAAATAGTTTTTTATAGTCATTTAATATTAGATGGTGTTAGTCATCATACTGATACATGTTTTGTTATGATAGCATGCATTCCAAACACAATGATCTAAAGGGAATCATAAAACTCAGATGAAGGGTACTAGATCTAACTCATCCCCAGCTAGTGAAATACCCTGTACAGTATGTTAGAGGCGTAATTGAGAGCAGTAATAAAATATTAATAGCTTTGTTTTTCACTTCTGAAATATAACATCCATTTATAAATAGGCTATGCATTGATATTACATATTAAATTTCCCCCTGTGTTTTGTTTCTTTAAGTAAATAATTAATTTGAAGTTAGATCAGGCTTGTAAGGAAGAAACATAACTGGAGAGGTCTAGCTTAAAATGTGAATACTTCCATTACTATAAGGTAATTATAATTGTAGGGAATAAAAATGCTACTGGTATTTTTTTATTGGACCAAAATAAATTTGGGAAATTCTATTGCTATTACTTGAGGTCAGACAAGTATATTTAATTTTTTTTTACTACTTCCACAGTATATTAGCTAATATAAAGTCAGAAAGCTTTGAAAAAAGGAAGTTAAATGCTTTAAAAAGTGGCCATACTTAATATCATTTAATTGAAAATATTTAAGCAGAAAAGACATTACAGAATCTGAGTCATATAGTATGCAGAAAATGCATGCTTGAGCAATTCAGGAAGCTGAAAACGCTTAAAGAATTTCTACATTAATTAGAAATCAAAAATTACATTGGCATATATATTATTTATAACAAAACTGCTACTGTATCGTCTATCGTTACTAAAACGCAGCTGAGTATTTTGTTATTTGTGTAAACATGAACAATGAAAAGATTGTTTATTCCCAGAATGGGAGAGAAAAGTATTCTAATTACAGTTTGCATTGTTTTGCCTGTGGGTTCCCCAAGAGCCAGTCCCTGATGGGAAGCTGCTGCCTCACATTCAGTGATGCATGAACTCAGGCTCTTTGTTCTGCAATAGGAAAAAAAACTATCTGTGCAGTGCTATTTCTTGACTACTGCATGTAAAAGGTTATTGTACTTGATTCCTCTGCATCTGCACAGAGCTGACACAGAATCTGTCCTTTTTTCCTTCCACTCCTGCATGTAACTATTGTTAGTTTCTTTCTTCTGTTGTAAAAAGACATAGTGAAAGTAGGGTAGAATCAATCTTTTCTTTCTCTGTGAAAGAAAAAATTTCTGAATTGATACATTTATATCTGAATAATTGCTTATTATGTAGACTGTTCAGAACATGTAGACGAAGGGGCAAGTAAGCTCATAATCACCTATTCTTTAGGGCAAAATACATAAGCTAAATCAAGTGCCACCTAATGTTATCTTATTTACAGGTCATACAAATGTATTTTCATTTTTGACAAAGTATTGAATTCACTTGTGAGTGTGTAAGAAACCCCCCTCATACTGAATTTATCTTTTAAACTATTCTCTGAATAATTAAATCATACGGAAAAATGTCAGGAGACAAAATAAAATGTATTTATTCCAGCCATATCTTCCCACAGCATGACATGTCGTGTGAAAACAACATTAAGCATTTTATGCCATCTGTGCTGGTTGGGGATACATTTACAAGCATGTCAATTTGGAATATTCCTTTTCAAGTTAGACACAGTCAGCTTATAGCAATAGAGTGATCTACAAAAGCAGACAGCCATTGCTATTTGGTTCACTTTTATCCACTCCTTGAGCTTTGTTTTATCTTTGGGAGATGGAGCTTGTTCATCATGCTGTCATTCACAGCTTTATACAAATAAAATGCTACTAAAAAGCGTTGTTTATGTAGTGAATAGATTTTAATGAGATAAATTCTGAATACTAAATATTAACAACATTTAAGTAAAATATTAGTGTTCCTTAAAAGAGATGCTTAATAATTTTTATAATATTTTTCAATTTTATGCTATAACATATACCATAATTTATTTTATGTATTATTATAGATATTATATAACATATCTATTATTTACTTTTGTAACATTTTAAAAATACTAATAAAATGCAAGAATATGTTCAGAGAAATACTGTCATTTCCCAAGGACTGTACATAAAACATTTGGTAAATGTAAGAGGTCTTAGCTTCTAGTTGAACATTACTGACTGTCATTGTATACCCAACCTCCATAAGTGCTCTGTAGAATCAAAGAATGTATTGTTTCAATGCACATGTTGTATAAATTGCATCTTTCAAGTCACTTTCTCAAACAAGCTAGTGTGTATTTGAGACTTGTTATGTGCAATTATTACCAATGAAATGACAATAATTTGATGTCTGCATTTTTTTCTGAATTTGTTAACAGTTAAGAAATAGTTTAAAAAAAAAAAAATTGCAGATCAAAATGTCTTGATTCTTTACTTTGCCCAAGCAGAGCTTTCATGCCTCTGGAAAAGGACCTGCTAAAAAGAGATTTGAAACTCCCTCACTCAGGAGGTCCATCTTCAGCATAAGGTCAATCTACAGAGAACAGAGGTTGAGTCTGCTTAAGAGAATTTATTTTTACACACAGAGTCCTGGCATGAGCTGGTATGACTATCCCGTTTCATGCTGGAGATTCTTTTCTCACCTACCCTGTTCATTGTGCAAGAAATCTCCTTTATTAATTAGTTAGATATAATCAGTTAGATATTATTTTTCACTTAATCTTCATTAAGCATTTGGCTTTTAATCTCAACACTCTGCTTGTGTAAATTATGCTGCATAATTTCAAGTAAAGATGCAAGTTTCCATAGAAAAGTAGAAAAGAGTCAGGAAGCTGCTATGTATCACAGGAAGAATGTATGCATATTGATTATTAAGGAATACTCTTTGCTTGTCATGGCATTAATCAATTATTTCCTGTTCCAAAATGCCAATTGTCAATTCTTATTATTCGGCCAATACCTTCTTAAGGAATATTCAACTTTGAAACATTTAGGAAACGAAATCTTGGACGCTAAGGAGTAGTCGGTCTTCTGAGGAGAAAAAACTAAACTATTAAACAAAGAGGACACATTGATTATTCTACTCTAAATGAATTTGTTACTAAAATTTGGTCTTCTCTAATTTTTTTTTAGTTAAACCTGTCTAGAAAAAGTTTAGTGTGTTTAGTAGTTCTGTTATTTTGTCTCGGTGATGGACTCAGCACATATATACTGTGCATGCTGTGTATAATATATGTGCTAATGTCTGACTAAGAACATTTACAAATGAATTATGAACAGTTCCATCTGGTGGAATGAGCTGTCAAAGTGACTTTTTTTTAATTAGACTTGAGAGAAATTACAAGAAATTATGATAGACACTGTTTCTAGAGAAAGATCTCTTTTACTGATGTGGCTGATAAAAGTGAAGAAAATTATATTTTTAGATATTCAAACTTCAGGTTAACTTCAGAAATTTTTGAAGATGTATTTGTTGTTCTACACTGATTGAAATTTTGGATATTTCCTGTTCACCTTACTTCATAAAGACTGGTAATTAGAATGACCATGAAATATTTCCCAAGAAACACTCCAGTACATGCAGTTTTGCACACAGTTTGTGTAAACAATCTTTGCATGTGGCCAATTTGCCCCTCAGCAATGACCTTAAAATCTACCTTTCAGATCTTTATATTGGCCTATTTCAAGAAAATGTCATGTTTCTTCTGCTTCCCTTTGAGCCTCCTATGAGCAAACTTATCAGCCTACTACATTCCAGCTGGTGACAGTACCATGCTAATGTTCTCTGTTGTTTGCAGATTGTTCAATAAAATAAAGCATATTCCAGACAGATTTAATCTTAAAATATGCAGTACTAATTGTGAAGAAGGCAGGAGGAAGATAAAATCAGTGTCAACAAGATAAACTCCTGGTAGATCTCAGTCAGCAGTTTTCTTTGAACATAGACACAAATAGACCGTAAGCTTTGTAAACATGGTAAAAATTGGAAATGTGCATCGTATATCAAAGGAAAAGACATATTGGCCAAAGTGTATTTTGATCGAAAATAGCATTATACAATTACCTTGTGCTCCTTTATTTAGCAGTTGTAATAATGGCCCCTGGAGATCAAACATGCTTTGTTCATGTTGGAGAAAATAAATCTAAGTGATGAAAAACTGAAGATAAGTATCAGATTAGACACTTTAAAGCAATGTAGGCAAGGTACAAAAAAATACACATTTAGTTAAACTACCTTCTAATTGTAAAAGAGCTTCATTGATTCAGTCTATAGGTGAATACTGTCCATATCCAGACAGCTAGTGGAAAATGGGTTGGTTCACCTTTTAGCTCTGTAACAGCATGGAGAGGATAGTTTACAGCAATACAAACCATACACTGTAGGAGGAGTAAAAAACACAGAAATTTACTTAATCAGAAGCATTTATGCCTTTTTTTCCCCTGTACTGCTGATTATGCTCAGGAAGAGAAATTAATTTTCATCCTCATAGAGTAAGTCCTGTATTCCTTAGTAACATCTGTCTTTCTCCCACATTAATGTTTTTTAGATTGAAGGAAGCATTTGCACTTCTGAGTCACCAGTCAGTGGTGACAGTATGCTCATGCCTCAGGATATTGAGTCCAATGGTTTCATGTACATTAGTCATCTCATTTGCAGGATTCTGAACATGTCCTCTTCAGGCTTACCTTAACACGCGGATTTTTTGCAGACACCGGTTTCACAGGCTTTCAGAAACTGTATAGTGAAAGAATAAATGTGATGCTATGAGAACCTGAACTTGACAGTATAGGAAAAATAATTAAAAAAACTTTTCTTTTTCAGTTTTTGAGAGCAGTTCCTTTCATTTCCTTGAAAAATCAACTTGTCTAGCTTCAGCTTTAATTATACATGCCTATTTACTTTTAAACACTCAGTTTGAACTCTTGAGTATTGAAATTAGCAGAGGTTTTGCTATTGACTTCAGTGACACTCAGTTTTCTCTTTACATTTCTCTGTGCCAAGTCTTGTTCATGATGCAGGCAGATGACATTTGCTATTGTTAGGATCTGGCCTTCTGCAATTATTGTATTTATTTTTTTATTTTCTTTGTTATTGAAACAACAGGAATGTCTGAATGTTGTAAGGCAGAAACATTTCACATTTTCATGTGAAGGAAATGTCAGTAGAGAATGTATTTACTATCTTCTGCTATAAGGAGTTTTCTAACACATTGACATGCAACTTAGGAGTACATATGTGTGAAAAGGATGGCATATTATAGAGGCTGGTAAATATATTTTGAAGCTTGTTTATGTAGCTTGCTTTCTGCGGAGTTTTTTCAATGGCAAAAGAAGTTACAAACACGAGAACTAGACAACAAAATTCTACTACAACTAAGAAAAAAAAATAGAGAAACTGAGATGTTTTGATTCAGTTCTGAGAGCTGATAAACCAGTTCTACCTGTGGAATTACAGGTTTAGAAACTTAGTTTTAGCTGATATACCTTCAGGGCTCTCTGGCCACTCAAGAAATTTCACCAAAACCTTTTGCTGAAAAGAATGCTGTAATGTCAAATAAAAACCTCATTCCATTGAAAGAACATGGTATGTGACAACACATTCTCCTAATTTTCTTTCTATGCAGTTTACAAATTAATCACTAAGACCAGAAGTGCAGGGAATCATATGTTCTTCTTTACTGATTTAGATATCAAATGTTTTGAGCATATATTCTTAAATCAGCATCAAATAGGTGATGTTACCTCAATTTAAATTAAAATATAATTAATCCAGTGTATTCTGATAATTCTTAAATATTGTGGGAGCTTAGTTCTCTATAATATTGCTTTGCTATGTTAGAACATTATTGAAAGAAGTGAGATTTTACTAGAAGTTTCATTGTGAAAAGTTTACTTTAACAATGTTTTATTATATTCTCATTGAACTTTGGCCTCTGTAAAATAAAACTTTGTCCCCATCCTTTGAATTTAACTACAAAAATTAAGTAAAAGACATAACCAATGACCAAATTTGCATTCTAGTTTTGCTGTGATTGCTACAACTACAGAAGACATGCTAATATGCATTAAGGTTGCTGATACCAAGCTCTAAATACAAACATTATGACTATGATTTGTTTACCAATTCAGGAATCATGAACTTCTAATGTATTTGCACGCATAACTTCAAGTAAACAATCCAAATTTATAAGAAAGTCTTTCTTGTGATGACAAGTATGTACATGCATGGATGTGTATTAGGGTGCCCATGTGTAAATGTATCTCTCTGTGTATACACATCTCCTATCGTACAGCACTTTAGAGCATCAGGGGCCAGACTGAGGGCAACTGAAACATCTGACAAGTAGCAAAGGGGGCTGGAATATGTGACACTGGTGGGAGTAAGGGTAGAGCACGTACTTCGCTGTAAATGCGAGATAATTCTGTAAATTTTTGTTTTCTCGCAAGTTTTAAGATAAGTAGGGAGAAATATGGATAAAGGGTATAGAAATACTGCATGTTGCTAATTAATCACACAGCTTTTCTGGAATATTTTGATCAGTATTCACATATTTATTAAATAATATTTATGAAGTTTTAAGTACTTAAAGCTAGAGAAACCCAAGGTAGCATATTATGCCACAGTTTTGTTCTGTGGTATTTTAATCAGTCCTTTTAAAAAACCTTCTAACTTTGAATCTTTTCATTGAATCACAGAAAGCATTCACAAATATTCAATCTGATAATAATTAATTTGAGTTAGGGAATAACATGTATGTATATATGTTTTTTTTATCAAGTAAAAATCAACAGAATTAATCTTAACATCATTTTTAATGCACCTGTTACTATAGATTCACAACTAGAGTATCCAAAATAGTGCAAATTATTCTAATTCCATGGAAAGATTATTTTGACAAATAAAAAATAGAATAAACAGAAGAGGTAAACTACCAATTAATATAAGGCTGTTATAACAGGCCATTTAATGAATCATGTTGACATAGTTTACATGGATCTTTTATTGATTTGTTTTGACAGTGTATGACACTGAAGTGTAATACATGGAATTAATCAGTATACTAGGTGTATTAGGGACAGCCTCAGAAGCATATGTCAAAATGCACTCATTTATGGGAAGATATTAATGGCCCCAAGTGAAGGGATCTCTCAGAGGGAATTATTTTCTGGCTTTGTGTTCATCTATGGCGTGATTGATCATACAAGTAATGTAACAAAACCTTTGCAGGTAAGAATGTTGGATCTGAAAAAAGTAAAAAAAAATCAAAAGTTCCATTTATCGCCATATACTAGAGAAATTTATTTGTTTTAATATAGCTAGATGCAGCATAGTAAACGTGGAAACAAAAGTCACTGAAGATCACTGCCTTAACAGGAATTCTCAGTGGCTTGCTGTGGTTAAATGGAATAATACAATGTTTATAAGAGAGAGGCTATCCAGTAGAAATAGAACATGTCTGTGCACATCTCATTAAAAGTATTGTGACAGTGCTGTGTTTAAGGGTGATATGCATACTTCAAGAAGAACATGAAATATTGGAGAAATTTCAAAGAATTAGAAAAAAGATGTCCTGAAACATGAAATTTACAGCTTTCAGTTTAGTCCTTTATACACTTCAGAAGCTATTGAGGGAGAACTTAACCATTTGACATAGATAGCTACTCATGACTAAAAAATTGTATAAGCTCTTGATAGCTCTTAATTTTGCCAACAGAGAGAATAATACAGTTTCCAAAGACTAAAAGTTGTTAGCTTCCAACTCAAAGTTCCAATTGGAAGTGTAGTTATTATGCCTTGGAACAATTTATGTATCATATTCAGGATTCTACAATGGCCTTTAGAATAGGACTGGATAGATTTATTAAAGAGATGTTTTAATCCAGTTCTTAGGGGAGGAAATTGTCATGTATTTATAGCCTTAGATTCTATGGCTATGTCTGTATTAGCAAATAAAATATCCTGAGTCTGTTCTCTAGTGGCTCAGCATGTGTGCTTGGAAGCCTGCTAATAATTAAACAGTACGGGCAGTACTGGAGCAATGCTTGGCCATGCTCTAGCTCTGTTTGTTTCATTAATACCGTCCCAATCTGCTTTTTTTTTGCTGTGGGAGGTATGCACCAAATGTCCTGAAAACACCTAGACTCATAACTCTCAGCTTTCTCGAATTGCATCACAAAATTTTTAGTTATATTCAGTGAGATTAAAGGAGCCTATTTTTGCTAATGATCCTGGTACTCCAAACCTTAGCAAGCAATAAACTTCCTAAAGTATCAATGCTTAGTAAATTCTACAGTAATTAAGCAGTGAGAGGTAAGTAATGTCTCTGCTTTGCTGCAGATTTGAACAGAGGTGCTGAGGCTTCAGAAGAGTTAATTATATTTTAACTAAGTACTCAAAAGAATCTTCTGTAATAAACAGCCAGCCATTGCACAAGAACTTTGGAATCAGGAGAACGCACAGGCAAGATTGATAGAACTGAGGCCACGGCGTTGCTGAACGTCAGGAGATACGTAAATTTCAAAGCCAAAGAGATAAGCAGACCATCAACACTGATGTTGATGCCCGATAATGTGTGTTTGAATAAAACGTGTCTCTTATTGAAAAAAGGAGAGCTCAAAGGTTGACTGAATTTTAACTTCCACAAAAGCAACCACACCTTATTTGAAGCCCTGTTTGGTTTGCATTTCTTCTATTAGCCAGATGTTCTTACTGTTGAAATTGCATGCCTAATCTCAACTGAGTTTTCAATTTGCATTTCAATTTGACTTTGGTACTCAGCATTTTGTTTTGGTGACACCCCTCTTCATAAGATCAAAGAGCTTTCTAGTAGATAGTATTTTCTTCCCATGACAATATTTTTGTACTGTTCCTTCTGTACAAGTGACTTCTTGGTCTTTTTTCTAAATAGCTGAAACACTTTGGAAGTGTTGCACTTTGGAAAACTCACACTGTGATGTTTTCTCAGACTTTTGATTCTTTGCTGTACCTCTTCCAGTTTTTCACCCTTTTTTTTTAGCAAGACACAGGATCAATACATATATTCAAGAACTAGCCTCACTAAGACTATAAAAATTCCTTCTGCTTCTCTCACTGCACTTTTTTAGGACCCCATAAATAAGTACTTGCTTCTTTGCAGTGGAGATCTGCATTGCCCATAAAGCTAAAGGTGCAAAGCTTTACAAAGCATTTAAATATTTTCAGGGAATATTTCATTAAATAAAAGCAAAATCCATATAGAAGAATGAGTGAAAGTAGAAGATAGAGCAGGAAATAGGAAAAAGCTGTATGTCTGTAAAAATGTCTGTAACTGAAATACATTATGAGATAAAACAGAAAAAGGCTGATAGAGTTCTAGTCAGAAGGGACTAAGGTGGGTTGATTAATAGTAACAAATAATCTGATGTCATCAGTGGCTAGAAATCCTTCTTAATTCTGATTGACTCCTTCCTGCGGAATGTTTCAAGCACAGGGAAGGAAGAGAGTGCCATATCCAGGCCTTATGTCCCATGAAGTCAAGTGGTCCCTTTATAGAGTTCTAGATCCCTGAACTCTTTGGTCCCCACAGTGCAAACATGCTACAAAGGGACAGTCCTTACTCAAAACACCTCACAATCTAGAGGGCACCTGCCGTTCACAGGTGGAAGAAAACACATGGATAGAAGAAGCACAGGAGAACATCAAACCATTATGAAACCAGTATGTTTTCATCAGTATGAGAACAGAAGTCAGGAAGACAGCCATCTAGCAGTTTTCTATATGAGGGTTTCATGGTTTTTACCATCATGGCAATGGATTTTAAATAGGGGTTTGAAGGTGGACAGTGAGCATGGCTGTGTGGGCATTTGGAGTGCTCCTAGTTTGGATAAAGGCAAAGTGTAGCACATATTTGTACATGTTTTGACAATTTATTTTTGGAGACAAAAATGATTACTTTACATCTGAACCTATGTATTCTTTCTTAAGTTCCCTGGCATCATTAAAACAAGACATGAATTGTGGTTTTGCATTTGAATCTCTGTATTAAAATCTACAGTTTATTAAGGAATCAGTTTTAAATAATGTATAGTTCTTGGAAATACTTTCAATGTTATAGTCAGCAGAATATACAAAATCTTACAAGACTAACGGTGGAAGGCTTAGCTTTTTTGTTGCTGTTCCACAGTAGCCCAAGCTAATCTATGTCTTGTTTCCTCTTTCTCTCCCACCAGCAGTTGCACATTCCTTCCCATTCTCTTGGGCCAGGTCCAGTACTTGCTTCATCCTGCTTACTAGTGAATATGATCTGACAAAGCAATTATGATTTGCTATGAAGTTAGCATGGTGAAATGGCCTGATACAGTATGAGATGATCAAGTCAGGGTGGATAGAATGAACATGGTGGGAATGAAGAGTGAGTTGGGAAGAATAGATAAAGCCAGAGATAACAAGATATCAAGAGACGTTATTAAAATGGCACAGTCTCTGTCGTGAGCTACAAACCACAGTCTTAATGACTGCAACAAGAAGGCAAAGAAACTGGAGGATTTCACTGGCTAAGGGATAAAATTCCTTCACTGAATCAGAAGCAAACAATACATCCCTGCAGTACTGAGGGCACCCTGTGCTTCCAAATATGTTTAGTTTCCTATGAGGCTGAAGAGCAGCTGTGCTCACCTCTAGGAGTTCAGAGCAGAAATTGTCCAGCTTAAAAGCTTAGCCAAATTTTCATTCTGGAGATGCTAGTGATAATAATTGCTATTCACGGCCTTTATTGTATTTTTCAGTGACAGATATCAGAGCTGTTTTATCACACTTTACTGTGATGCTGTGGTGATTGTAGTATAATCCTCTGACAATATTGTGGTATTTCACAGTATGATCTGTAACTGTTTTGAAAAGGTAATATTGACCTACTTAAATATGAGAAATTGAGTCTTTGATATAAATATACCTACCTATTGACTGTGTCAATAATACATCTCTTGTTGTGTACTCCAGCCACTAAAGTAGTTTGTTGCTATTATACCTGCCACCCTTAATTTCTCCTAAAGTGCAACAGGTACAATATAGAGTAATTTTGTTCCATAATGTTTTAAAATAGTACATCCTTTGCTTGTGGGTGCTTTCAACAGTTTACTCCAGAAATATCTGTTCTATGGTGCCAAAAATCTGAAAATCCTGTAATTATTCAGAATGGCATTGTTTAGTAAGTTAAATAGGATTATAATGTTTATGCAGATTAGCAACTTTTCTCTTTTCATTCATCATTTAGAACTGAATTTAGCTAAATACTTTTATGTAAAAGCTGAATTACACTTGATTTTGGTTTTCCTTATTTACAGCATCTGTATTTCAGTATCTCATAAATGGAAGCCACATAGTTCAGAGAGGTGGAATTTTTGAGATTTTTTTAAATGAAAATCTGTGGATTTAATTATAACCTGTTTACCTCAGTTAAGTCAAAATACATATTAGCAATTTTATCGATTTCCTGTTTCTCTGCCGTGTTGTATATCTAAACCCAACCAAATGTACTGTCAGACTAATTTTGCTGGGGCATGTAACACAGTAGATAATTACTTCACTTTGCTTAATGCATTAGAAATCCATAAGTAGACATTTGTTTTATGTGAAAAGCGGGCAGCCTATCAAAGGTCAGGAACAAATAACAAAGAGGAATACTCAGTGACAAATACAGACTAAACAACAAAAGCTAATTAATTCAGAAATTTTATGAACTGATTATTCATTACTCTGTAGTTGCATGTACTGTACCAGAATTTCTTTTCAGTTGCGTTCAGCTGCAAATCGGTTTCATTATATTGTTTTCTTCTACTTTTACTTTTCACATACCTTGTATGTTAATGTTTTTGCAAGAAAATGTTATTTGTCCTGTATGTTATTTCTGTAGCATAAAATGTTACGGAACTGAGTTTAGAGACTAAGTCACATTATACTGTGTAAATCATCAGCATCTGGCACTATAGAAAGATGTTTCTGGACTAAATTGTAGACACCACCCAGATCAGATATTCCTTCCAGTGCTACATGCAAGTAGGAATATTTATAAAAAGTAGCACACATTGTCATTCTAAGATGTTAAGCACAGCTAAGTTGGCAGGTCGGTGATTGTATCTTGCAATGTCATGTACTTGTTTCTAGTGCCAAAACTTGCCAGCAGTAAAACATTGGAAAATCTGAAGCAAATATTTTTGCTTTTGAAGAAAATATTTTTGTCCTATTAAGTTGTTACCTGTACATCAGAAAATTCTGTGAATCTCCTGACGACCAATAACATGAAATCTGATTTTCTAAAGGGCTCTTTGACTCCCAGAGGTCCCAGTGACATCAGTGTGTATCTAACTTCTTAAAATTGCAGGGGTAAAGACAAAAGAAGGAAGAAGCAGAGCACAACCAGTGATTCAACACACTAAATATCTGAAAAAATGGCTGCTATATTTTTTTCTGAGAAATCAATACCCCAAGTAGCTTGGTGACAGAAGAATATAGTAGTTACCTTGCAAAAAATGCACATCTCTGCAGAATGATTAAGTAGATGTGCAGGGTTAATATAAATTAGAGAGACACCTGAAAATCTTGATCAAGGTATTTGGCAATGTCATTCTGATGTCTTCCAGTACTAGCAGACTGAGGGAACCATCTAGAAGAGTCTTTCCTGTGTTCTTTCCAACTTTTATTATTCCATCCACATGCTTTCAGTGCTCCATCATGCTTCAGTAACAGGAGGGCATTCATAGGCCGTTATCGACCAAACCCATTTGCCATCAAACATTCTTCCCGTCTTTTGTCTCTGCTTTACTTTCCCTCAATGCATGAGTCCACTTTTACAACTGGAAAGCACATGATATCTATAGACACCATAATTTGATACATTGCTTAAACTATATATTTTATAGTGCATAGATAGTTTAATTAAGCATAATAATAATCTATTCAGGCAGAGACAGGACAAATGTACCTCTATAGATTTGATCTGGCCAGAACACCAGTGTGTTCTGAAGACCTGAAGTTCTGAAGTTTTGGTTTTGAAACAAGAGCTCTAAACCTCCGACATTTCTTTTAAGGATAATTTTATTCAAAAATTTAACTTTTTCTCTCCAAAAAAAAAAAAAAAAAACGTTGTAAGGCTTTGTAAATCACAGCTGAAAGGTTTAGGCATCATGAGCTGTTTTTCTTAAGTATTAGAATCATCTTCTTGTGGAAAAGTGTACTTGATTAATGGATCAAGCACAATCTTTACTCCCAGAAAGCAGCAGGAACTTTTAAGTTTGGGGGTTTTTTTTAAATTATAATTTCTAAAAGTCAAGCCCTGAAAAATTTACCCCTAAATCTAAGACTCTACATCAGTCTCCTCCGATGACAGATTTCCTATCTTTATGTAATCAGGTATGGGTTAACCTGGTTTTCTGATGAAGCTCCTCTCATCCTCCATTCATTGATTACTGATTCCAATAAGTAACTTTGTCTGTCGCATGCTCCCTTTATGCTGATCCAAAGTAGCTTTATTCTTGACATGTTACAAAATACTGCAAAGATGCCTTTTGGGATAAATCTGGGGTTCGTTTATAGTGCAAATATATGGTGACAGTAAAGTCTTAGTAACACTCTACTTCTCAAAAGTAACTAGAGTAATTGTGGGAGTTTGAGGTCCAAAAAGCCTGCTGGTTTCATTACATAGTTTAATTTCTGAAGGATACTAAGGAACTGACAATTTAAACATATATCAGATCCAACCTGGTATTTTGGGTAGATGTGCCCTTTGTTTAGAGGTTTTGTCATGTGGAACAAATATACTTTAAAACTAAAGAATTTTAATAAAAGAAAAGTATATTCTTTAAAAAATGCATCCAAGAAAACCTATAAATTATTTGCAACCTTCTTAAGATCTCTAGCATTTAAAGGCTATAATTACTATCTGAAAATGCAAGAAATATTGCTCCCACTTTCTGTCAGCAGTTGGACACCTGTGTTTTTAAAGACCCTTTCCTATGTTTGCTGAAGAGAGGGAAACAAGCATAATGTCTGTTTTGTGACTTACTGCTCTTCAGATTCTATCAGGTTTCAATGAAAATACATTTCAAAAAAATTCACATTTAATTTATGAACAAGTTTTCATTTCCTTCACATTGGATTTAAATTGTCTTAAACTTGCATTTACATCATAACAATTGAGGTATAAAACACACTATCAAAGAAACATTTTTTTTACCTTATGATCTGCTTGGTTTCAGCAAAAACTCCTATATTTTCATCTAAATTTCTGATGTTTCCAAGTTCCATTACAGATTGCTTATTAAAAGTTTACCTTGCCTTTCAATACTTAACAAATCTGAATCATCAAGATTAACAGAGGAGCTGTGAAAAAAACAGCTTTGAAAGTAATTCGACAAAGAAGTAAAATCTCTAAAAGGAGAATTTTTCTGTGGTATGTTGACAATCCCGGGAAATGTCAAATGCAAAAAAAAGTGTATTCTGTTGAAATCAAGCTTTGAACAACATTCACTTTGGATCGCATATTAATTTGTAAATTTTACTTGTTTGTACATTTTCTAATCAGAGCAATTGCCTTCCTCACTGAACCTGTCTAAGGTAAATAGAAGTTGTCAAAGTACACAGATACATTCAGGCCCAAAACACAAAAATGTTTATCCCATGTTCTTCTTTGACAGTGTACATGCTTTGTAGAACAGGAAAACTGTTTGTTTCAATGAAACTTATTCTAAGGATATCTTTCCTGTTGTTGCCAAGCTAACATTTGTTCATCTTCAAAAGCCATCTAGCATTTAACACACTTTGGCTGAACTTCATCTATTTCTTCTACTAACAGATTCAGGTTTTCTGAAAGAAAGAATTCGTAACACAGGTTCGTTCACAAATTAATTCAGTAGCTACCCCATACTTATTATGAAGTCATGAGTTGATAGGGGAATTTCAGGACAAGATTGCTGGACTAGGATTGTTGTACAGTTTTTCATCATGGACATCACAAGAAATTGTTACTTGGAGTGTCAGATGCTGTCTGATGGCCTATATGCATTAGTGGGAGGTCTGAGACTTGCCTTCTTGGTTAGAGACCACAGCACTTGCAGCTGTCTGAAAAAAAGTGCTGTGTGTTAGAACATGTTAAAATAGTGGGGGTACTGTTTGTCAGACCAGGTGCAAGAACAGAAAAAAAACTCCGTGCTTTGCCAGAAAGAGGAGGAGGAGGATAGACAGAAGAGAAAAAGCCCAAGGAAAGAACAAAAACATTCCTTCTGCTAAATACTAAACCATAGTCATTGGAAAGAATACAAGAGGTTATTCCAGCTCGCTTGTTGACTAAATTGTATGTTCTTCCTACAGATAGTTCCTAAAAAAGAATTGTTCTTTGTTTTCCTATGTACAGACACAGTATCTGTTGTTTATTACTATAATCATAGCATGCATAGTTTAAAATGTGGGATTATGAGATAGGCTGTGTTTCTCTTTCTGGTTTGTCATACACTAAAAATCATATTCCTTATTTATTACAGCTTCTTTGTCATTTACTAATGGAATTTCTTTCTTTAAACTAGTTTCTTATACATTGCTTCTACTAGCCTAATCTATTTCCTAAATATTGGACTATATTCTTTCATGCCTTGCATTTAGGCCATATATTTTTTGTCCACCATCATTTATTTTTTTACAGATGAAAAAGTTCTCCCAAAATTCATGGAAACAGAGTATCTCTAAGTTCTTAGTGTCTGTTTTGTTGAAGCTCTTTGTCAAGCTTTGGACAGGTGCAGACATCTGTGGCTTTATAAAGCTCGTGGCTGTCACATGATTAGCTGTTGTGGAGAGGATCTCAACCTCTCTTAGCTCCCGGAGTCTCAATTTACTGCTTCTGCTAGACTACCCACTACCCTCTAGCTCAAGCATGTGTACAGAAATTCAAGACATGAATGCATCATTAGGAACTGAAGGCAGTTGAAGGCTCACCTAGGAAGGAATAATTCTGCCTCCTTTGACAAAGATCAGATAGGTGATATATGGTGCAGCATTCGTGTTTTCCTTTCCTGGTACTTTGCTTAATGGCCACTAAAGATCTGTGGCTCAGTGCATCCCTGTATGCTAGTGTTTTGATGTAGAAGCACACTGAAATAATACATGCAGTGTTTGATTATCAGTGAAAACTCTACTGACACTTAAGAATACTAAAAATCTCGAAAGTATTTTATTGCAGGGTTGAAGACTATATTCTGACTTTATTAATGCCTTGGAAAAAAAATTCTATTGTTCTCTGTCAGCAATCCTCATGTTCGCTGACTCCATTAGTAGGATTATGGTCAGGTTACTATTCAGTACAGCACTGGAATGTGTTGCTTTCTTTTGTACTGAAGTACAAAAGCTCTTGTCAATTTTTTTTTTAGATTGTGGGCTAAGCAATTTTGCTTTGCAGTTGTCAGAAAAGTGAATGTGTAGCAGAGCTCTTCTTGACAACTGATTATCTAGATATTTGCCAGTAGCCTCAACAGTAGGTCTTTATGATTTTGTGTTCATTTGAATGAAGGAGAATAGAACCGTAGGTGTGATTATTTTTAGTTTGTTTGGGGTTGTTTTGTTTTTTTTTAAATTCGCCTATCTTTCAACATTGCTCTTTAGAACATCAGATGACTTTCGCAACTTAAGAACTTTGACAAAATTACTTCAAAAGAACAGGTAACTAATGCTGTGCTACTGCAGCTAGGAATAAAGTGTTATACTTGCTTTATGTAAACCAAAAGAGAGATTTCAGTCAAAATAGTTCAAAACAGGTGAGAGTTCAGTTCATCCTTTCAAGTAGCTCCTCTTAGATACACTGGAGAAGAAAATCTTTAGGAGTATATCTGATTTCTCAGCTTAAATCAATTGGCCCAACCCACAGACACAGTTTTGTAGCCTACTCTCTATTAAGAAAGTATATTTTGTGGTTAAAATGGTCTCTTTTTGGGAATTTCTCATATTTAGGAACCATCTTTTTGTAGCACACTAAAACTTGTTTTGTTATTTTAACAGACCTATTAACTCTTTTATAACTAAAAAACATTATCACCCAGAAAGTGTCCTGAGCTTCAAGTGCACTTTTATTATTCGTTTACAAGGGTGCAAAAACAAGGTCAAATCTGCTATGTAGCAGACAAAGATGCATAGATACAGGAGAGCACCATGCATGAAGGGGGAAAAAAAAGAGCTGAGCTCAAAAGGAGGCAGGAAGAGAATGCAAGAAGGCTTGTTATAACTTTCTGTGAGGTCTGGTTTCTGAGCTTCAGACGGGAGACATTTGAAGACAGTCTGTGCCTGAGGAAAGCAACACAGCTTTCAATCATTTCTAGTATGAAACTCATACCTATGACATCATAGCAACAAACTGAGGCTCAGCACCATTATGCATTATGAGCTTCAAAATAAAAAGGCATTAACTTTGAACTACAGATGGCAAGATCACAAGCAAAACTGTGCTCACGCATCAAACACTTGTGTACTCGTGCATGTTTGCAGCAGCGGGACTCCATGTCTGGTACCAAAGACATGCACTCCATGTATACAGTTCAAGATCTGCTGATAAGACCAAGGCTCAGCAACAAGTTCCAATCACCAGGGTAGATTTCACAAAAGAAAAAAAAAAGGAAGCAAGATATAATTTTGTTATGAATTTTTAAGCATAACAGACTATGTCTTTCCAATATGAATGCATTAAATATAAATGTGTGTACATCTTTTTCTTTAAAACTCATCCTTTTAATTTTTCCCCTTTTCTTTGTCTTCTAGAAATTTGTCTTGGCTTTGGTTTTTTTGTCCCCTCAGTGATTATCTCCATATCTTACATAATAACTTATTGCAACTCTATAGCTCATACAGAGCAGGAAGTCTTCACTTTAAGCCAAATCATTTTACAATATACAGAATAAACAGATGAAAAAGAGTCTTGAAAAATTATGTAGTATTAAGCATGCAGACATGAGCAGAGCTTTTAAAGGCATAAGTATCTTATTACAATAAAACAAGTTTTAACCACATGAAACTAACTAGCTTACATGACACACAAATCCAAATACAGAAATAGTCAATAGGGTTTAGAGAAAAGAAATAGACCATGGCTAGCTCAAAACTTTGCAGTTTCTCTGAGGATGATCCCATCTTTGAATTTTCAACTGTCTTAGTACTTAGTTTGGGACAATTATTACATCTTTTTTAGGCTTACATTTGAGAAATATACTCTCAGCTTTATCTCAGCACAAGTGAAGTGTTATTTTCAGCTATTATGAGAGAATATTTATTAACTCTTATATTTCCATAGATCTCTCCTTAGGCTAGTCCTGTTATCCAACAGGAGCAATAGCATTTTCCAAATTTTTTGGGACTGCTGATCGTGTTTCAACATTGGAACTGGGACTTCATTGAGTGAAGATGCAAATTTGCGTAGTTAAAGAACTACAGTTGTAGCCAGACACCTATATGAGTCTGATTCTCAGAAGTGATGCATTCAGGGAAATAAATCAGGATTTAAGTGCCATTTAAAAAACTCAGCAGTCAGTTTTATAGGTGCTTTTATACAATGATATAATCCTCAATGTGTATTGTTTTCTTTACTGTATGAAACATAGTTGAAAGTCTTCTAAAATACAGTCATCAGGGAACCCATTCAATACCCTGAATTTAATCTATTCAGTGGCATAATTTGCACCATACTGAAAAAGACAAAATAAAATGGTGCAAAATTAAAAACCTCCAGTTATGTTTACCATGTGAAAAAATAAATTAATAAGAAATTACATCTCCATTTAGAAATAATTTGATTTTTATGTATATATTCAGACACTTGGCAAGCATCTTGCTTTCCAGTAGCTGACAGACCATTAAGAATATTTCTTACACAAAGCAGTGTGAAAGGTCTCTCTGAGCAACCTAGTTCAGGTACTGGGACCACTAAAGCCAAGTAAGCTGGGACCAGGAAGCAAACCATGCAGGAAAGGGAGACAAATCCACAGGAGAAATGCCATGATACCTTGCAGAGTTCAGATGCCTTCATGGCATTTGTGTGCCATGTAGTTACTGACAGATATGCTAAGGACTAAAGAGAAGCAGGTGTTACTGACAAAGCAGCAAGAAGGGGCATCAATGCAGAAAATTTCTATTTACATGTCTATACTTTAACAGTAGCAGTTTTGCCATTTGATCGGTACGTACTCTGAAATGAAACATAAAATTAATTTTGTCTGCTATTCTTTGATTCTCCAATGAGAAAGCAGCTGTTGCTTTAATTTGCAAGCCTTTTCGGTAACATTTAAATGATCATCCGGATCCTGAAGCAGCCTCAAAAGCCTGCCTACTCTCTGAATTCTTGCCATATTTATAGTCCTTTAAACACTGACTGATCTCACAGGGTGCTGCTCCAGCAATGCCAGTGATGAAGGGAATGTTGCATAGGCTGGCTCTCCATGGCGTCTCCCCAAAGCCAGCCAAGATGTGTGACAAAACACCTTGTGACCTCTCTGCCCTAAACTTCCCACTGCTATGTGACACTGAAAGAGCAAAAGTGGCAGATCTTATGAAAGAGCTATGTAGTCAAAGTTTGAATGCTCTGTTATCAGGGAATTCAAACCTTGTTAGGTGTTTAAGTCAAGCTGGGTGGAGCTGAGGAATGACAAACACTCCATCATCCAGGTGTTTTGTAAATGGATACCTTCTAGCCTTTTGCAGTTGGTTTTTTCAGGTTTTTGTACCACCAAATACTGCTTTTACTGACCAGAGGCCTCAGCCTTGCAAGTTCCATTAAAAAAAACAACTTAGAAGATGCTTGGAAGAAGAACCTTTTATTTGAGCACGCTGTGAAGCAAATTGTTTTTAAAAATCATTATCAGAGTTGCTTAGGATGAGAGGTGGAAAACTCTGGGTAATCAGCTAGCAGGGGGGCTTCTGCACCCTGCCCTCCTGTGACCTGGAAGGACACCAGTCTCCATGGCAGTACATGCTTATTTTGGACCTGCACTTTTGGCAGGGAGAAGCAAGAGCAGCACAGCTCCATGGATGGGGACAAACCAGGAGCCAAAGGTGACCCCAGCACAGGCTGGTGATCCTTGCCAGGGGTCACAGTCCCTTATAGGATAGCTGGTAACGAGGTCTACCAGCAGCCACAGCCAGCAGTGTTCTGAAGTCTGTGCAGCAGCTCCTGCTAGCACTGAGACTCCTCACAGGTAACCCTGCCTATTAGTGCATCTAGAGCCCTGACAAGCTCATTTGATGTTAAGCTGAATTATATGTATCACAAAATAGAAAGTGTGAAGTATGATCTACATTTTAAAATCCTTTTGCTACTGCTGTTTGTACATTCATGTCACAGAATCACAGAATTAACTAGGTTGGAAAGGACCTTTGAGATCATGGAGTCCAACCTATGAATGTCACCTTGTCAACTAGACCATGGCACTGAGTGTCACATCCAGTCTTTTAAACACCTGCAGGGATGGTGGCTCTACCACCTCCCTGGGCAGCCCATTCCAATGCCCAATCAGTCTTTCTTTCAAGATTTTTTTCCTAATGTCCAGACTACTAGTATGTGGGACTACTGGCACACTCTTGCAGTTATATTCCATTAGCTTAATTTAATTTAAAGTGGAAATTCCAGTAATCTCACTTTTGTAGTGTCAGGTGGAACAAGTAAGGAAATATAATAGACCACATAATAGGTACAGCCTGTTGCAGTTTGCTATTCTTTAATACCTATTTGTTGCCTATACCATTTCATGATACCGAATAATGTCTTCACCTTAAATATAAAGGGTGTTTCTTCACCTTGTTTTCATACAGTTGGCAGCAAGAAGTAGCTAATAAAGATAGGCACAAATAAGACATTTTCAGTGAAATATTGTATGCACATTTACTTGTTCTCAATTTGTTCTCGATTTGATTCTGTTTTGATAGTTATTATGTCGCATATTTAAACCCTGTATTAAACTGATCTGTAGCTTTTCCTTAGCCTTCCCTGATTTTCTCAGTTCTTTGGTTTTTTCTCTTGACTTTTCTTAGTATTTCAAAATTCAGTAGGCACTCAGAGGGAAGAAAGTGGCTTTTCAACTTATTATTTGTATATCATATAAAATCTATAGCTTAATTAAATCAGAAACTATTATTATGGATGTCTAGTATGACTTGCAAATAATTTTATTTATACAACTTGACTATAAGAATTGACTATATCATAATGTCTATGTTATCTTCACGGCCAGCCAGCAAGGGCATTTCCTCACTCACTTTGTGGGAAAAGGATATGCTGCTCTTTTGACAATTTGTCAGCTGTCAGTGACAATGGCTGGGCTACTGAGTTCTGAAAACTTGTGTGGCTTAGATTCAGTGAAATTCCCTGTGCAGTGGGTACCTTCATAATTTTAACTTTCTTGTCTTGTGATGCAAAAAAAGCCATTTCCAGACTTAGAGAATCCCTAAATGGAGTTCTTTAAAGGATTAAGAAATCATGAGATCTATGAGAAGTATAACGGATACAGAATTATTTTCTCAATATACACCTAAAGCTGTCGTGACATTGCACTCAAAAAACAAAGCCCCAAAGAGAGTACGAGAGTAGTAAAAGTTAGAATATTCCTTATGGTTAATTAGTAGAAAATTAAAGTCAGTTTCTAAAAATATGAGACAGTTAATTTCTGATGTAAACTTCTATATGAAGCCATCCTTGGGACAGGCAAGCACTGGAGCAGATTATCCACAGGTGCTCTGGAGTCTCCATTCTTGGTGGTTTTTGAGACCTAACTGAACCAAGATCTGAGCAGCCTAATCTGATCTCACAGCTGATCCTACTTTGAGCAGGAGGGAGGGTGAGAAACCTGCTCATGTCCTTTCCAACTTGAATGTCTTGTGATTTTTGTGACTCAGACAATTTTCTTTACATCAGGAACAAGCCCACCGCAACATATTTCGCACCAAATGTAACTCTGAATTTCTTGTGGATATATGCTCCACAGCATTTTTATTTTGGAATAAAATACCCAGTGGAATTGACAACTGCCTAATGCAAAAAAATTAGACCACAGCTATCACTGAAGGGTAATGTCAAAGCTCTGCATTCCATATGGATGTCACCAAAAGGAATTGTGATTTCATCAACACAGCTGCTAGCTTTGTAATGACATATGGGAGTAGCATTTTTTTGATGACTGTTCTTACAGCAATGTTTCCTCCGCCTTCTGCATTTCTCCTGACATCATGACTTTAAGTATGAGCCCAATTTAAAAGGCAGTAGTAATTTCTGACAAACTTTTTGTATTTGTGTTAGCAACCTAATTTATCTCTAGAATTAACATTGTGTCAAATAGACTATGTCATAAAGAACCAGATATAACTTTAATTCATTCTGTAGTTGTGAGACAGACATTTTATTCTAGGATCCATTTTGTCTTGTAAAGTTCATTGTGGACTTAGAGTTTTATACACACGCAGATGAGTGAAAGTCTTTGTGGACTACTTCTACAGAGTATATTAGAGAAGAAAAGTAGTTATAAAATAATAATATCAAGGACCTAGCAAGGATAACAAGGATCTTTTGTATTGATCTTATTTCAAACATAATATCATTATATCAAATAAATAAATGTGATGACAAATGCATAATAACAGCATAAAACTTTCCATATGCTATGCTATATTTAATGTATCTTGGGCTACGTAGGAGTTCCTGAACTAAGAAAAATCTGTACAAAGACAATTTGTTACAAACGGAAAAGGCCTCTACAGAAGTGGATCTGTGATCTTTGATTTATGAGGAACAAATCAAGTATTCCAAGTTTGAGGGGGAGTTTAAATGAGAAAATATAGTTTGATATTTTATTTTGTTGATAGGCTTAATGTCAAACCACTTGAACTATCATCTTACAATAGATATTTTGTAATACAAGAAGATGAAAAAGAGAGATGTTACCTTTGCAATTTAAAGCAGTATTTTTTTTTTCATTAAGGGTTTTTTAGTGTATATTAACAACCCCTGTTAGTGTACATAAGACTTTTACTTTTTTGTTGAGAAGAAGCAGATGTGATAAACAAGCTTGGTTTACAGCTAATAAGAGCAAGAGTCTGTCTTAATTCACACACAATCACTTTGCAGATTCAGTTACTAGGTAAGGCTCTGGGATAAATATTGCATACTTCTGATATCCTTCTCTTATGACAACAGTCTAGGTGAATTTAATGAAAGTAGTAAGTAATGAAACATGAAGCATTTAATGGAGCAATTGATAATATACGTAATTATTAGCATTGGTTTAGGTAAGAGTTTCCTACGATATTCTAGTAAGCAAAGTTCAGTGACTGTAAATACTAACATTACATTTAAATTAGTAGCAGAAAAACAGCTTTCAATGGAAAAGCTAACTTATGTAAGACTGATATACACTTTTAGAATACAAAAATTTATTAAACAATCGCACTTACAATTTTATGGTATGCATTTTATTTATAGGGAGTTTTTGCTTTGGTGAAAGAATGGTGTGCATGGATGTATTTGTAATATGCTGAGATCTACTATAAGTCTTGATAAGTTGTGAAAGGTGCATCTGTTAAGTTATCTTCCATAACTGAAGGTGAGCAAGCAAATATCTAATCACTGCTGTAACAGGACATCATATACCTAGCATTTTCTTTCATTTTTTTTTCTGTATTCTGTATAGTAGTCATTAAATAAACCCATCTCAAATGCCTTGTTGGCTATTTCATGGTCAGAGAGCAAAACCACCAAATGTTTTCAGTCAGAGTGAAAATAGTGAGGGAATGCTTTTCAAAAGCCACAGATGAGAAGGCCTCTTGAACATAGGAATGCTGAAATATGCAATCAACAGCATAGATACGAAGATGTAAACTAATAAAATAAATGAATAAAATATATGCTGTATCAATGAACATAGGTTTAAAAATTTCAAATTTAGCTACGAAAGTTCTAACTTTTGAGAGAATATGGGGATGAGGGAAAGTAGTGCTGTATTAAATAGAAACCTTTTACTTGAAAAATAGCTCTATATATTGTAAACTCATGCAAAACCCTTAGGTCATTGTACAGTATCACAATGGATGTCAAACAAGTTTCAATTCAACCAAAATACACATTAAAAGAGTGGAAATCTTTCTCTATAAAATAATCAAATGTCAATAAACAGTCACCCTCTATCAGGGAAGAGGTTAATTTCATTCCTTCCCTGGGACATTCCTTCTTAACTCCTGGCAACCCTAACACTTGCAGCTCTTGCATCAGTCACTAAGACAGTAAAAAGTCTGGCTTTTTTCCTTGGTCCGCAGACTCCTTTATGGTGCAGAGAGGAAGAGCAGTTTATCCATGTAAAATGGCTTTTCTAATGTATTTTTTCTAGATGGGTCATAAGAAGTCTTCAGAAGGGTCCAGTAACACGAAACACTAACAAATGCATTTCAAATAGTCCAACAGATGTTGCATAACACCCAAAATTTTTAGCACTATTTTAGCTGAGCAGTAGCCTTCACTGACTGGTTTACACCTACGTAGTTTGCCCTTACTATCTGCAGTCACTGCAGTCACTACCTCCTACAGCACATTTACTTAAACTGGCTGTTCTAAATGACACTGCCCTAAGTTCCCTTCACCAGTGTCAAGAGAGACTTGTAGGCGCACCTTTCTCTGCAGTAGTTTCTTCATCAGTTTCTTTGTGGAAGAATCTTTATCCTCAGTTGACACCTGTGAGACCATTATGTGATACGGAGTCAAAGACAGCCTCTGGGGAGCTGGAACTGAGGTTCAAGGTCTCACATTAAAAAAGTCATTTACTTCTGGCTTAGTTTTAGGCATTATTCACAGCTTTGCTCTGTCTTCAAACAACAGGAGCAGTGGCCCCACTAAAAGAAAAGAAATCTGAAGCTATTGAATGTGCTTAGAGTTAGTAAATATTAACTTGGGCTTTCAGGAGTCAATCTGTGGCAGCCCGGAGTATTTCTTTAAAGCAAGAGAGCCCCCACTTTTCATTGCCATCGCCTTATTGTTGTTGTACTTTTTTATTTTTTTCTTGCAAGACAAGGTATTTCTAATAATACTTTTACACTATATGGTTTTGTATGTTGCTGGAGTAAAATTCTTCTTGCTCAGTTGATTATTGTTGTGCCAAGTTGTTTTTTTATTGGTACCAACAAAAATACAATTAATATTTACAAGAAAATACAGAAGAATATTTGTTTGAATACTTCAAAGTTCTAGGATAGACAAGTGAAGCTTCAGTATACATTCTAACATATCTGGTGCTCAGTGAAAAGAAGTTCCATAATAGGTTTGCAAAAACCACATATTCAAGCTTTGATTAATCTCACAGGAATGTCTTATTGTATGCTTTTAATTATGGAAATATCAGTGTATTGGCTTTATCATCTTCACATTAGAGGATTTTTTTCACCATGTATTTCCTTGTGTTATTTTCAGCTTCTCAAGTAACATAAAACTGAATTTATGGAAGTAAGGCTTATGTGGCAAATAAGTAGGACAGGGTATAGTCATCACTGACAGAAGTATTTTGATAAGAAGGGCAAATGCACATCTAAAAAAGAAGCACACAATAGCTGATTTCAAAGGGATTTTTTTTCTCATCGTAAATTAAATTTAACCCAAATAATTTAAGCTGTCAAGATAGCAAAGAGTGAAAGTGAACATAACTTACACACTGAGAAACTTTTGTTAGTGTTTTTAATTTTCAATTAAACAAAGGGCTGTTAAATATTTTTAAAGGGCAAATTTAGCAGTTCAGTAACACTGACTCAGAATAACAGAGTCTTCTCAAATTAATTTAAGTAGGAATTTCTATTCTATTCTAATATAATCTCAACGTATTGTTATCAGTTTCTTCTTTATAAGGTGTGCATAAACATGTGCAGATATGAATGACAGAATAGTTCAGCCACCTATAGATTATTGTGTGCTAGCCGTGGTCTCTACAGTCGTTACTAATAACACGACTGCTGGCCTGGAAGTTCCACATTGTCTGCTGGCTGATCCTTGGGAAATGTCTGCACTGTAGCAGCACACTGAGTTGTCTTCCTTAAGGCCAGGCCCGCTGGAAGCACAAAACTGTCCAGAGACAAGCAGGTGAGTATAGCTGAATGCCTGGGTGCTGAGCTGGGCGTCTCTCAGCTGGGTTCCACTGCCCTGTGTGGACATAACCAAGTGATATTTGCCACTGCAGATATTGCTAATGAATTCCCCTAAATGCCCCCCTTACATGGTTGCATGTTGCAGTCCGGTTGTGGCCTGCACCCCCCCTGAAGACAGCCCTGGACCATAGAAAGGATCAGGAACAATATTGTTGGTAGATATTCATGGATGTTTTATTTCTCTGACCGCATGGCAGCCAGGAGAGACACAGACCGGCCACATGGCAGCCATGTCAGGCACAAACTCTCTGCCCCAAAGACCCAGGGATCATGGGAGAACCACAAGTTTTCTGGGCGGGGAAAACACCTATAACCAATAATGAACAGGATAACATCAGGGAGCTTGGAAACCCCGCAGACCATGCTTCAGCTTCCATGGCCAACCCCCGGGGTGGGGGCACCTCCACATCTCACCCTTTTGTGACTAACTTTATAGGCAACCATATTTCACTAAGGACAGTTACTTATTTGCATTTGTATTTGCTATGCAAACTTAAGTGTTCGTGTGCTTGCAGAGTCAGTGTTTAAATGTTTGTGGAATTTAAGAAAAAGATCTTCTTATCAAATTAGTTCTGCCATATCAAAAAATTCAGCTTTAAAATATCTTAGTTTGTGCCTCTGCATTTGACTTTCTCAGGTGAAATTTTGCTATAAAAATTTTTTCTGAGATAAGGAAAAGAAAACAAAACAAAATCAAGCAAGTCATATTCTTTTACATATTTTCTTAAGGATTCTTTTTTTCATATTTCACAAAGTGGTCAGCCTAGATCTTGTTTATTCAGAGGTTTGCCCAAAGCAATGCAGGCCTCTTTCTTGTCAGGAAAGGATATCTTAAAGAAAGAAATAAAAAAATCTATTTAAGAGGAAGGAGAGATCTTCACAAGTATCTTTCCCTTTTATTCCTTTATGGAAGCAAAGAACTCTCCAATTACAGCTTCTACTAATATTTTCAGAAGTTTCAATATTACATGATAACCTGGTATTACAGTGTCTTTTTTACAGTCTTTATTACAGTGTCAGAGCACCAGAAAAAGCTTTGAAAAATATTAGCCACAGTTAGAATTCCATGTCATTTTCACTTGCAGTTTTAATATCACTATAAAGTACTACAATTTTTTTTCATCTAAATGGCTCAGAGCATGAAACTTTTATTCTGCTTCTTCCTCCAGTTATCCTGTAGGGTGATGTGTTTTTAGTGAACACAGGCAAAGAATCTGTGCTGTACACAGGAGCGATCAGGTCAGCTCCAAAAGGATTTCATGGGCTAGTTTTGTCCATTTTATAAATAGGCTTGTGTTTGCCCAGTAGTTGATGTCTAGCATAAATATGGGCTGTTTCCAAGAAGAGAAGTCCTTTAGTACCACCTGCCCTCTGTCCTAGCACCAGCTATTCATTCCAGCCACATTCTCAGCACTGGCTCATGGGGTCATGCAGGGAGTCAGATCAAAGCAGTGGCAGGGATTATAACTAACAGTTCTCTTGGATTAGGTTTCATGTTCTGATGGGAATATGAGGATTTGTTCCTTCAGTGTCTGTTCTTTTCTTCCCATTATAATTCTATACAGATTCCTCAACATAAAGTCTCCGAGTTCTTTAGTTCAATACAGGAAGAAATTGCTATTAGGGAACACAGGCAAAGAATCTGTTCTGTACACAGGAGTGAAGCTGTTTTACTTTGCTGTATTCACAAGAGGTGCATTTGCAGGCACTTTCTATACTAGATTAGGGACTTCCCATGCAGAGGGAAATAATCCTTTGCTTCCACAGGGAAAAAATCAAATTCTATGATTTGGAATGTTGTTGTTTGAAAAGATGAGAAATCCTAGGAAGATTCTACTAGGAATTCTATAGAAGCAGTTATAAACCCAATGGCTGATGAAAATGAGTTTTTAAAGAGTGTCTTCCAAATGTTTCTATGTAAGCTTAAGTTGAAGACTTAGGGTCTGTTCAGTTGAATAAAACCCATGCTCTCTAGATTGGGATCCTTTCCTTTCCTTTCCTTTCCTTTCCTTTCCTTTCCTTTCCTTTCCTTTCCTTTCCTTTCCTTTCCTTTCCTTTCCTTTCCTTTCCTTTTCTTTTCTTTTCTTTTCTTTTCATAGGGTGAATAATTGCTTAACTAGGATCTCTGACTTCTGACTTTTAAAAAGGAAATGTTACTGTTGTGGAGAACAATTCAGTACATTTAAAGTGCTCCTTTCACAGGTATGCTAAAATCTTCATGAGATTAGTTACTTTTTTGTGAATTTTTGTACTAATTACCAAATAAATGATCTGACTCAGCTGCAGTAGTCATTACTAAAGAAGAACAAGAAAAAATTTTCAATAGAGAAATGGAAAAAATTGAAGGAAACCTATTTGAGAATGAATTGGATACTGGTTTAATCAGGTCAACATGTTTCATTTCAGTGTACAATAGTATGAACAAATCCAAAGTTATGGAAGCTATGGACTTTTCCTATGCATACTTGCCAGATAGGAGACACGAGGAATTGATATTATTACCTGTTTTCTAACAGTTCCTGTTCTTTATAGCACAGAAACTCAGGATCATTCTCTCCGTTATTCTGAGCCAACATGTTACAAGGAAAAGTAAGATGATCTGAGCTAAAGGTTACTCTGAAGAGTGTATTTCTCTCATACTGTTCTGCAATCTCTTCATTGATGTGTTACTATCAAAGCCAGACAAATTAAATACTAGATTCAGAGCTTCTCCTGCTCAAAAACTGTCGTGAACAGGTGGTCAGAGATCACAAACAGTTCAGTGGCAGTTCATCAAGAACCGAAAGTGGTGTTCAGTGTTGAAGGGAAGGGTACCCTTGCTACTGAGCATGTTTGAAGAAAGATGTCCCTTTCACTGTCCAGTTATGCCATACAAAAAAGTTTCACCAGAACCTATTCAGCAAATTCATTATAAATATATAACTTGTTTCTGGCTGGCCAAAACTCAGGTTTTAAGTCCAATATATTGTCAAAACCAGAAACGAGTCTGCCTTTGCCACTCCTCCATTAGTGAAGTTATTACAATGTTGGTAAATGAAAGTTCTGATTAATCAACTCTAATTGCTGGGTTTTAAATAGTTTTTTTTTCTATTATTCAGTAACTGCAGTTTTCCTAAGTTCAATATCTATGAGCTATTTTGAAAATATTTTTACAGTTGCCTTTATCTGCTCTAATTTCCCTTCCTGTGTTTGATCTGTGCTTGTCATAGTTTCTTGGCATTATCTCGTGTTGATGAAGCTACACCCTTTCAGTGTATACCACTAATTGTTTTATGTTGCTCTTTTAAAGACATCTCAACCTAAAGTTGACCTTTTTTTACTGGATGCAAGGCCATGCCCCAGTGGGATTCCTCAAGGCAAGAAACAAAAGTACTTTGTCCAATTTGATTTCTGTTTGTAGCTAAATGCCATATTCTCTGTAGCCTTGTCAAACACATAGATACTCAGATACAGAGCTGGTTCTCTGGATACATGATTCTGTATCTCCATTTCTGCCTGCATGGTTTGTTGAGGACTAGTTCTGACACAAGTACAATAGATCCAAGCCAATAATCTTTTTTTTACATTGGTGATCCTTAGTTATAAAAATAGTCTCTTGCAAGCAGCTAAATAAGATTGCAGAGAAACATCACTTATTAAATGCTGGGTGGCAGCTAAAGTGAAAATCAGGATGTGAGATACTTATTTTCAATTACTGTTTGTAGTGCATATAAGGCCAAGTTACCCCAACCAGCACAGAGTGCAAATTTTGTTTGCTGTGCTGCCAGCAATCACTGTACCACGGCAGTAGTAAAAAGGTGACATTTCAGAGAAAGAACAGTTGGTGTATCTGCTGTTATGTGCCTGCACACATCATGGGAGAGGCAGCAATAATTGTAGTTAGGGCTTATTCAGACACTGGCCTATGGAAACAGCTATGGAAATGCATTCAAGTAATGCATCTCCTGGTACTCCACTCACACACAGTCCCAGAGTGGTATTATTAATTTTTTCAGCTCTGGTAGCACCCTTCAGGCTCAGTAACAGAAGGAAAGTTGTAGCAGTTTTATGTTTTTTCATTTCTATCCAGCTGCCTTTCTGCAATTAATGACCGTGGGTGATACTCTAAAAATCAGCAATGACAAAACAGGCCAGGGTGATGGTGGACAATAAATTAATTTTCAATGTACTGTAGAGGACAAAACTGATTCAACTTGCGTAGACAAAGCCTTTAAAGAGCTAATAAAGCCGTAGTTCCTCATGCATGCATCTGGTGCCACTATTTTTGAATGTTTCTTGACTTCAGATTACGGACGTAAAACACAAACTTTTTGGAATGCAGTCTACCTAAAGCAACCAATAAAAGATCTTGGAAGCTGTAGGAACTGATACATGAAGAAGGATCATATGAATACTTTTGAAAAGGCAAGGCTTCAGCTTGCAAATATTTGAATTTCATTTACCTCAAGGAGAGATTGATACCATGGGGCTATAATGATGAGTGAAAGGATGAAATTTTTAAAAAGATACATGAGGCTGAAATTAGGAAAATACTCCCTGCTGTTCTCATTTTTCAGTTTTCAGAAGATTTTTGTGAAGGAATAATCACCTAGAACTTCCAAAACTAGAGGACATAAACTTTGGAAAACTGAGCAGAGAACAAGTTACTGAGATCTGAATAAGTGAATAGCCCTTACTCTATCCTTACTTCTATTAAAATATTTCTATATAAAGCTTTTTATTTCGATGCTAAAAGGGGAAGTTTTCAACTTTAACAAGCCAATATGATCTCTATAAAACCTATTATTATAAAATAAACTGTTTTAGCCAGGGATATAGCACTAAGTATGCTTTAAAGGAAAGTTTAAATGTTTGTCTGAGGACTGTTTATGTTACCAGAAAATCATCAAGAATGGAGCATATTTGAAGCCTATGCCTGTGAAAGAAGCAGAACATATTTTTAGCAGTGCTTACAATATGATGTCAAGTCAAAATTCAAGAACCTTAAGCACCATTATATAGCATCCCAGAACATGAAACCATGTTCCAAACATTTGGTCGCAGCCATCCCCATCAAAACTCAGCTCCAGAGAGTAATACCTTCGATATCGGGGTTGAGGTGGTAGTTTTATTAGTCATTATAACTTTTTTTTGTTCACTAAGAACAAGAAAATAAAAAAAATATAATAAATGATTCATGCACAACTTTGTGCAAGAGCAAAACCAAGACATTTCAATGTAATATCAAACAAGAGAAAATACTTTATATTATTGTGAGTTACTGCATTTATTCCTCAAAATATCACTATTATTTTCATAAATAAATGAAACACAAGATTATGTTTGGCTTTTATGTTTAATTAAATTTCATTTTGGCTCCAAGACACCTGAAAGATGAAAAAAGTGTCCTAAATGTTTTAGAGAACAACTGTAGGAGGTAATGTTTACATATATTTTATGTTTGATTTAGAGTAAAATTCTCTAATGATTGATGATATAAAAATAACTTCTGTTAACATTGTAAACTAGTAGCAGCAGCTTGTTTTCATACTACCGAGGAATTTATCTGAGCTCCATGCAGCTTATAACAAAACCATAATTTTAATTTTGATCTTCAGAGAAGTGAGCTCTGTTAAGTACTAAAGACTGTCATTGCTGTAATGTTTGAGACTGCAGAGATTTGCAAAGGTTTCCTACTCCCACAGGCTTTGGCTATATTTGTCAACTCAGTGAAGACTGTAGGGTGAAACCTGAGGAGTGCTGATCCCATGTATCTCCTGCTGACATCAGTAGGAGCTTAGCACCTACTAGCATCAAAGGGTTTTGTTACTGCAGCTGACTCTCAATAATACAAAACAATTAATAGCAAATGGAACAAAACCTAAATGATGCAATAGACACTGGGAAAAGTTTTAAAGATACCCTAAAAATTCATGACCATCTTGGTTTTACAATTTAGCATTTCAGTTGTGACCAGACTGTATCAGCAAAACATGATACAGAATTAAATTCAGAATCAAAGCCCAAGTAAACTGTATAATGGTGAGAGTTTGAAAAGACTGGCTGTAATCTACATAAAAATTAGCACAAAGTCAATGTAAAGTAACACTGTGTTAGAAATCAGCATTGTCTCTTGTGTCTCTACTTTTACATTTAAATGACATGTGCACCCATGATGAACCCTTAGGCTTTTGCTTTCTGTCCACCACCCAATCTATTTGGTCTTTGACACAGAAATTACTTTTTTACCTGTGTTTGTAGAGCTTTACACAATGGAGATACTGAACCATAAGGAAAGCTCCAGTAAAACACATAAAGAATAATAAATAGCATTATTTACATTATCGAGACCAAAGTCCCCACACACGCTTTTCTAAGGATTCCAAGCTTAAGTATCTATTTGTCAAGTCTTCTGCCATACTACTTCTCACCCTTAGCAAGGTGTTTGTTGCTGTGGTCTGATGTGTTTATTAGCTTAATTTGGGTGTTCTGGATTTACTCTGGGGGGAGCTGATTGAATGTCACCTACCTATTTTAGAGCTGGCAGAAGGCGTGGCATATTTGCACTTGCTTGTGCCTGGAGTCAGTGTAGTTAGGACTTTGTTTTACTCCTATATTATGCTTTGATATCTTTTCATATGGACCTATGCAGAAATACTAAATTTATTTGTCCTCAGGAGAGTCAGGAGTCCAGAAGCCCTGAAGATAAGAAATCACAACAGAGACATTTTCTAGTCATAATAAAAACATAGCTAAGCCTGATTATAACTGTAATCACAGTTGCAATACCACATTAAAACTAAAGAATGAAAATGAATCACAGGAAGTCCAAGAACAAAGATCAGACCTCTAAATTATGATGGAATAAGTCAGATTGTGCCACAGGGCATAGGCATCAACCTGCAGTTTCCTTTGAAAGCTACTGCAGATGCCAGGGCTAACAATAACTCAGTAGCTGAAAAGGCTTTTCAACTGTACAGTATCCAGTGTATAAAATCAGCCGAGATCTCTCTGAAGTGGACTGTGTCTCATCCATACTGCCAGCTAGCCTTTCAGCCTTTCAAATGTTCAGAATGCATTGCTATGGAGAAAATCACTGAAGCATGAGCTGCTGTATGAGCTTTTAAAGTTCTGTTCATTACTTCCCAGTCCTGGCTGCTGTTTTTCCTTTTCAGAAAGGCAACCTATCTTCTCCATCACTATCTTGTAATAGTCAGCCTTCCATGCCTTCTTCTTCCTTATTTTCCTCTTTTCTCCCACTTTGTTTTCTGTCTGCTGAGACATCTTCAAACACAGGACTATGTGTTCATGTAACAACTGTGCCAAAAGTTGCAGAGAAGTCCACTGGATTACAGAGGTGCAGCTTCAGAGTGAAGTATCAAGTGTTACTGCAATGTCCACCTACCTGGACATCCATGACTGCCAACCTAATAGGATAAACTACTGTATTGTTAATGTACCTTACAAACATCAGTTGATTCAGGATATAATTGATCACCCGGTTTGGGTTTTGGGGGGTTTTGGTGTTTTGTTTGTTTGTTTGTTCATTGGTTCCTTTATCTAACCATATTGTGGAAGTGCAATGACACCCAGCTCATTTTCATAGCACTTCCATCTTATACTGCAGATTCTCTCCCAGAGGGACCAGTGATACAACAGGACTTGACCTATAGCCCAATTTACAGTAAACATACAGTCCTGAGAAGGTTTCTCTATGCCTACAAGAAGTTACTCGTCATTAAGTAAAATGAACTATTCATTTGCAAGTAGCTACTCTGTACCATCAGCTGTCTGGCGCTGCATGGCTGAGTAAAACCTGCCCATGTAGCTAAGTCATTGATAGCATCACTTTTCTGGGAAGAGGCAGGCTTGGTCTTGTAGGTATCTGTGATATTATTAGCCTGTATGAAAATAATTCCTTTTTAAACCATTAAGTGAGGCCAAGAATTTAAGTAATTGGAATTACTTTTTTTTTAATTTAGGTCTTCTTGTTAATTTTTAGTGTATAAGCCATTTCTTCATGGTTTCAGCATAGTGGTGTAATACGCTGAAACTGTTATTGTGCCACTTGTATCTGTTTTCATGTAGACGAGATATACAAAAGATGTAGGGCTCCTTACTGGATATATCACTGCAAACATAGATATAGCTCTGCTAAATTAGTAAGAATGACTAATCATTCATTTTTTGGTCCATTAATCAAATACATTTTCTTTGTTGAAAACTTCTTTTCACAATCACTACCTGTTTTAAGATCTATAGTGACAATCCTGAAATTTCCCCAGTCTAAGAGAATTTGCACATTTTAGGCAAAACTTTTCAGGTCAGTGGGATTCCAGTAAGAGTTGGAGTCTTTCCATGACAGTAAGTAAAACTCATCCCGAAATAATATTGGTGTAAATATTTAAGTGCCTGTGACACCCTCAGTTTCAAGATGAACAGTGAGATTATTTGCGAAAGGATTTACTCATCAAATCTGGATGATGAAGAGGTGATTTGAAATTGATTTATGCATATACAGTGCAATTTGTTGCATTGTTTGTTGCACTGCTTGTGAAATAACATTTTTCATCATGTCTTCAATCTTTATATTCTGTCTAAATTTCATTACGTCTGAGATGGATACACAAGAAAGGATAATGGTGAACCAGAAAAACTGGATCATTTAAACTTAATTCCAAGACTTATAGTCATCAGCAAAAAATCAGCACAACAATCAGCTGAATTGTGCAAATATGCTGTTCTAATAACAGTTTTTATCAGCTCTAAATTAGACCAAAAGTGGAAGGCAGCTTGGAGGAACTGCAGGAATGTAGTTCAGTCAGTCAGATCAGAAAGATCCTAAGCGCATCGTGAATTGGCTTGAATGATATTTACCATAGTTTCACAGGAGTCGCACAGATTAGACCTGGATAATTTTTGAATGTTTTGTTCACACAAAAGAGCAATTTCAAAGTTCTTTACAAAAATTTGTGAGATCATTGTTCATATAAAGTAGCTGGGCATACACAAGAGAATTTAACATTCCAGACTGTTCTGTTCTACAGATGACATGAGCCAAGGTCTCCTTTCCCTGATCTTGATGGGCTGCTCAGGTAAATGATAAAGATCTATTAGTAAAGACTAATAGCTATCAGATGTACAGACGCTATCCACTCTATTAATTACTGCTGCTGTACATTATGTGGAACTAATGCAAATTACTGTCTGCAGAATGTTTACAGATTGGAATTGTGCTTAGCAACTTGGCGAGAACCTCTGTGGAAGTTTTTCCAATATATTAGGAAAATGCTGTGGAGGAGCTAGTAAGGTACAATCACTGTGACTTTTCTTGATGACCTTTAGGTTCTAACCAGTTCTCCTTGTTTAAGAAATTTTTGTTCAGTTTGAGTTGGCTAAGGCTGCATTTTCTCATTACTTTTAAACAAGTAAGACAATACTGATTTTTTCTACAGTTAAAAATTATAACCCCAGAAAATTAGTATTGCTGATGAAATGGTCTTCAGTCTCAAAAGACTTATTAAATTAAGTATATCTATAATTAGAGATATAAACTGTGACACTATAGAAACTCATACTCTGGTGCCAATATGTCCTTCAGAGTATGTCAAGTTTTTCAGACAGCTAAATTTCTTTTTTCATTCACTTCTCAAAAAAGATGATTTGTCCAAATATTACAGTGACTTGTTTATTTTGATATTCAAATGAGTTTAGACTTATACTAACATTTAAAGGACACTCAGTGGTGAGTTGCAAATTGCAACTGAAATGAGTCTTGTATAGTTGATAGTTTAGTCATCAACCAGTTGTCTCTTTCACATAATTACTATGCGTGCTGGAATAGAAATCTTCTCGATTTATTTCTTTTCATAATACAAAAATACATTTAAACAAATCAATTGTTGATTTGGCCAGTGTTTAAAAATTCCCTGTATTCAACTCAAACACTGAGCTGATTCTTAAGGCGAAGAAAAGAGAAGTATTAGTAGTTAAAAGAGGAACAGTGAGAAAGGAAGTAAGCTCAGAAGTTAGGTGTGATATGTACAAGACAGTGAGAAGTGATAGAATCAGTTGCAGAAATTGCTACGAATTTGGTGTAAACTTGTGTTTATGCCACACACATGGTATCATATGTGATACCATGATATTTAGATGCTGTGTTTAAACAGTGCCATTTTCAATGCCTTTGGTAAGAAATATTTTCACATCCAATAACCAAAACCAAGCTTACTTGCTGTTTAAGGGAGTCAAAGTCTTCTTTAACATGCTCTTAAGTGTGAAAATAATTTTTTTTATTCTCAGCATAAAAATAGATATATCTGCTCAGTAGTATTCATGAGCAAGTTGTAAGCAGTAAAAAAAAAAAAGCATTTTTGTTTTTCAGTAAGGTCTTTACTCCATATTGTGTATCAGTTACGGAATTAAGTTTGGTCATCAAAACTGCCTCCCGATCATTTATATTAAATACAGTATTTTAATATTTATCATTTTGTTTCTTGAAACAGCTAGTTTATTGGAGACTTCCACTCTGAATTCAGGGTTTCACAGTATTATTGGGCTACTATGAACTGAAATAATAGCAAACAAAATCTGCAGTAATAATCTGCTACAATACCAAACCTGCTGTGGTATTTATGACTCCACTTGATCTCTGGTAAGCAGTGTGTTAAATTTTTATTTAACATAGCCAGGAACTCTCAAAGCCTTTGCCAGAACTGTAGAAGGGAACAGCAACTTGAGGTTTGGGCTGCCTGTAATCATGTAATTAGCTTAACTGAATACCAGAAGTTCTGAGATGAGGTTATTTATGAACTAATTGAGAGCCTACACTGGTTTACCATAGGAAAGAGAAGAAGATAACCTAACAGGAGAAAAAGCTACCCTTAAAATGGAACTATTAGAGCAATGAAATTACTCGGTCTGCATATTTCCAGTCTTCTTGAATTTATGGTTCCCTTGCCGGGAGAAATTTAACCACTGTCTGCTGAGGAAATGTTAGGGGTTTTTTTTAAATTTCTTCTGTGTCAGCATCTGAGCTTCCGTCATAGTACATTGCTTAACAGCTCTACATTCTGCTTTTAAACACAATAAACAGCCTTTCACACCTAATTGAACAACTGCCCGATCAAATTCTTTTCCCTCCTCAAGTGTCTTTCAGTATGTTTAATATAAGAGATTTCAAAATGTTTGCAATTAGGGTCAGTTCAGGATCCTAAACAAGTTTTAACTTTCCTCTTCCAAAGCTTCTTGTGTTCTAGTTTGCTGTCCATATAATAAGGGTAGTGACACATTATTCTCTGCCAGGGCAGCTCTGAAATTAAGCATAACAAAATCTATGAGCATTGAAAAGAAAAGGATCTTTGTACTAGGTGGGTAAGTCTGTGATATTTATTAGCATTTATAATAATTTATAATAACAATTCTTTAAATTTTTTTAGAGTCTTGGGTAAAAAAATTATTATTAATAGGTCTCATTTGCAGTTTTCAAACAAAGAAACAACAAAGCTCTTGTTTTCATATAGCTATTTTCAGTAACTTGGATATGATATACATCCTTGCATACCTAACACCTGTTGTCTTCCAGTTTCTTTGATTGTAAAGGTCATCATCAGCATAAACTGAACCATAAGAAATAAGATTTAAAGTTGAGTAAGTAGAATCAGTTGACAATTAAAGAGCTTAAAAGAGCCAACTATAGCTCCTAGTAGCTGTGTTGCAAGCAGTACACAGGATTTCCTCTGTGCTGCTCCTCAGCTGAACCCAAGCTGAAGCCCTTTTTTGATGCAATCATTTGATCAAAAATGAGCAGCTAAAATGAAAGTAATTTTTCAAAAGAGGATATGATTGCTGTGTGAGAAGCATTGGTTAGCTAATCTGAAATATTTCAGTCAGACTCCTTCTCAAAACTCCTAAACTTACCAAATAACTAATATAAATAACTTTTCCAGATATTTCTCTTAGTGTCCATTTACTAAGGAGATTAATATTTACCTGTGTTAGGAAAGAAACTGCTTTCCTGTCAATTCCACATTTCCATTCATAGTCTTTCCCTCTGTCCCAAAAAAAAGTATAGAGCTGCAGAGTTTTTTTTTTTTATTCAAACTCATGACTTTCACATATTTAAGCAATTGTTTGTGCATTGTAGGACTCTCCCAGAACCTGTAGGTAGTTACACACCCATTCACACAGCTTTTTGAGTAGTGACTGCACCTAGGGGAATAAGAGCATTCCTCTTTCATGGAGAAGACTTGTGTTCCATTCTCTGAGGGTCTGAGGTCTTCTGTGCTGCTCCCTATTCATTTTCTCCAGCATTTCTCCAGTCAGTTCATTAATAGTAGTGAGAAAGATATCTCTGTAGAAGGATATTGATGTTGGCAGGACAGAAGGGAACTATAGAAATTGCAGCTATTTAATTTTCAGTGATCACAGAACCTTCTGAAGAAGCCAGTGATCTCCTCTGTGACTGCAGCTGTAGGTTCTCATAAGCTCTACCACAGCTTTAATGGAAGTGAGGGAATTCCCTTTCCTGTCTCTCAGATGGATAAAATGGCAACATCTCTTAGGAGCCTTCTGAGTCATATGAACAAAACCAGGAGGGATGAAGATGGATTGATATGCATTGTCCCTTTCATTTTGAAAAATTTTAGCTGCTGCTCCTTGCTGAAACGCCTTACTGCACTGAAATTGAATTATCTATTTAGTCAAAAATATTTGGCCAAGGTATTGACAGATTTTTGAAGAAAGCTGACACACATCAGTGGTTGCTACAGTTAGTAAGTTTAGAAGCTGCTCTGGGAAAACTGAACAGCTAGAATTGGTACTGGGCATGATATAGGATTTTTTTCAGGTCATACTGCGAAGGATTTTGAGCACTCCTTCTCTGTCATCTCTCAGTTTGCTCTTCCTAATAAAAAAGCTTTGAAAAATTTCCTTTGATACAAAGCTGTTTGTAAGGAGCAATCAATAAAACATGTTCAAAGCTGGTCGATCTGGTGAGTAGTATGGAAATTAGAGTAGGCTGATAAGCCGTGGAGGGGGTGAGTAGAGGAGAGAGTGATAGTTACAGAACCAGAACTCTGTGTGATACAGTGGAAAATGGTGGGACAGAAAGGCAGGCAAAAATGGTGTGATTATTTACATCACACCTCCAGGCTAGGAAGATGACAGCAGCTGTGTTTTGAGTTGACTTGAAAATGGAACCATTTCTGTAAAGGAGCCTAGGACTGAAAGGATTGATGTTGAGATGGAATGTTATAATGGGGTTTGTATGTTGCAACTGTGTTAGTCAATAAGATGAAAACAACACCATGTTAAGAAGCTTGGGGACAATTAGATTGATTTTATTTTCTCTGTATTAAAAATTGTATTTTCTACGATGTACCCACTCTCTTCTTTACTGTCTGAGTGACCTTTAGAGGTTTTTATTCTTAATTATTTCCTTTCTTGTGGTTGCTTTTAATATGTAGTAGAATATTCAGTCAATGTAGTAAATCTATTTCCTTATGTGTTTAGAAACTATGCACATTATTTATTTTCTAAACTACATAATAGTTTATGAGAATGAGGACCTACTATAGTGACTGCTGCTTTTCCTGCTCAATTAACCCACAAAAAGCTCCGTTTCTAATGAAATCGAAATCCATTCCAAAGCCAATGAATATCTAATATTAATTTTGTAACACTCAAATAAGATATGATATATAATCTTTGGTTCAGTATATGCATTATTTCTACGGAGGAAGACTGCAAAATCTGTCTGGGAAATTACTGGGAGGAATTGTTTGTGGAGTTTTTTGATTATCTATCTCTAATCAGTTCCATTAATCTTCATCTGTAGGTGGACACTTTCATAAAATAATATGAATGGCTTATTTTTTTACTGTTCAAATCATTCATGTTTTATTTCACTCTACCCTTCTGTCAAGTCCTGTTTGAGTATGTGTGGAGGTTTTTTTGGGGAGGGAGTTTTTTGGTTGGTTTTTGGGATTTTTTAGGATTTTGTTGTTGTTGTTTGGGGGTTTTGTTTTGTTTTTGGGGGGTTGTTTGTTTGTTTGGTTTGGTTTTTAGGGGTTTTTTTGTTCAAAATTCACACATTTAACTTATGAATTAATATTCTTGAAGAAGATATATTCTCCTCTTGACTGTACTGCGGAGAAATAGGAACTCCTAGGCTAATACTAACGTGTGCTGAACTTGTTATTTGTTCAGTGAATATAGTGTACAGACTTATTCTTTCACATGTTTTGAGTATATCCTGGCTTAACCAATTTTCTGTTCTTCCATGTGTAGAATTCCAGTGTGAAGTTCATGAGACATAGGTATTGTGTGTGGAAATTGCAAGTAAGAATTTTTACACTAATATTTTTATTATCTCTGTTGTCTGTGGTCAATCCAATATGTACATATTAATAGCTACCCTTTGCTGTCTTGGAAATATGATAAGAGTTTGAGTGGCCTCAGCTTGAAAGGGTGCATGTTAAGTGGCATACATAATAAAGTCCAAGAACAATTTAGAGTTCTTTCAAAGGCAAATTAAAATGGAAAGGAGAGTGATTTTAGAAGAACTTCTTTATGATCTTATATCCACACTCTCCCTTAAGGTAAATTCACTCTTTTCATTCAGGAGTGAATTTACCTTAAAGGATACAGAATCCAGGCTGCTTCCTTCTTAAATTTAATAAGATTCGCTTTGGCCAAATCAACACTGATTTTTTTCTCTCTCAAAAGGGAAGCAAAGCCAGTTGGTTAGTATAAGACAAGTTAGACTTACAAATGCCAGTTGTATGATGCTTTTTTTTCTTCCCCATATGAAATTTCTACCACAGGGAATAAATGACTGACACTTCGCCCCCTGCCATCATAACAACTGTCACGCAACACCGTTATCTTTCAAACATTAGTGGCATCCCTCCAACTGGCCATAAGGTTGCAGACACATATTTTAATCATTACTTTGCCCATTGCAGGAAGCTAAAGTCACACCATTTAATATGGGTTCATGATAAATTTCACTTTCTTTTTTAATAAAATGGAAGTTAATGAAGCACAGCACAATTGCTGTGAATTAGACACCAGTAGAACAAGGCAGGAGAATACCCACTTACTGACATTATCAATGCCATCTTAAATGCATTGACTTTTAAACCAACTCATATTCAATTATTAAAAGGGGACCAGGGGACTTTACTGTTGGCTTAGTAAGAAAGAAGATTATAGGAGTTCAGTAGTTATTAATTAATTGACAATCTCACTGCTTAATGACTTTACATTTAATAAATACTTCTGTGCTCAGTGTCTTACTTCTATCCATTCCGTTGTTCATCAACATGTAAAATATGACATTTTGTTTCTTCTGTCCACACATACAAGGGAGGGTCAGCTGGTCATGTTTTAGCAATTTGTATTGAGATGTTTTACAACATAAATTATTTATGGAATTAGTAAATAATTTTTCTATATGAAGTTAGCCATAAAAGTAACATACATCTCTGGTTTTTTACTATAGATTAAATTTAGGTGTTAATCCTGTCTTAAGCAAACCACAGGTTTCCTGAATAGCAACTTGCGGGGAAGGACTGGGGGAAATGGACCCCACAAGAAAAACAAGTGGCTGTGACGAAAGTGCCCATAATAGAATTTGTTTTACAAGAATGACTCAGAGGCAAACCTGTTTATTCTTCCATAAATCATTGCTTTACTGTAATTTTTACTCATAGCAATTGGAAGTACATATTTTTGCTGCTGTTTTATACCCCATCCTCCCTATTCACAAGCAACACACTATTGCTCATAAAGTATCTTGAAAAAAGGAAGCATGAATAACATGCATATTCAGGAATGTAAAGCCTTGATTTCTTGCATCCATTTCATTGCCAGAACACCTACTGATTTTTTTTAAGGCAGATTTTTTTGGGAGGTTGGAGAGTGCAAGAAAGACTATAATCACTTGTATATGTGTGACCATATAAACACCCTCAGGACAATGTGACACAGCAGCAACTATGACTGTAGATATGCTTCTTATTTTTTTGTTACTAATAGATCTTTTTAAGATCTGCTAATACCATGGACAGCTATGAACAGAAGTAGAACTGTGCTGCACCAGAGCCTATATTTGTTAGTTTTCATAAGTGGAAGCCTGTCCTGGTGCCTGTATCTAGATGATTGGGAGGGAGGGGGAGAAGGAACAGCTTTACCTGGGGCTACCAGTGATTAAATACATGCTATAAAATAGTACTTTGCTTTTAAAAACCAAACAAACAGGAAACTCATGTTGATGTCTCTCACAAAATTTGTAATGTGCTATCTGAGTCATTGCTACCTTTCAGCACATAACTATAATTTGCCCTATGTATAAGCAAAACAAACATGTTTTGTATCAAAACCTTCTCTCAGAAAAGGTTTTCCTCATTACATGTTACTCCTGCTTATCTTACCAAAGTTATATATGGTTGGTTAATGAAAATATAGAACCTGAGAGGGTGGGTGGAGCAATGATGAGTCTCCAGGGTTGGTAACTTTACGTGCTAACTTCACGTGGTAACTTCTTGAACAAAGTTACAGGGTCTGCTGCACCAGCTGGGGTAGATTGTCTGACCATAGTCACAGAGTGACTATCGTATTTCCCACTGCTGGAAAAGGCAGTCGCTTTCTCACCTTCCCTCCTGGCCAAAGGGTCGTGCTGCTTCCTTTAGCTCACCCCTAAGAGACCTGATTCAATTAAGTATTTTGTCTGAAAATTAATCTAGCAACAAAAAAAGTATTGTTGGTGTTTCTGCTGGATTTGTGAGCTGAATTCGTCTACAAACATGTAAGATGCATAGAGAAAATGACAGAAAGAAATGTTTCCAGGACAGAGAGTAAAAAAAAAATGCCGCATGTTCCTCCAACTCTAGAGCCTCAAAATATAAAAAAATGTACTAAAGATATTGGATTTTTAAACATTGCGCATACACACACCAAAAATAAAAAAAAATCCTGCCTAACATGAAATTAAAATGCATCCAGAATAAGGGATAATTTAACAGGGAAAGGAGGAGAAAGAAGAATCAAGGAGTGTCAGAAGGTTAATAATTATGCTAAGAAGGATTATTTCCATAGAATTCCTCTCTACTCATTTGTGAGTAGAAAGTTTCTCTAGAAGTCAGTTCCAAACAAGAATCTAATTTTAGGCATTTTGATTCACCTCAGGAGCAATCTGACTTCTTCCTGTACTATAAATGTTGAACAGACTAAGAGACTATCCTTAGGCTAACGTTAGCCTTTGTGTTTGCCTTCCAGTGGCTTCAACAATGTGCAAATAAAATTCTAATGAGAAATGCTAAGAATTAAACTAATTTGGTTCAAAATTTAGCTTTGGTAATTTTAAGTGGATTCTAGATTTCAGAAAATTATTCACAAACCTAATAATGTAGGAAACACTTGTGTGCAGTAGAAAAAACTTGTATCCATTGGCATTGATTTCCTTTCCCCCCAGTATACATACATTTCCCTGGAGGACAATTCAGGAGTCTTTATAAGGAGGCAGAAAGTTATCACCAACTGAGAACCAGAAAGGGTCATTGCAGCCAGTAAAAACAAAAATGTCTGAAATTACATTTTTTCTAGGGCTTTATTTGACCTAAAACATCCTGAGTTCTAGGAGGACTATTTTTTCAATTTTTTATTCCAATTTCCTGAAATTTTACTCTTATTCTCACATGATATTATGTGGATCACTAATATAACTCCTGTACTTTGGTATAACTCCTGTGTCTCTTTTTCCTTTACTGACATTTTGCCTACATTTCTATACCTCAGGCCTTTGTGCTGCAATACATCTCCTGATAATCCACTGAATATGTTTGTATAACAGTACAGCATGATAGAGTTTTATCAAAAATGAAGCAGCTTTGATACAGTACAAATGGTATCAAAAATAAATTCAGAGCTGAGGTATGAGCTCTCTCTGCACATTTTGAAAAATTGAAAGATTTCATGATAGAATTCATATATGTGTGAATTTTGAACATTCTTCTACAAAAAGTGAGTATGCAGATCTTTCTAGCTCAAAAGAAATATTGTGCTTTATGATTTGTAACCTGTACACGTCTCAGAGTTCCTAGCGTCAGTAATGGTGAGATTACTAACTCTGATTTTAGGGTTTTTTATTTAGGAATCTCTACTGTACAATTGTATTTGATAACTATGATGAAACAAGAAACTTCAATATCTGTTTAAAATAATTAAATTATTACGTAATTCTAAAGCTAGAACTCTAGAATAAAACATTCAAAAATGCATTTTCCAAACAAGTTTCAGGGTTAGTTTATAATCTGGTATATTACAAATGTTTTCTGTGGGACTTTGGCAGACAGGAGAAATAAGCTCATTACTGTTTCTGACAATACAGAAATGAGAATAAGACAAAACAGAAAACAAAATATTAAATTTATATTTGAAGGTAAGGCTAAAGGTTTTTTCCTCTTCCATTATTATGCTTTCTAAAGAAATAAAAATGAGAATAATGTGTTTTGCCATGGTTCAGAAATCTGTAGCTTATACAATGTCAACTCAGATTCAGTTTCCCTAATTTTTTTTGTAACAGACTACTCATGAGGAAGAGACAATACATTTTTTGCTTTCTCAAAAGAATAAGATTTTTTATTTAGCTGGGATTTGTCTGTTTTACATGCTTTACCATACATGCTCTACATTAAAATTTTCATGATGACTTTTTAATATCTGTACTGCTTTATTATCACTGCATGACCAAGTTCTAAAGTAACTCCTTGCTTTTGCAAACACATGCACATATAAAAATAAGTTTGCACTTGTGAGTAGTTCCCTGCCTTTTGACTGAACTCAACTGTGTGGGTAGTTTTGTGTAGATACAAAATTTTTTGCAAATCAGAGCTTAGAAATGTACCCAGAGTTGGACTTAAACAACAAAATTAGCTTTTTTTGCCTAAATAGTATTTTCCTTACACATAGGACGAGAGGGGATGGCTGTTCACTGCAAGAGAGTGGGTTTAGATTGGATATTAGAAAGAAATTCTTCACTGTGAGGATGGTGAGGCACGGAAACAGTTTACCCAGGGAAGCTGGAAGTGTTCAAGGCCAGGCTGGATGGGATTTTGAGCAACATGGCCTAGTGGAAGGTATACCTGCCCATGGCAGGGAGGTTGGAACTGGAGGGTCTTTAAGGTCCCTTCCAGCCCAAATAATTCTATGATTCTGACAAAAGCTATTTTCTAGTTGTTGAAAATTTTTGAACTTTTTCTAGTTTGGCATTTTTGGTTGGAAGAAAGTAATCAAGACTTGATTCTCTAACAGACAACTTCTATACTTATGTTTACATTAAAAATTTTGTCCTGAACAATTGATATTTTGAACTTTTCATTCCATTTTTATTTAATAACTCAAAATACATATTTTTTTAAATCTAGTTCTTTTTTTAATGTAAACTTTTTCAAACATTAGTAACTTTTCACCCAAAATATTTTTCATAGTGTCTGAATATTTGATTCTTTCTTACTGAGAGCCAAACCTTCTAATGCTAGCTAGCATTGTTCTATTAGTTGGCATTATTCTACTGTACCGGTCAAAGATCAATAAATCTTATATGGTCCCAGCAAAAATGCCATTTTCCCCATGGTATGGAAAAAAAAAAAAGAGAGAGAGAGAAAGAAATTAATTCATTAGCCTTTCAATTTTTTTGAAATCTAAGATTTTTTTAAAGAAATCATAAAATAAGAGAATAAGATAGGGGAGATTTTCTGGACTGTTATA
>VYXC01000743.1:763456-836423 GCA_013397175.1 Platysteira castanea
CCGCCCTTGCAATAATTCTTATGGAGCACTTCATACTGTAACTTTTAGACCACAATTTTAAGTGTTGTTTATTTAGTATCTTCAGTTTTCCTTGCATTTCCTTTCTTTACAAAGAGTCTTCTATGAATAGAAACCAACCTGTTTCCTTGGCTCAGTATCAGGAAAGTGATGAATCATCTCATATAGTGATGTGCTGAAGATGGTATGAATATTTAAAATGTAGATATACAGTCTTACTCTAAATAGAATAGCTATGCCTGGAATTCCAAAAGCAGATAGAGATTTTTGCGCTTTTACAAAAGTATGAGTGAAAATATGTAAGTTGTGAAAGAACAGAGAAAAATTATTCCTACCCCTTCCTATACACCGATCCTTCCAGTTTTAGCACATGCTTTTGTCAAAACTTTGTTGCAAATTTTAAATCATAATTTTTTTTTACTTGTCAGAAAAATATTAAAGTCTATAAAAATGAATTCACACATCACTGTGTTAGTAAACTTCATTATTAAAAATGTGCTGCTTTCCAAATTTATGTTCACTTTTGTTTAAATTAATTTCTGTGATTTCGTTTGCCTTAGATTAGAGCATTGGCTTGTACAAAATTAACATGTCTAATTGCATAAATATTTATTCCTGGATGACATTCCATCTAACACAATAGAATGGAATTTCTTAAAGTGTTGTGGAGTCAGTCTTGGGTCTCTTTGTAACAGAAAAATATANTAATTCATTAGCCTTTCAATTTTTTTGAAATCTAAGATTTTTTTAAAGAAATCATAAAATAAGAGAATAAGATAGGGGAGATTTTCTNGCATTTCCTTTCTTTACAAAGAGTCTTCTATGAATAGAAACCAACCTGTTTCCTTGGCTCAGTATCAGGAAAGTGATGAATCATCTCATATAGTGATGTGCTGAAGATGGTATGAATATTTAAAATGTAGATATACAGTCTTACTCTAAATAGAATAGCTATGCCTGGAATTCCAAAAGCAGATAGAGATTTTTGCGCTTTTACAAAAGTATGAGTGAAAATATGTAAGTTGTGAAAGAACAGAGAAAAATTATTCCTACCCCTTCCTATACACCGATCCTTCCAGTTTTAGCACATGCTTTTGTCAAAACTTTGTTGCAAATTTTAAATCATAATTTTTTTTTACTTGTCAGAAAAATATTAAAGTCTATAAAAATGAATTCACACATCACTGTGTTAGTAAACTTCATTATTAAAAATGTGCTGCTTTCCAAATTTATGTTCACTTTTGTTTAAATTAATTTCTGTGATTTCGTTTGCCTTAGATTAGAGCATTGGCTTGTACAAAATTAACATGTCTAATTGCATAAATATTTATTCCTGGATGACATTCCATCTAACACAATAGAATGGAATTTCTTAAAGTGTTGTGGAGTCAGTCTTGGGTCTCTTTGTAACAGAAAAATATAAATCTGATTAATATCTTACAAGAAGCAAAATACTTCCTTAGCCAGAGAAAAGCACTAAAGTGTCTGTTTTCTTGTTTTGTATCTTTAGTATTGTTTCTCAATTCAAGAAAGCATTTTGAGTGAAACTGCCAATGCAGAAATGCCTTTCTAATTTCCCTGTGTTCCTCTGAGCATGAGCAGTAGATGGGATCTGATTTTATCCCATTTGTGTTTACAGCCAAGAATTGGAGAGACTGTTCAGATTTCCATTTTCCTTGCTTTAACTAGGGATTAATCCAGAATTTGGAGTCACAGTATATTCCAAGGCTTTTATCACGTTAACGTTCATCTTCTAGATAATAAAAAAGGTTTGTATTACCCTCAAAAGGGAAAAACATGGGCTGTGTAGCATTTAGCACTTCCTTTTGTATTTACCAGGGTCATAGTTCATCCCAAATATTTTTGACTAATCGTTTAGCCTTAACAGCATCTCCTAGAAGATGCTTTAAAAGGAAGGATCATGTAACTTTGCTGTTGCATTCCCTATCCAGGCTGTGAGCCTGTGAGATTACAACCAGTGTAGTAAGGAATGTGACAGTGTGGCATGAGAAGAATGTGGCACATTACCCACGTGTGATAACCCAGCCCAGTGCAGTCCCTGCCTGATGGACACATGGCTGGCCTGTTTACAAGGTGAACCTAAATAAGTGACAGCATCTTTGTTTACTTTGCTATTATTCCCATCATTTCATTGCATTTCATATCATTCACCATTTCAGACAACTGAGAAGGAACATATTTATTTATATATGAAAGAAGTACGCAAAGTTAACAAATGAACCTGAATAGTAAGTAATATTTAAATCCCGTATGCTTAGTTTTTGATCTGGTAATGTATCTCCAAGGTTTGGACAGAGGATCTTCCAGCAGTGACTTGAAGAACAGTTTCTTGTGGTAATGAATTTAGGTAAACATCACTTATCACTTAATGAGCATAAGCATTGGGTTATAGATAGAACATAATCAAGTATATTTCTTAAGCTAGGATGGATTTAAGTATATTAACTGGTTTCCTGAAGCTGGAGACTACAGTCTAAAAATTAGGTTTGCTTTCTGTTTTGACTCCTGACCCTTAATTTGAATACAACTATTAAAGTGGGCATGACTGTATTGTCTCTTATTTAGCACAAAATCACTCTCTTATAATTCCAACTGACTTCACACTGGAAAATTACAATGATGTGTTTTAGTAATGCATTGTTTCAGATATAATTGGTTTAACTGCTGTCTGATGAAAATCTTGTTATCAGACTTAGTGCTTAGCTGCATTTTGTAGTAAGGACTGCTAAATTTTGTAAACAGGAATGACCAGCACTTGCACAGGTAGCATGTGAACTTTCAGAAGTTCAAAGTTTGGTGTTACTTTGAATATTTATCCAATACCAAGAGTTAGGGAGTCCTTTTTAGAATGAGAAACGGAACTGTAATTTTGCAAAGTAGAAAGGAGTTCCAATTAAGCATCAGATAGATTAGCATCTTAGGAATGGATGGAGAAGTCCTGAGAGGAACCTTCCTGATGCTGGGTTGGTTGTTCTGCAATGACCAAAGCCTACGAAATTCTACCATTTCTTCTGGATTAAGCAACAGAGACGAAGACATGAGAAATGGAAAGATAAACTACTTGCAAGTATATTCCAGTAGGAAGATGTGGAATTTTCATTGTTACTAGTAATTATTGGCTTATCTTACTTACCTAGTTCTACATTTCTTCAGTCTTTGTGCGGGAAGGTTCAGACAGTAATGCTTTTTAACTGTATATGTACCTTGTACAATTCTTCCTGTGGACTGGATTCGGTCTGGAAACTGAGTCAGTGCTGTCAGAAACGAATACATTAGAAATCTGCAATATCAGCCATCAGAAAGGTAGTTCATATCTGCCCATATCAAGTTTATTTGCATAAATGGGCCTCTTTGTTTCCTGAAAGAAATAAACTGAGAGTGAAGGTAGTAGTGGCAGAAGGCCACTGCAAGAAGCAAAAGAGATTTATCTACTGACATCATAATAATCATCTTAATTAATTGAAATGTATATCAGTTGTGTTTAAATGAAATCTGCTTGTTTATCCTCTTAAGTGTACATAATCTTCATGCTTCCTGAAAACTTCCAGAAGACCTGTCACACAGCATTTCCTTCCAATCCTTCTTCTCCTCTTTCATTTTACTGTTATTTGTGTGGAAGGAAAGACTGTTTGTCCTTGTTACTTACATTTCTTGTTTCATATGTGATTTCAGTTCCTGGAAAGATTAAATGCTGTTTACCATGGAAAGGAGATAAATGTAGATGTATCTTTATCTTTCTACATGGATGTTGGAACTTTCTCATTTTACATCTTCCCGTACAGTTCCAGACTGTTTGAATACAGCTACAAATCACAATTAATTGGAGAAAAATCCATGATGATGTTGTACTGTGGACAAATGGACAAGACACCAGAAAACACGTTTCAATTTTACACTTTGACTTTCAACTCTCCTATGCTGGCGTGAAAATCCAGTTAGTGTGTGTCAACTCACCATGCTATCTGCATTTCTTCCCTTATCTTTTTCTTCATACCAATTTAAGTCTAGAAGTTACCTAGTAGTATTGTTGAAATATACTCTTTCTTCATCCAGAAGCTGATTTAACTTTTAGTACAGGCCGATGATTTCATCATGTGGATTACTGTAGTTGTGAAATAAGATTAGATGATCTTTGTCTTACATCTTTTGGAAAACTTTGAGATTAGTTAAGCAGTCGTACTACTGACTCAATTTTATGTGTTTTATTAACTTCCAGAGCTTATGTGGAAAGAGAAAAATACTTTAAGATTGTTTTTTCTTGTGCTGACTGAATTTAAAGACAATCTTGTGCCTTATTAGGCTTCTTGTTTGAAGGGGTTTTTTCTACACCTTATTTATTTTTATGCTATTGCCAACAATCCTAGAGGCTTTATATATAGTAAAAGCGTGGTATTAGTATTAGAGCTGTAAAAGTTCATAAGTGTATCAAGATATATAGCTCAACATACCGGTTTTTAAATAGTAAAGCCAAAAATTTTTATAAATGACTGATACCATGTACTGTAGCCATGCTCACTTACCTTATATGTTAATTAGAAGTTTGTTATTTGAAAGCATATTTCAAATTATATTTCTGTGTTAGTGTGAAAAACTTATGTACATGCTAGTTAAGACATAAATGGGAACTTATTATCAAAGCTAGCAAGCTGTGAAGTAAATGCCCACTGACATAAATATCCAAATAAACCAGCTATACACCTGAAAGACAGGAGAAAAGAGAGGTAATTGTGGGGTCTTATTTATCAATAAAGCCTGTGAATGATAGTCAGGATATTCATCAGAAGAAGTCCCTGGTGGATTCAGGGTTCTGCTGATGCCCATGAGAGCTCATGTTAGAAGTCAAGTAAGCAGCAAACGTTCACTGATGCCCAGGGCCTTTCATTCCTGGGTTTATATTTCAGTTTTCTGAATATCTGAAATATCTCTTTGTATTTGATCAGTTGTTTGCAGCCAACAAAATACGTGTCTTTTATTTGCTCAAATCTGTATTCTAATCAATCATGGGATTCAGAAATATGGAAGTTATGAAATAATATGTTAAAAAGACAGCATTCATCAGAAAAAAATTTTTTCAATGTCTTAGATGATGCACTATAATGATGAAATTAGAAGAACTTATTGTGATGTAAAAGTACAAAATCCAAACATTGTGTGGCAGTTATGCTCCACTTAATGCATTGTGTGATCTACAAATTTAACGGAAGAAATGAGATTTCCTTCCTAGCATACATGCTAAATTCAATGACATCTAACGAACATGCTGACAGTGTGTTTTTCATTTCGTCATTCACAGAGAAACAATGTATTTGACCAGTTTAATTGTTCAACATGAAGCAATGGTGGGTACCAAACTAAAAAAATCCCAAACATCCAATTCTTCAGGAGCATTTAAAATACGTGCTGAAGCTTATAACATTTTCTGTAAAGTAGAATAATTTTAAATGCTTTTTTCTGTTTTCTTATTTCTGAGAAAATATTTCTCTGAAAAATAAAACCTTTATTGATTTCTTTTAATAAATAAAATGTAACTAACAAATAGTGTTTAAAAATATGCAAAAAGATATGTAAAATATCTTTATATATCTGTATAAAAGATATGCAAAATGAATGTATTGCTGGAGTAAAAATGGTGATTCAAATAGCTGCATTTTGTATTTAGATCCAAATTTGTAAAGTCCACTAAGGTCAATTTACTAGATATTTAATATTATGTACATTATACTAATGTAATTTCTGCTTAAAGTGATACATACCTTATCTTAGATTCTGTTTGCAGATCTACTTGTACCTCAGTTAAAACAGAAAACACATCTATATGCATGGAGTGAATTTGACCTTACATAGTAGGAGTAGGAAATACCTCTTCCTTACTCATTTAATTCACCTTCACGGACAAAAGTGGATTCATCTTTTTGTTATTTATAGGCATCCCTAAAGACCATGGTCTTGCCATTTCCCTGTTTACATGGGCTGTGGCGAAGTAGGTCTAATGGCAGTATTTTAAATTAAGCAACTCCAAGGAATGATCTCCGGCTCTGAAAGCTCATAATATCCAGTGGCGGGCTCAGTCACATGCTACTCATTGACATCATGATCTAGAGGTCCAAAAACCTCATCTTTCCCTCACTTTATTACTCCTGTTCCTCTTCCTGAAACCAAACGGAATTCTGTGCACTAGCAATTTTAAGATTCAAATAATACTTATTTCCTGCTAGGTCAAAAAACCTGGAGTAAATATTGGACTTTCATGCCCATATATAAATTATTCTTTAGAGTCTATGTTGTAATTCCAAACATTCCAAATATATTTTGCTAGATGCTTTTAAGATGGAAAGATGATTTTTAGTGGTTGTTTCAGAAACTTATGAAAAACACTTTGTCTTTTGTAAATAAATAGAATTGGCCAGATCTTCAGCTCATATAAGTGCTTGCCACTCCAAAAAAAGTTATATTATGGTAGTTGCAATCAAATTTTTTGGAAAAGTAATCTAAAATTTTGTCCTAACATTTTCTATTTGGTTCAGAAGATGGAAACAACATGTGCATGTGTCGAGATAACACCTGTTGGACAGAGCATCATGTTGATTACAGACACTGCCCTTCAGTGCACAGCCCCACACCCTCAATGATCCAGTTCAAGAGCAATCTCTTGATTTGCCACCAGAAATGCACTAAAATGCAACAGTTCAATACACACCCATCTTTACTTAATTTAAAGCTTTCTAATTGAATGTCAGTCAATTACACAGTTATAATCCATATCTTATTACAAAGTACCATACACATGCATTTTAAATAGCACATTTTCTTAACTTAAACCACTTTCCTTTCTAGAAACCATTGCAACTAAGGAATCAATTGTGATTATGGTAACAGCCACAAAGCATTTATTACTTAATGTGATTATTTCATTGTTAATTAAAAAAAAAAAAATCACCCTCCTATCTTATTTTCTATTTAACCAATGTTTCCCAACATTAAATACTTTTCCAGGGTAAAGTATTTCTCACCTATTTTAATGTTACCTATCATAGCATTTGAGTATTTTCCAGAAACTAATTAGACTCACAACAGCTCAGCAATCTCATTTACTCTTAACCTCACCCCTTCCACCTTGATCCATGTCCTATTTTCTTCTTTGTAGCTGCTTTTTATAGTGACTATGAGGATACTAATTTGAAGTGAGTTTTCAGCTTTGTTCTGAAAGCTGAGAAAATTGTGGTCAATCTAATATCCTCTGACAGGGAATCTGACATCTTTTGTTCTGTTTATTGAATTAGCCTATCTTCTGCTCCATGAGCTTTGTTTTTCAGATTGATAGACTAATGATTAATACAAAAGAGAACAACTGAGGATGGCAATCTCCTCATGTAGAAATATATTCTGCAGCATGTGGGGAAAAACATTTCTTACAGGACTTTCACATTTAGATGGAGACCACATCTTCAGCCTGGCAATTTTAAAAGATAACAACAGTCAGTGTTTGTTGTACTTCTGTTGAAGTAATATAAATTTCATTAATTCATTCAGGCAGTTTTCAGTGAAAAAGCCAGGGCCTAATCATAAGACAGCAGGCCCAGGCACATCTTTATAGTCAACTTCGGGTGGGAAAAGGCATTTTTGAAAGTTTTTAGCTATCCAGTCATTCTATGATTGAATGCCAAGCTATCCGAGTGGATTGCTTTGGAGGTCTAGCTAACGTGAGAATCCGTCAGTATAAGGTGCTAGGTTGCAAGATGATAGCTTTAGCAAAATTTAACTTAATAGTCTCTTCTCGTGTCATTTGCTATCTTGATAGAACCTGAATTTGTAGAAATTCTGTATTTTAAGAGCTGATTCATGTGAGACACTGGGATAGGTGAAAGCTGAGAACACTTTTGAGATAAATAAACAACATGTTGGAAGTACTGACACATCAGAGATTTTGGACTATCAAAGTTATTCCCCAGTGAAGATATTCCTGACAATAGAGGTGTTTATGTTAGAGATGTTCCTCAAAATAATTTTTGAGAAAATCCTCGGAAGAGAAGAATTAAAAGAATAAAAAGAACAGAAGAACAAAAAGATATAAATATACGCACTCCTTGGATTTTCCTTGTATTTATGTAAGAAACAGGGGGTTATGGTTCTCTTAGAAAATCAGATAAAAAATTCTATTGATTTCTTTTACTATTGAATAGACATTATGAAATATTAGGGAATTGATGTCCATATCACATTTTTAATATGCTATATAGAATATTTGAGATGTGTGCACAACATCCCAGTATTTGTTTGTAGTAGTCAATTTAAACTATTTCAGGGAACATATGCATTACATATGAAATACTTAAAGATCTAGCTGAATAAAAACTGAATTTGCCATCAGCTTCAAAGGTCTACAAGTAGACTTTGTGCACAATTTAAAAGGAAAAATGTGTAGTACATGCATCTGACATTTTTCATTTAAAATGCTATTCTGCCTTATTTAAATTATATATGTTTTGGATCTTTCTGTATTAAATAATTTTAGGAGGAAGGATGAAGCTTCATATGTAATGTTTCTCGACAATATATATTTATTGGCATTCAGACAGATTTTATTATCAATACTTATTGTACCAAGTGTGACTTCATGTGTCAGGAACCCAGAAGTATTTTGATGTATATGGCTACTAAAGCTGTGGTTAATGCCCATTAACACTTTTCAAGGAGAAGTGAAATATTATGATAGGTAGATGTTCTAATACAGAGTTTAATATCAGGGTATTGGTTTGGGGGGGTGGGTCTGGGTAAGAGGGGTTGGCTTGCAGTTTTTTGGGAGTTTGGGGGGGCATTTGGAGGGAGATTACTTTTTCTGAGATAAAATCCAATTATATTCTTTTAAAAAGTCATTAGCATGTTTTTCTCAACTATAGCTCAAATGTGATCTTCAGCTGCATAAGTGAAAAGCTGCTAAATGAAAGCACATTCGCTTGCTGCAAGTACTCATTTAGAAACAAAGCAGCATGAATTAAAACCATGTAGGTAAGAAATGGTTGTCTGACATAGGAAGCTGTTAAAATGTATTTCAGGAAGATGTTGCTGATGATGCTGAAGTCAATAGAATGATCTTTTTTTCTTTGTTAAAGCAGTGTGATTTCCTTCAAAATAAGCTGCATGGCACTAATCCTTCTGAAAGTAAAGTGGCAGGTTTTAGAACTATACTTGGAAAGAAAAGAATGATTGCATTCTGATTTACATTAATATTTAAAAAATCACTACATGAGGAAGAAGTTAATCCCACTCCTATTAACACATCACCCATAAAAATGAAATCACAGCATTTGATCTTGCTCTCAGTGAATTCAGTGTATTGAGTTTAATAGAAAGTCAGCCTCATGGCAGCTAAGTCCAGCACTGGCCCTGCTACTCTAATTAGACTTCAACAATATTAGTTTCTTTTTTCCCTCATCTTTTTACTTCATTTCCCTTGACTGCAGTGCAATTTCACCAAAATGTAGTAGACTAATCATTAACTGGCAGCAGCATAGAGACCGAAATTTTAAATTGACAATCACAGCAGTAGAATACCAGAAATTTATAGAAGCATAACCATTTCTTCTGCTGGGTGTGTGATAATTGTTTTTCTTCTCATTTACATCCAAAAGTAATTAAGCTCTACAACAAAACTGTGTACCGTAGTGTTGGTGCAAAGTCTGCTGTTTAGAGGTTATGCAGAGATTCCATGAAAACATCACAGTGGGAACTGTTGTTCATTTGCATTGTCACTTCCTAAAAATTTGCAGAAACATACCCTTGAAAGAATTAGGTCACACAAAGTGTGGCCTAAGGGCTTCTCCTTTCTGTTTTCCCCAGTGGAGTTCTGCAGCTGATGCGATAAAAACCGTTCTACATCAATAATTTTTTGAGTTTGTGTTTCCTGAAAAATTTATGCGGCTTATTGAAATAAACCATCTTTATCATTCAGTGGGAAAATTTCCTTTTCTTTCCTTCCAGACCTGATTTCTTGATACAAATGCAGTGGTGTTAGAGTGCATGTAAAGTTGTATAGTAAAAGTTGGCAACTCTAATATCTTCTGAATCTTCTTCAGAAAATTTTAATTAAAGCCATGCATTAAAAATGCATGTCATAGTAATATAAGAATATGATTACACAAAGCTTTACTTTCCCTGGATATTAAACTTATATATAAACAAATACAACTTCGATGTCGAGAAATTTTCTTTCTCATGACATTTTTTACCAAAGTCTCACAGTGTTTCATGGTCACATGTGCCTTTTCCTTTTAGAGGCCTAATGGATAGCTGTTGTTTTCTGGTACTACTGATAATTTGAAAAAAAAACCTATGAGATAACAACATAGCTAGTACTTTTTGTATTGAAAATAAGCTAATTAATCACTGTAGTGGGCAGAGAAAAGCTAACTCCCTCTCTCATTTACTTTTCTGAAACTCATTGATTTACATGGTGAAGCATGACTATAGCTGGCAGCAGTATTATACCCTTCATTTCTAAATACTTTGTATGTGCTTGTTTCTTTAGTTAGGAAATGCTTTGATATAAATAAACACGCTTTAGTCCTGATTTTGCAATCACTTAAACATTTGCATGACAGTTTCCTGAGTCAGGCCTATATCTGCTTATGATACCAAAACCAGCATTTTATGTAGCATGAGCTTTATCTTATTGAGAAATTTTGCATGAATTTTGTGGAATTATACTTTCTGAAGCCTGTCATACACGTACTTAAATATTTTCTTTTGTATTCATATATTTTTTCCTCCTTGTTTGATTTCAGATTTTTTTGGGGTTGTTTCTTTTCATGGCAACATCTCACTTAAACTTATAATAATATAGATGATTCTAACATTTCATTTATGCTTGTTCACTTTGCCTATGGTCATGGAAGTTTTTCCTCAAATATTCAGGGGGATTTCATGTAAGTACAACACAGAAAGACCATCTTTATATAATTTCTATAAATTGTGCAGAACAATATCTTTAACTGTTATTAATATATAAATAAATAGGCAAGGAATAAGCTTTGGATAATTTAATATATCTGTAAAAACATAAATAGGCATAAATAAATGAAGATAGATTCAGAATAACCATCTGTTAGGGAGTTAGTTCAAGTCAAAACACTTAAAAATTGGCACTGTAGACTGTATTCATGTAAATATATATTTAGACATTTAATTATCTAGCCTCAAGTACAGATGTTCTGATTCACTGCAGCCTTCATTTGGGAGCTTCTAAGGGCTCAGGATCGGCCCACTCAGGTAGCTGCTGAAAATTGGATTCAGGTGCTAAACTTTGTGTTTCTCTGAATTACTGGCACAAGTTTATTGTCTAACAATAGGTCTGTCTCCACAGCTGCTTCCTTGCCAAATCATAAGCATAGAGGTCACAAGAGCCTTTCTCCCTGAGTAACTAATTTGATAATTAGGTGAAATTTCCCTGATCACAAAAGATGCAGATTTGAAACCACATAGGCTGGGCTTGTTTCCTGCTTCCTGAGGGGGTGCTTCATCACTAGGTTTTCAAACTATAAAAACTCAGGCAGTTATTGGTGCCCTTGCTCATATTTTTTCTTTTTTTTTTGCCTGCCTTCTTAAAAACACTGGGCTTAATGGGCCATAAGGTAATTATAACCTTTTCTGTAAATCTTCCCCACCCACCCGCTCAACTCAGATAACTTTTAAACTCATTGTCCAAATTCAGTCAAACTGAAAAAGGGGCAGAGTTTCTGGAAAAAATAAGCATCTGGGTAGAAAGGAGAGATCCAAATTCATGTCCTGGTGAGAGAACTGTTGGTAGTGTATGCAAGAGATACAAGGTGTCAAAACATGCCTTGGCTCATACCTCCTATTAGCTGATAGAACTCGTGGGAAACAAATTGTCATTGTGAAGAGGTGTAGTGCAAAATCAGCACACATCCATGGGAAATAGGTATCACTACTGTTTCGTGACACAACTTGCTTTTAAAGAAATCGTTCAGTCTCACCCAGAAGGAATGGCAATAGCTATCTACAATCAGGAAAGCTCCTGGGCTGTAGCTCGAGGCCAGATATAAATATTTAAGTCTCAGAGAAAAACTGTTCTGCTCCCTGTTCGCCACTGGCTACCTCTGTGAGACTCAGTGATCAGCCCTTCACTCACTTGAACATTGCTCTTGGGAATCCAACTCCTACTGTATGCTGAGAGGTAAATTTAGTGCAGCCCTATTGAGTCTCCTGCAGAGCCCACGTGACAGATATTAAGGGTTGCAATTCCTGACGTGGTCTAAATTTCCATTCTGGCTGTAAAAGATTTATACCACAATGTTGTCTCCTGCCCCGTGTCTCTAATTCTGCTTGTTTTCACAGTTGTCTTCTGTGGATGTGTGAAGTTAAGTCAGTCTGTTAGCTGAAAATTGAGAGTGCTATTATTGTTCCTCTCCTACAAAATCAAGTTCTTACCTTCTTGTGCCGTTTCCCCTACAGAACTAGAACCATACCCCCAGTTTAAGCCATTCTGAGCTGCTAGATAGAGATATATTACAAGGGTGAGGATATGTAAATAAATTAATATTAGCCTGACTTCTTCAATGTCTTCTCAGGATTCAGTGACAGTGGTTATAATCTCTGCCAGACAACTATCAGCAGTTTCAGGAACTGTTGAGGCAGATGGCTGAGGCACTAGATCTGATAACAAGCATGCCTGAACTTACTGACTTTTCTGCATTTTTTGATATGAGGTAGAGAGGAAAGCTTGTACCTCTCTAAAATGAGGATATTACCAAATCACCAAGAAATTTCTGGATTACTCTTTTTTTTTTTTTATTATTCCATAAAATTAAAGGAAAAGAAGACAATAGGAGGTGTCTCAAGTGCTGGGAGGCTGTTGGTACCCCTCTTCTCACAGGCTAGTAACAGCTTCAGTTCACCTCCTCCATCTTATAAAGCCAAGTCTTTAGCTGAGACACACGCTCCTGTGAGAGCCCTATGCCCTGTGGTTGACATTCCATTCTAATCATTTCCCAAGCAGGTGAGATTAACTAGGTGAGATTCTTAATCATAACTGTAAAGCAAAGATACTGGGTTCTAGCAACAGATGTGCAGATAAGCCTATCTACCCTTTCACCTTGTTTTGCTACAAAATTGCAGCAGAAAGTCAACAGGCTCAGACGTAAGATGTTAATTAGCATCCAGTGGGATATTTCGAGTTGCACTTTGGAATAATTATGCTAACCCATAATGCATATGTTCATATAAGTTAGAACCTTTATGAAGCATACTTTGGAAAATTAACTAGCCAAAGGAATGTCCCTGGCTTCCTTTCCTCCACTTTCAGCCTTTGTTTGTCTTCTACTTCTCCCATGTCCACATTCTTCTCCCTCAGACAAGAAATGTCTATTTTACTTATCAGTCAAGCACCCAATAAACTTTGGCTGTGTTAGGACAAGTAATTCAGGAGGACTTTTCCAGATACCACCACCCAGTGATAACATTTCTTGGTGACTCATGAATTTTCTTCACATGATTTTATTGAGACTAATATATGTTATTCTTTTCCCTTAAAATAACGTGTCATAGTTTCCTTCAAAATCATAATCCTGCTCTAGCTGCTGTTGTCCAAAAATGCTCAGTTATATTTTTCTGATGCAGAATTTTCTCTTAATCTTGAGGTAGTTCTTCCATGGGTACCAATTCAGCACTGCAGCTGCAGAGTTTGATCAGAGACCTGTAAACTCGCTGCAGCCATTAGCATTAAACAACATAGGAGATGAAACAGCCATCTGTGGTCTGCTGGAGAGAAGCGATAAAGGAATTTTGTGAGGTGTTACTTCTTCCTTTCCGCTGGAGGCTGACCCTATCCACTAAGCAATAAGCATTCCAGGAAAACTTCAAGAGAATATTACTTTTGAAATATGTCCCTTAGATATTGTCACACTGACTTACAGGTTATCTTTGCAAGGTGTCCCAAATTTATCTAAAAACCCACCTCACAACTTTCCTTCATAGGAATGAACATTTCATTGTTATTAATGTAAAGCTGATTACAATGTGTGCATGTACTCTCAGATCACCCAAGTGTGAGAAAGCATATTTAACTTGCCAGGGAAGAATTTTCTAGACAGCTTTTTACTTTTGCTCTTCATTATAATACATGAAAATGCAAACTTCAAATATTCAAACACACTGTGCTCTGCCTTGCTATATAACTGTTTTCTTGGCTGTTATAAAGCTCTAGGCTGGCCTGAGCTGACCAAGAGCATTCAGCCACATCACTTGCCTCTTCTCTTGTCTCTTCCTCACTGACCTGACTTGCACATGTATGTGTGTGTATGAGCTGTTTTCCTTCTGAAGCTGAGCAGTTGTAGGCTTGGTTAGGCACCAGGGCTGGAAGGACTATAAGATGAGTGAATGATGAATAGACAATTAAGATTGTGGTTACAAAATGTAGCATGCTTTAGAAACGTTACAGAACAAAAATGGTCATATTTGCCAGGATTGGCTGGAGAAAGATAAATGACAAAATTTCTACTCTCATGCTTTAAAGCGCTGGTGTGGCAGCAAATCAGGATAGCAGACACTCAAATGACCACTGCAAAGGAGATGAAAGTACTGGAACTACTCCACTGCCATCAGCCTATAGAGACATGATATGTGCAGCAGTTTCGGACAAGCAACTACAAATTCACCTGAGAAGCAAAGATATTTTTTTAAGCATGACTGTTCAGGTTCACTGCTTTTGTAATGAAGTGAAAGAGAAGTATTACAAAGTGAACCAGAAGTGCTGCATCGTTAGCAGTTGGAGGTTTTCTCTGTTATGACACCTGTATGATCAGTGTTAACCAGGTTCCAATTCACAGTGCTGAGCATGTCATGTATCTTCTTTGCACACAGAAAAGCCATTTTTGCTCCCATGTGTAGTTCCAGAAGAGATGTTTAAAGGTCTTTTTTTCAACAGCCTTAAGGCATTATATGCTTCTGGATGATTGCAATTCTTCAGGTGTAAGCAATGCAAGTAAGAGCAGCAGTTTTTTCCTGTAGTCATACATGCCAACGGTAAAATTGTATCAAGAACACTGGAAATCAGAAAAATATATTAATTCTCACTCCTATAGCTAGGACCTTTGATTGCTTTTTTATTTTTATCAGAAAAAAAGCTATCTGGAATGGGGAAAATGACCTTTCATTAATAATTTTTACTGGAATGCACCATTTTCTTAAAAAACTGAAGAAAAGTAATGAAGTGTAATAAAATAAATATATGGGATATATTAAAAATAATTTATTTTAAGATATTATAATGTATGTCAATACTAATTTTACCTTAAAAAAATGCTAATCATTTCCCATCCTATTGTTATTATACACACTTATTGTATGCAATTAATTCTTTGTTACAAACAATTGTATTTAGGCCTCACTAAAATTCCTGTGTTTTAATAACACTGTGATCCCTTTGTGAAAACATTAGGAATACATTTTAATAAACACCCTAGAGCGTGTGATATCTATAGTGGCACAGTAAATAATGATTTTATATGAGATAGTAAAGGAAGTAGTCTTATAAAGATTGCATAAGTGGCAAAACAAAAGGTTTTGCTATGTATTGCAAGAGTGTCAGTCTACTAAACCTTAGTAAGTGGCCTAAATCATGTTACTGACGTGTAAATATCTTCTGTCACCTGCTACTGGTGTAATTTAGAAAAGAAGAAGGTTGAGTGTTTTCCAGGGGAGAGTCACTAATGAAATAGTTCTTATTCGCCTTTTTTTTTCACACTTTTCAACTCAGACTCCTAAAGCTCAAAAAAAAAAAAAAAAAAAGACAGTCTGACTGTGGTGTATGTTCAGTTTCTACATTGCTTTCAAAAGGCTTCAACTTACTCAATTCAAAAGCCATGAATCTGCAAACATACCACACCCAGGTACACAGTTTCCTTTCTCTTTTTATCTGTTTTGCATTCCTCTAAGACTATTCATTATAATACATTTTAGTTGTATAAAAAATGGCTTTTTTCTGTTTGCTTGAAAAGCTGTTATAAATTCAAATGTATGCTGTTCTTAATGTAAAATGAATAGATGTTAACTAGCTTTTGATAAGTATTTATTTTTGTGTCCTTCATAAAAAGAAAGCAAATCCACAACTTGAGAAGGCTAATTTTTTTATCTTTAATATGCATTATTCAACTGGAAAAGCAAAGGAAGAGTAATCAGATTACTCAATTCATTCACATATATATATTGCAAGAATATAAAGACACACCAGAAGGAGATCTCCTGATCCTTATAGTACTGATATCTGGGGACCAAGATGTTCCTTTATGTCTGGCTTGAGGATTAAATAGCACATTCCAGTTTCAGTGCTAGTTGTCCTTTAAACTGCATAAATTCTGTCCTTGTCCTACAGCAATGAAGGAAATCTTGGCAAATCCACACAGTCATTCATAGCTTTCATCTCCTTGTCCTGTCTCAAATCACTGCTAAAACACCCTCTGTTGACTTCAGGTTTATTTAGCTTAATTATGGAACAGTGAAACTAGAAAACTGGCAACTTCAGCCATATTCAGAAACCTATAGGCCTATCTAAACACTTGCTCCCATAATTTTGATGGGAAATTTTTGATACATTGACGTATTTTCATTTGGTTGCATTCCACAGAATCAAAGAATAGTTAGGATTGGAAAGAAGATCACATAGTCCAACCCACCCCTGCCGAGGCAGGGTCAGCTAGAGCAGGTGACACAGGAACATGTCCAGGTGGGTTTGGAATGTCTCCAGACAGGGAGACCCCACGACCTCCTTTGGGAGCCTGTTCCAGTGCTCTGCCACTCTCAAGGTAACGAAGTTTCTCCTCAGGTTGAGGTGAAGCTTCCCATGACAACAAAGGGTTCAGCCTTCTCTCACAAGGTTTGGAAAGCAGTCATTGAAGGAATTCAGTTGTCAATGCAATTTCTGATGGACAAGCTGGACCAGGTAGAGTTCTTAAATGGTAATGATTTTTGAATGGTGGAATTAGACACGACCAGTTCCTTTAGTATATGGCATATGTACAAACATAGCAGCAGTTATTAACACAAAGTAATGGATTACTGAGCTTTTTTCTTGTGTAGAAAAACATAGGGTTCCCCCTTAAAAGCATTTTGGTTGCATTAATAAAAAACTTCCATTGGTGGGAGGAGGATGGGTTGCTAAGCACCTTGGGTTTAAGTATGTATGTAACTCAATGTCAGAAGCTGGCTTGTTCAGGATTGTGTTTCATATTGAAATCAGTGATCTTTGAAGCACTTGAGGACTTTCAGGTTTGTCACTTTGAATTACATTAAAAAATAAATTATGTTTATTCCACACACACACAAAGATTTGTTTTTTCATGGTTTTAATTCCTTTTGCATTAATGATGCTATATTTGGATGAGAAATTAACGGGATGAACAAACATTTCACATCAGTCCAGCAAAGCTAAGCAAATTTTGCACACACAAACATGATTTCCAGCTAAAAAAATGTTATTTACTTTGTACTAGCTTATATACATCTAAAACAACTGGCAGAACATCAGATTCACATAACTGGTGCAACTCTTGTTGCACGTTAAGCATGATTTGTGACTAATATGTTGTTTTGCAATAGTAAAGAGTGTACCAAGGGCAACGAGATGTCAGCCTCCAAATTCCATTCCCCTGTTGAGCATACTATTTATCTAAGATTATTTAACTCTGCTTTGTTTGATATTGATCTGTAGCACAAACGTAGGCAAACTTCAAAGACTAAATTAATTGGAGATCTTTACGTACTTATAAAGGAAAAGATATTATCTTTCTTTTTACCACATTGATACATTTGCTAAAAAATGTTGTTACAAAAGCTGTGATTTCCTTTTCATTCTTGTACTTCTATTAAAAAAAAAAAAAACAAACAGCAAAAAACCCCAAAACCTGGGCTTAGAAAGGATTACATCTGCTATTGCTAACATTTCCTGGAAATGGAAAAACTATGATAACAGCTGCTGTCTTGGCTCATTTTCAGTTGGGTTTTTTGGTTTGTTGGGTTTACATTTTTGTTTTATTTTGTTTTTTACTACAGTGATTTGCAAGTAGCTGTCTCTAGTAAGTTTACATCATTAGGAAAACATTGTTTCCATGTTTCCTGTCCAGTCAGAGCACTTCCTCCACTTGCTGACTTGTTGACTTTCTGAATAGCATTTATAGTAACAGCGCTTTCATTTTACTATAAATGCTAATTTATGAAATAACTAAAAGTTAGCTGCATATGGAAGATAACTATAGGAAGAATCTATATTTTATGCTAAAGCAAAATGCCTTCAGTGACAATTAAGAAAATCTTTTCTAAGACGTGATGAGCTGAAATGTCTCTATATTCGTATTCTTTTAAAATTCCAAGCATATATGCCTTCTTGGATTGAAACATTCTTCTGCAATCTCTGCAGTACTGTAGCATTGTAAAGTGATAAACACTCAGCACTAGTGATGAAAAATAGAAGGAAGAGCCAAGTAAAGCAAGAGACAAGGAACTCAAGTGTTGATAGTGTCAAAAAACAGGTCTGTGCTTATTCAAAGATTTGGCCTTCTTAAGTTATATTAATATATTCAGCTTTAATGTTTTAAAGTGCTTTGAAATATATGTGTTGAGTTTTTTAAATTATGTTTCCTGATTTCAAGTCAGAGTGTTTATGAAATTTTATTAATTTTTAAGCCAAATTTGTGCCTCTTTCCTTGGAATAACATTAAGCTTCCAAAAGCAGTGTTATATATGTGGCAATCTGTTACTACACCAAAAGTTTAGATTTTTTTTTTTGTATCAAAACAGATAAGAATTCTCCCTATGACATTTGTAACTCCAGCAAGCCCTCCTTCATGAAAGACATTTTTATATTTAAGGAGCAGCATTCTCCTCCATCACATTTGAAATGGCTGGTGAAAATCTCTGCCAGCTCAAAAAGATCTCTGCACCATTTCCTGTTCTTGGATTACTCTGTGCTGAGCAACAGCAGATATTCCACCCTGAGCAACCTGATCTAACTTTGGAAATGGAGCTGACTTAGAGAAGAGCATTTGGACCAGATGACTCCAGAGGTTCCTTCCAACATAAATTACTCTATGAGCTCTTCTTGCCAGCACTCTAGCTCTGGGACCAGCCTGCGTGAAGCCAGTTTGCACTTTGTGTGTACATAATCTAGACTTATTCTAAGGAACTTTTAAAACTGATGTTCACATTGCTCTAAGCCTTCACAGAGAGAACATGGGGTTCTCTGTGTGGGTTAGTAGCAACCAGAAGTCATAACCTCCTAGTGTCTCTTCCTCGCCCTGAGTGAAATGAACTGGCAATGTCCCACTGTTTCTCAGCAGCCAGGAGGGGTTTAGAGTCTTACCCTGTGACTTTTCACAGACTTTCAATTAAATGAACAGACAGACTGAACTACCTCATCCTTCCTGGAGCTCACCATTTCAAAGCACAGTTCTGAGTCACAGTGATAGGAGTGGTGCAAAGGAGCCTTCCTCCCTCTCCCCACACTGACTCATCAGGGCTTTCATTTTCCACTTCAGTCAGGAAGCCAACACATTCTATGACAATTAAATTTACCCTAACAAGAAGACTTTGAAAACTTAATTAAGCTCTGAACTCTACCTGAGCAGTGAACTTACATGATGTGAACCCTGACACAGATGCATGCCTGTCTATAGTGGAAATCAGCTTTCATTTAGTTCTTGGTATTGGTGATGACTCCGAGAAGGAAAGAAAGGCCTGAAATTTTCTTCAAAATGTTTTAATACTAGTTTGTACTTCTTAATTGCATTTTGTTGTGTGACAGGTTCAATCTCAATGCAGCTGTGTTTTTTGTTTTGAAGTAACATTCAGGTTAGCATGTTGCATTACTGTAATCATTCTAATTGCTGAAAATATATGTTGGTTTGACTAGGGTGAACTGAGCCACTTAAAACTGGTTTTTACCATAGCTGTATTTTACCACAAATAGTACCTTCATTATGGACAATAAAAGTTGAGAGTCATGGTTTGTGACTGATCCCTTCCATGACTTGGAGCAAGTCACTTTACCTTTCAGTGTCTTTGTTTCTCAAGATGCAAAAGGGAGGAATGATACCTATCTTTCCAAATAGTTTTATTGATTTGTGTAAAAAAAAAAGCCAACAAAAAAGCCCACTCCAAACCATTATACCGGAGCTCTCTGTTAACTAGTAGCTCTTCAAAAATTTCTGCTAAAAATCATTTGTTCCAAGACAAGTTGAAATATGCGAGTGTGACTATATGCACTTAAAATCAGTAAAGAAATACTATCATGAGTCAAGAATAAAGGAATGACATTTGAGTTACCATTTGATTAAAAATATTGTCTAAACTGGCGACATGGGGCTGTTTTCACAGTCACTTCAGAAATCTCTTCTGTTATTCCAATACTAAGCATTCCTCAAATATTTAACATTTGTGGAAAATCTAATAATCCCAAGATCTATGACATCCCTGCAACAACAGGTGTATGAAAACCCTGACAGAACCTTTGGAACAATCACCACCAGGAGCAACCTCTGGTCTCTGTGAAATACTTACAAGCAACATATTTAGGGGATTAAAAACTCTTCTTTTTGAGATCCGGCCTGCCTTGAAGTGAAATCTAATAAACTGAAAGAATGTCTTGGACACTTTCGGATGCTAACAAATGTCTAGAGTTAAGAATAGATCTGAGTGAGATTTAAGGGTTGGTTTACCTTTCTTGTCAACTCCAGGATGTCAGAACTGCCATATCAGGCTCTTAATGCATAGAAAGAAACTTGTTTGTCCTTCTTTAAAGCAATAAAATTTTATATTTGTAGCATTACCCTAGTGAAACTTTAAAGTGAAATGACATGAAACACAAATAACACCAGAATTTCTTTAATGTCCCAAATCATGAATAGAAGCATGTCTAGACTCAAATACAAACCACCTTTTATAGCAAAATTCAAATCCTCCTCTGTTCCCTGCCAAATGCTGAGTTCACTCCCTGAGGGTCTGAGCAGGGTTTCCTTGGCTACAGCAGCTGGCATTGGCAGGGCAGGGAGTGCTGCTCCTGGCCTTGGTGTGCTGGGTGATTTCATCAGCTAACACAGGTCTTGACAGGTGCAAAGACTTTCACTTCACTTTAAGCACCGTAAAACCTTTGGTACATGATTTAAGAGACTGGGAACTAACTTTTTGATCCAGGGAGGGAAAGTGAGATCTTTTCCTGATTGTAATCCTCTAGATCTGTTAGTAGTCCTTCTATGCCTTTCTTCTAAACATAGAAATAACATTTGTTCTGAAGTGAGTTCTTGGTGCATACTGAATTTGCCAGACATTTCACTTTGAGGCAGAGATATGACAAATGTGCATCCTAGCATTTTCATGTTGATTTATTCTTCCTCACAAAGGACAACTTCATAAAGAGTTTGAATCAGATCCATGTTCACACTTTACATATGCAACATTTTTGTGGCTGACAAAGCTGGCTTCTCAGTCCAACTAACTTGGAAATAAAGTCAAACCAGAGAAGGACATGCTGAGACCGCTATACTTCAATGGCAATTTTTTCCCAACTAATCATCATTATTATTATGAGTAGATATTTACCCTTAGGTGCATTGGGCAGATCATTCTGACTCATCCATTTAATGGATGTTGTCCTCTTGGGTTAATGATCATCTTTTTTGTATGAAAGCTTTGTTAATTCCTTTAAGTACATAGGATAGCTATTTTAGTACTTACCAGGTGACCTTGATGCTGACATAACCTTTCTAGTATTGTTGGTTGTAGCTTGTGTCATGACATTAGTGTGGACTATGGCTGTCTTGAGGATAGAAACCTTCATATAGCACAGATGGTCTGTAGGAAAAAAAAATCTGTAATGACTGTCTACACATCACGCATTCAGTCTTCCCTTGCACTCGCTTTCCTTTATCATTGCCTCATACTCTTAGGTACCTTCTAATCAAGCATCTAAGACATAATTTTTTTGTAAAGGCTATGTTCTATAATAAAGGATGTCACAGGCAATTCTGGAAAATACCTCTGCTACCAACATTATCACGGCTTCTCATTGGCCTCCTCCAAACTTCCTTAGAAATGTATCACCATTACTTCCAGACAGCTGATTTTTTTTACTACTTCTTTGAAAGAATGATGAAAGCTGTGTAAGCTCATTAGCAGAGCATGTGTGTAGGCTTAAAATTACAGATAATAGACATATGGTTGGAAAGTCAGTAATTCCTTTACATATTTGCCAAGACTTAGGTCAAGGTTCAGGGTTTCCTTTGCTCAAACTGGTGAAATCAGAAATACCTCCAGGTGTTCTGGGGAGGGCTTGCAGTGCACATGCAAGACAGGTGATGAGGCACAGTTATCTCGGTTGCCTTCTGCAAGAGTAAACCATGGTTACTGTAAATTGCACCCAGTTGTGATGTGCTTTTCTTTTTGTACTGTTTTTTATTATAAGCCAATCCTTTTTTTACTAGTTCTTGGTGTTTTCTATGCACTCTCATAATCTGTTATTTGTAACATTACAGTAAACTCATTGTAATAAATGTTGTTGTCACAACCTTGACTTTTCATGTCAGTGAAGTTAACAGTTAATGTATTGGAAAACATTTACGAGCTTAAAAGTAATCATCATTTTAAAAAATTACCTGCTTCCCACTCAGAACCACAGTCCTTGTATGTCACGTCTGTATTTGTGTAACCATTTCATAAAAAGTAAAGTGACATAAATATGTGTAAGCCGTCAGATATTTTACAGGATAATTCTTCAAGAAGATCATTTTTACCCATGTTCACCAGCTGTTTTTTTCATGATCATGGTTCTTCAGTTTTTGCTGGTAACAGAGCCACAAGCTTTAAATCCAGATCTTTGGGCTTAGATCTAGGAGAGGATGTCAGGATGGGTGCAGTTGTGCATCTATATCGCATCAACCTGGGGATCTGGAAGCAGCAGTGGGGACAAAATCTACCCTTGCCCTCGTGTTTGCCCTGTTTCAAATGTAAAAGCCCAGCTCTGCCTGAGAAGTTGCATTGCCTTGACAAATGGGTCTTTGTCTGGCTGAGGGAAAGTGGCTCTTTCTGTGCCACTGAGTGTTAGAGATGTTAACATGGACACATTGTCACCACTGCCCAGAGGGAGGCCACTGGCTGCTTGCATGTGGAGTACCCCACAGCAGTGTGACAGCTGCCCCACCTCCCCACCAAACCAAACCTGATCTGAGTACGTTTTGCCCCTTCCAAATTGTTTTTTTACATGTCTTGGAATATAGATACAGATAGTTTTTCAGATACTTTTCAGAATATTGTTTTAAAACCAAAGGAAATATATTTTCCTCCTTTAAATCTCTCAGCTACTTTGTAGGTGAAGTTATTTCTTATTGTTCTTATTTTGTTGTCACAGTTGCTCACACTGATTTTTAAAGAATTATGGTCTGTGTGTATGAGCGTGTGTCACCCTTGCTAGTCCATGTTAGAGAAAACAGCAGTAAATATTACTGCACCTGGGGGCTGCAATAATTTGTCCTTTTGACATTGACTTAATTTTACACATTTTTCAGGAAGCTGAAATTGAATGAGCACCATGTTATACTCCAAAAATCTCTTTTAGCTAGGTTCCCTCTATCAGTAACAAGAAAAGTGTGTGAATATGATGACTGATGTGGAGCAATCCCAAACTAATACCTATTTAAGATTTCAAACCATAACAAGTCTAGAATAAGTCATTTTTTAGACAAGTGCTTATGCATCTGAAAGTAGAATTTTGTCTTAAATAAGCAATGTTAAAAATAAAGTAGTAATGGCTTTAGAGGTGAACTGTGAAAGAGAGAATCCATATTCATCTTACAAAAGAATGTTTTTATTTTCATTAGGATTTTTGCTTAGATACTGAAGTAATGCATACATAAATTTTGAAAGCATATGAAGCTGGAGCCTGAGCAAAGCCTTAAAGAGATACCAAACCCATCCTGTTTTCAAATTCAGCTCTGTTTCATGTGACAGAACAAAGCTTCTAATAGAGGCAGAGTAATTGACCAGCAATTGCAATTTCATATGTTGTTATTTCAAAGTGTAAGACAAAATTCAATATAATTCTTTTCTCTTTCCTTTTTTTTTTTTTTTTTGTCTTTTATTAACCAGTTAATTTAGGTGATGGGATAGAATACAGCCAGCAGAAGCGTGAAAATATTGGAGTTCTCATTCAAGAGACACTGGAACTCTTTGAACGCTACGGTGGAGAACATGCTTATATAAACATTAAATACATGATCCCCACTTACTGGTCGTGCATTTAAACTGAATTATATTAAATGGGATGATTCCATCTGTGCTCTAAAAAAACTATATCTGACTCTGTATGGCATCTTGTTAGTCATGCTTTATTTTCTCTACAGCTGCTAAAATAGTGGCTTTCTGGGGCATTGGAGTGTTAGCACTATTGTGAACAAGGCTTTCCAATACATAAATAGTGTCTGTTCCTTTGATTACAATGGTGTACTGTGCTTGTTTGTTCCCTGAAAGAATCACTCCTTTATATCAGAGCTGACTCGAACAGGAATCTGAGTTAAACCTTCACTTGTGTAGACAATAAAACTATAATTTTCATACGCGATTCAGCAATTGCTGTTCTGTGTCCGCTTGCCCTGAGGGTGATGTCAGAGGCTCTAACAAGAAGAGTTTATGCTGACTGCTTAATAGGTGTTTGTCATGGAAGAGAAACACCAGTTCAGCAATGCCTCTCTAGCAGCTGTGCCGAATAATGTGCACTGACATACAATAAAACTGTTGAATGTATATACCAATTGCAGCAGGAAAATTTATATTTTCCATTATAAAGCACTATGACTAAATTAATCCAGGTTTCTTACACACCCCTGTTCTCAGCTTCCAGGTGTTTACTCATCAAACTTGGGTTCCTCTTGGTGAACATAAAGCACAAACACAGTTTTGAAGAAAAGAAACCCAGAACAAAACCTGAATGAATCAGATGGAAGATGAAGCATACATAAAGTATCAGTCCCTAGAGGCACTGTTAATCTGGGTAAACACAGAATATACACATACATTTTTAAAGGGCACTTGGTATTTTTGTAACTGCAAGGTTGCAATTGCTTTCCTGTTGTTATTATTGTGGTGTGTATGTGTGCAAACAATGTAACTATTGTTGTAGGAATCCCTTACAATTTCCTACTCAGTTAGTTTCTCCCTGTGTACCCATAACACAGAACCAATATAATCATGGATTTAAGCAAAGTTATTGAGATTGACTTTATTGCTTTTTAAGCATTTCTATGGAATAAACCTACAAAAAAAAAATAAAAAATCTGACAATTCTCGAGGACAATCATTTAAAATTACTGTGTGAGCTCAAAACAAACCAGAGATATGAACTTTGCCTGAAAACGTGAGATTTTTAAAAGTACTTTAAAAGACTTTGGGCTCATCTGGCTTTTATTCTGGTTTCTGGAGCTCTTCAAATGTATGCAAGTTGCACTTTCAAGCGTTTTACTGTGACTGGTAAGAGCCTGAAATGCACTCTTTGATGTTAGACACATGAGACTTTTTCCAAGTGCTTATCCATATCCATATTCACACCTTAAAATCTTGCCCGAGTGAGAGACACAGCCCTGCTCTCTTGGAAGCCTGCTGGAAGTGTGGGGAGCACCTTCCCACCTGCTGAAACTTTGAGTCATATCTGTCATTAGATTGACATTAAAACTTGCCTTTTTCTGTTCTGTGGCATCTTCAGCCTCAGGATTTTCTTCTACTTTTTTCTCATTCCTGTAAATAAAAAAAAGTGAAGATTTTTACTCTTCCCACATCTTTGAGGAGCTGCACCTTCCAGTGATGCCACCAGCCACGAGCCCTCATCAGCCCCTGGTTTAGGCATGGCTGCTGGAGGTGTGCTCTTTCCCAAGCTCCAGAGGATTTTCTTTTCTGTTTGTTTTCTTGGTTCTTCCTGAGTTTTGTTTTACAGTTTTTCCAGGGCTACCCTCAAGTCCCTGGAGTTTAGACAAGGTCTGTCCTCTGTCCAACATATACCTGTGATGGATAAGCACATCCAAAACTCTGCCTCATGTCTAGGGTATCTACAAATCTTTCACCTTCCAGGCAGAAAGGGAGGTGAAGCCTGGCTGTAGGCCCATGCCTTTGGAAACTCAAGAGCTTTGTCTTCAAACCTTGCAGCACAGAGGCTAACAGAATACTGCAGGGGGGCACAGTCCACATCTTCTCTTCCAAAAATGCTTTTCTACACAGCCACCATGTCCCTATCCTCACAGCCTTCACTTACAGCTTCTCCCCATTTGCCTTGCATTGTCCCTGGCACCAATGAGCCATACTTTTTCATTTACTGACGTCTATGGATCTGGTAACTGTGGCGTTGCAGGTTTCCCATGAGTACAGACTGTGCTGGAAGACTGCAGCTCAGAGGGAGCTGAGTTATTCAGCTCGGAAACAAACCAAGCCCTTCATAAAAGGAGAATTCCCAGGCCACCTTTCACTCCTCAGCTATTTGTATTCTTTCCTTAAGAGAAAGTCCAGTACTGCTCTTTGCCTGAGATCAAAACGCTCCTCAATAGCTGGCTTCAGTTCCCCTGATGCTGGGCTGCAGCCACAGAGCCGCTCGCAGAAGGGACAGTGCGGGAAAGGGCTCTCAGCCCTGGGTTTTCCCCATCCCATCACCCCTCTGCATTCCCAACAGCTCTGCTGAGGATGAGAAGTTTCAGGCTCCTCACCAGCCTTTGTAATTCTGTTCCCTGACCTGAGCTGAGCTTTTTGCATCCCCTTCAGCTCAGCTAGGACAAGACTGCTGACTGACAAAGACACACCATGGAAAATGGGTACTGTGTGAAGCTGCAGACTTGCCCAGGCCTGATGCCCTCAGCCTTGTGCTCTTTCTTGAAGATTTCTTTCACAGTACATAGGTTCAACAAGAGGTGACTTTATGGCAAACCATAAGGGCAATTGAGGTCGTACATATTCACATCAGGAAAAATAAGTTTTATAGAAAAGTGCTTTTATTTGCATGTTCAGGATGGGAACATTAGCCTTCATCATACTATTCCTATGCCTGGTCCATTGATTTAAAAATGAACATTCTCCCATAACCTTATTATTTCTAGGAGCTGGTCTGGTAAAAAGAAGCATGATAAAACCCACAGGTTGGTAATTTAGGAACACTGAGAATAAAACTACTTTAAGATGTCATTTTGCTAAGTCAAACTGTAGGCCTTCCAACCTTGACAATGTCCCTTTAAGCATGATCAGCAGCATATTTATAGGCAATTACAGCACAGCTCAGAGCACTTTATAAAGCACAAGATCAAGGACTCAGGTGCTTAAGCATATGAGTAATACTATGTCATTCAATACACTGCTTAGCTACCTTACTATGCTGAAAAAAACAGAATTATGGTTAAAAAATAGTAACTGCCTCTCTTTTGACCAGATCATGGTAACTGATGCTAGAGGAAAGCCTATCAACAATTTTTAGTTGTAATCAATTAAAAGGTACTGTGGGCCAGGTGTTTCAAGTGGTATAAATTAAGTGTAGCACCATTAAGGCTAATTTGGCTTTACAGAAGTGATGTGGTTTGTGCCTTACTCTGGCATCTTCTACTGCTTTCTCCAGTGATGGTAAGGTAAGAAGCATCAGTGAGCAAATGTGTGGAAAGTTAAGTTGTGAGTGCTGGTTTTCTGAAACTATGTTTTTCAAATATCTCCAGTTTATCTTAATAAACATGTTAGGTTGGCTGGCAACTGTTCAGCTTGAAGAATAAAAAGCATGCGATAACATTAAGGGGAGAAAATGTACCTGTGGCTGCCTTTGTCATGCATAATCATGAAAACAAGCATAAAATAAAATATTTTTGATAATTCCCCCCCAAAACTATGTAAGGGAACTCTGTAACAGGTGTCAGAGTTTAGGGAACTCTGGAACTTTGTGAATGCTGGCAGGTGCAACAGAGCAGTCACTGTGCAAGCTCTTGATCCACTGAATGCTCCAGGTTTCCCATGTGGAGGTGAGCAGGGGCAGGGGTGGCTGTGGCTCCTGCCCAGCTTGGGCAGGGGCTGCCCGTGGGCTCCTGCAGAGGGGCAGAGCCTGGCACAGGACAGAGCAAGCCTCTGCCAGCACTGGTGGCAGGGAGCCGGAGCCAGGCTTCTTGCTGGTAGCTTTCCAGGGTTTCAAAGAGATGGAGCTGCCAAAAATGTCTGAAAAGAGCCTCCCAGGAGTCAAATACAAAAGGGCTATGGGAAGTTGTAAGTGGGAGGGAAGGTATGGGACCCTAGCTGGGACGGTGTTTGTGTGTGGGGTGCAGGGACGTGTAGCTGCAGCCAAGCAGGGCAAAAATAAAAAGTTAGAGCAGATGCTATGTGCTTTCCTAATCCTGTCTGGAGACCCTCTGACTTCCAGAAAAGCATTCTCCAGTCTGAGGGGCTCTGCAGGCAGTGGGGCACATCACATTTTTCCACTCATCTGTAACATCCTGTGTTTTCTGCCTTAAATAAAAGCAGTGATGTTTGTGGGAACTCCATATAAAGCCTGTCTGCTTCCAACCTCTCAGAGCTGCTTTGTGCCTCCTGGAGACCGGGAGAGGAAGGTTTATGCCCTGGCAGGACAAGAAGTTCCCTGCACTGGCCCCATAATCCTTCCGGCATGTGAGGGGAGGGAAGGGGAGTGTGTGTGGTGGGGCATATCTTAGCTGTTCTTGTTCTTGCCTAGCAAATCCAGCCTGGGTATGTCTGTGGGGCTCCTTGCTGAGAGCTCTCCCCTCCTTGGACAGTGCGTGGTGGCCTCTGGAGAGATGGGTGAAAGCCTGCTTGAGCAGACACAGCAAACTGCAGCCTCAGGGAGGAAAAAGGATGTTTCTTGCAGAGCAGGGAGTCAGCTTTGTGCTTCATATCCCATTTGTGATGCCACAAATCAACAAACACTTAATTTTTTTACCAGTGTCAGTCAGGAATGAGTTGAGCAGCGCTCACAAACCCCTGGCTCATAACCCCGTGCTCTTGGTGTGGGCTGTGTGTGCAGCAGGACAGGGTCAGCGTGCCCAGTGGGTGACACTGCTCCCCTCTCTGGGCTTCCCCGTTAGTGGCAGAAGCACCTGATATTGGCCACCCTGCTGTGGCGCTTGCCCTGAGTCCCTTTCCTCAAGAGATAAGAAGAGGGGTACTCAGATTTCCTTTCTCTTTTTTTTTTTTTNACAGAGCCCCCTCACATAGAGCAAAAGCCTTAAGCTACAGAAGAATGGAAAACTTCATGGAAGAGAGAGCTCAGGGCACAGCCATGTTGGTAAGGCTGAGGCCAGAGGCATTTTTGGGACTGTGCCCTCTCTGCTGCTGCTGTGGGTGCCCATGCACAGAGCCCTCTGCATTTGCTATGGTCTGCTGACCCCGGCTGCTGGGAGCGTGGGGTGAGAGAGGATGAAATGGGAACTAATCCTAGTGCTTTTCAAATACTGAAAGAAGTTAAACCCCAGCCTCCTTACTCTGCCTTGATGAAGGTGGGTTAGTGTGCTGAGGTAATAGAAGAAAGGGAGCACCTAAACAGAACACCATAGTGTTGGATCTTGTGTGCCTGTCTCGAGAAAAGAGTATGACATATCCTTAGCTTATTAAATGGTCTCAGCAATCCCAACTTCCTGCGTTCATCTGCATCAACACAATGCTTTTGGAAAAAAAAATAAAACCAAAGGTTAAGGCTGTTGGAGGGCAGAATGGGATCACTACACACCAGCCTGCTGTTGTAGCTTGCTCCGCAGCAGTGGGAGCATGTTGCTTGTGGATCTGCACCTCTTCTGCTCCTGTAGCCAAATGATGCACAACCTGGTAGAAATTAATTTAGACTGCCATACTTCGTGTGATTGCAGGTAAGTGCATGGATGCTTCTGGTAGCATACTCCTCTGCAATAAGTATTGTAGCCACTGCAGCTCTGACTGCCACAGAGTTGTTCTGACCTTGCATAGTGATCAAAGAAACCGGGTGCACAAACTCCTCAAAACATATCAGAGATCTCAAGGAGGTCTCCACATCACAAGCACAGCCTGTCAACAGCATGTATAGCAGTGCTGGATGATGAAGCCCACTGGGTACAGGCAGGCAAAATTAATGTCTGACATAAAGCATCTACCTCGTGTTGCACATTGCTGCATTAATCGGGGGCCTGGCTTTAAATGTGTGGTCCATCCAGTTTTGTATCAAATTTCAGTTTCTGTTTTCTGGGTGTAATTCCTAAGCCCTTCCCTAAGGAGCAATTACGGAAAAGCAGCTTGGCTTACCTAACTCTAGCCCTAGAAGCAGGGAATGATATCCCTGCCTCTGGCCATCTCCATCCTGTGCATTAGTCTCATTACTTCATTTTCATGTGTTCTTGCTTCCCGCTTCTTCTGGGTCCCTGTGGTGCTGTGCCGAGCTGGAAGAGATGCTGAGGGAGCTGGGTGGGTAGGGGGGAAGCTGATAAGAGACCAGGAGTGAGCAGCTATTCCGGCAAAGGCTTTTCCTTGACAGTTTATGTTTTGGAAAATGTGAGTTTTGGGGAACTTGCGTCTCTTTCTGCCAATACACTGCAGCATTATGGAGGAAGAGAATGGAGGAGGACTTATTCCAGAGATGTTTTGCCTCAGCTACTGCCCAGGGAGCAGCTGTGGGGTGGAAAACATTAGCTCTGCTGCAGATGGGTGACAGGAATGAGAGCAAATGGTAGGAAGCTCTTGGCTTCCCACCTTTTGCTCTCAGTGTGAGCACTTAGAGGCTGCATTGTTGAGCTTTTTGGGCCCCTGCAGCTGCACATCCCAACCCCCTGCCTCTCTGGGCAACCATTTGCTCCCCAGCTACAACCTGGGTTCTTTCTGTGTCTGGGAGTTTTCTGGGTTTTCTTAGGGAGAGCCTTTCTAGGCTCTGCTCCTGAGGAGGGCCAGACAGGTGCCCCAGTGCTGTGATATGAGGCAGCCTGGGACTTCTTCCCTCAATTCCTATATGACTTCCAAGGCCTGCTTGGAGCTGCTGATGCTGCTGGGAAGGCAGCATATGTTCAACAGCTTTCTTCTCTCCAGGCACTGCCCTCTCTGCCCCAGTGTACTCATGGCAACATCCTGCCTTGCTGGATGGGATGGTGTCACCATCAAAGCTAGGATATCACCAGGCATCATGGAGCTGAGTCTGGCTCCTCCTAGCCAGTAGCACAACCTGCTGAGCCTCTTTTCCCTTTTCCTGCATGGGCTGTTGATGGTGTTTTCCCAGGCCAGAGCAAGGCTGTTCCCCATCACATGCTGAGCAAGAGACTCTGAGGTGGGTGGTCTGCAATTCCCCATCTCTTTGGAAAGCAACCAAATTCTTCCAGGGGTAAGGTGTGGGTAGAAGAATAGAATCTAGCAGAAATAGTACTTTAAACCACTACTCTAAGCTCAAAGATAAACCCCAGGTCTCCTTCAAAATGCTCTTAGTACAGGGTGGGGAGATACCCAGAAGCTTTCATTCAGCCCCACATTTCACAGTGTGAATTATTCCTCAGCTATGTACTGGAAGAACTCCATGCCTGACACTTTTTTTACTAACGCTGAATCATCCATGTCTGTTACAAAGGAAGAAATTGCTACTGCACTGCCTCAAGAATCAAAGTAAAGGGAACATCTGCTCTAAACTTCTTGCATCTGGTTATTGCTTCCTATGCATTATTACTTACAGTAGTAATATGACTAAATTAAAGCTTTCTTTTCTTCTGTGTGCTTTTATGCATTGCTTTGGTATAAAATGTGTGGCTTGCTTCAAATCAACCTACAGCTAAAGCTATGTCCGCATAGAGCTGAGCCCACGTGTACTAAGATGCAATTAAGGGCACAATTGGAGCATTCTGACAGATTGCCTTTAAAAGGCCTTTTGTTCACTCCCCCATAGGGGCTGGGTGTTATAAGCACGTTAAAATGCAACATTAAGGGAAAAAAAAAACCCTCTGTGAAGAATTCTGTAGAGGCAGAGCTATGTTTTCTGTAGCTTGGCAGCTGTCTGTATTCAAAGGCTGGGGAATGACTCGCGTTGTGAGGGTGATGATAGTTTTGATAGGAATCCCCCGCATCACAAGAATGTTCCTAATGAAGGAGGAAAAGCCCGCCAGAAACATTCCAGGACTGTGAACCTGCAGGGAGCCAAAGCCAGCATCCAAACTGCTCTGCACAGACAACCGCAGCAAATCCAGCTGCTTCTGCAAAAAAAAAGAGTTAGTGGTTATTTTTCTTTTCCTGCATTTCTGAAGTGCATGCAGTCTTACCAGTGAGCTTAATTGATTGAAAAAATATCTGGAAAATAAAGCTCTTGAACTTGCATGCCTAGAAACCTACCAGCATCACGTGCATAGCAAAGGCCACGTATCTCACAAAATACCACAGCATTTCACAAAGGAGGTTTAAGAGCTGCAATTGAATAAAGCTTTCTCTGTGAAATATTGTTATGGATCTACAAAGCAGTTAAACCCTCCTTGGGAAAAAAAAAGTGTACATCTCTCACAGTGTAGTGGCAGCAGTGTAACTACCACTGAGGCCTCATTAATAAGATTTTTCTTCTTTATCAGTAGAAGGAAAAGAATAAATCCTCATCACAGAAAAGAAATTTAAGTTAGTCAATTCTGACCACTTGCTTTTAAATTCTACATATGTTTATGTGTGTATATATAAAAAAATCTATGTAACACTGCTCTGGCCTTCTTTAAGGGATGGATCCTCATACCTAAATCCAGTTATGAAAATAACAGGGCCTCAATTAACTTGATAAGACTGTTTTCCATCAATAATTTTGCCGCTGACATGGTGCAGGATTGATTTTTGTGGTCTGTGTTATACCAGCTTTTAATTATAAGACAATTTTGGTACCACATGAAGTAGGAAAAATGAACAGTTGCAAACTCTGCAGTGTTTTTTCATACATATTATAACAGTGGTTTTTTTCTCTTTAAAGAAAAATAGTATTCCTCTGTTTTCCATGGGGTTTTTTAAAACCTTTTACTCATTGAGCACTTTCTCGCTCCTTGAGAAGATGGTTGCATTGCCTCTGCTCAACAGCTTCCCTTCATATCCACAGGTATTTTCAGCTCTTTATTACTATAGTGCAGAATTGCACTGTATTTGCATGTCTCTCATATTGCTATAATTATGTTTGGGGAATGGAGATGGATGGTGTGTTGGGTGTGCAATTGGTTTCTCCACAGCCCTCACTCAGGGCTGTTTTCTATAATTTGATCAATAGAAGGCAGTTGTACAAACAGTAATTTTTAATTTCCAATTTCAGTTTCAAGTTTCTCATGAAAATTTAAATGGGTTTTTTAAAATATATAAAGCATTTTCATTTTCTTTGCCTGAGAGACATTTCATGGCAACTGTTTCCCTCTCTCTCCTGTGAAACCATGGTGCTGACCCTCCTGGGCTGCCTGGTCCATGCAGACACATGTACCTGCCATCCTGAGCTTGGGGAAGCTACTCTTCCCACATAAACATTCCAAAATAACCCTTGAGAGGCAGATGCTGTCACTGAGGTGCAGAAATATCTACAAACTTGGCTGAGAGTAGGGTGAAACAACCTGTGTGCTGTCCCACCTTGGAGCTGGGCTTATCAACCAAGGATGGGAGATGCCCTCAAAGCTGTGGCCTCCAAGGAGGTCAGAGAAAGGACCTTTCCCAGTGCCCATGGGTGCATTTAGCGGCCACCTCACCCAGCTGTGCCTGGCCCTGGTGGTGGTCGGGCACCTGCCGAGCCCAGCCCTGCAGCACCCACCAGCCTGCTCCTGGCAAAAGCAGATGCTCACTGTGCCCAGTGTGCACTGAGCTGCCAAAGTCTCTGCACATCTGCTTCCTTCCTGCCACAACAGATGGTTGCTACAGCCGGGAAAAGCAGCTGGTAATTGGCATCAGCCAGGCTTGGTGGCTGGGAGGAGGATGAAGCAGCAGCAGGGCATGGGGTTGAACACAGCGATATTTTTTAAAAGGGAGATGCCTGTGCTGCTTCTTTGCACTAGCTTTGCTCCAGGCGAGAACAGGAATGATGTATGTGCTGCAGCTACAGGGAGACCAGGAAAGAGCTGCGACTACTCACTTCTAATGCTCAGCAAAGGGCCACTCTCTCTGCTATTCCTCAGTGGACGTGGTGGAGCATTACAGTGGGCAGGGCAAGCCACCACAAGCCCTCTTCCTGGGGGTTGGTGGCTCCCCGGGGTGAGCCAGCTGAAACCCAAAGTGCTGCTGTGCAGTCAAAAGTGCTGCTATTTCTGCTTTTAGCTGAGCAAACTGCAGTCACACAGAAAATGTGTGCTGGAGCAGAGGGTGAAACCCAGTCGCTTGCGCTAACAACTGCTGATGCCATCCTGGTGCCAGACCTCCTCTTGCCTCGGTCTCACTGAGATTGAAATGGGGAAGCAGGGCCATGTGACTGCTCTGGTTTCAGTTCAGCACGGACAGAACTGGCTGTAGCTGCACAGAGCCACAATTGCTGCTAAATATTGCCCATTTTAGCCTTCAGATTAGCCTTTATTGAGTCAAAGGGACTATTCATGGGAAAAAGAAGAGCAGGAGCTGGCTCCTGAGCTTACCTTAAACTTATGTTGTTGCTGTACAGTTGATTGCTTGGGGGTTTTCTCCAGTTCTTGTTTTCTTCTACCCCAAGCAGTGCTTTAGAAGGACCATATTTGCATGTAACCATGTTTCCATGTTGTAGCTGTGGGGTCTTTTCAATTGTCTGCTCCATGTCGCTTTGGTTCGTTCAGTTTTAATCTGTTTTACTCATTACACCTTAACCTATTTAAATTACTTTCTACAGAAAATGTCAGGAAGCTGGGGAGCTTTGTCTCTTATATGATGTTGTGATTTGATCAAAAAGTAGTGTGCACCTTTCTTTAAACAATGGCTAAGCTTAAAATCTGTGATTCTTATCTATTTGTTTAAGAACTTACACAAAACTGCTACTATCAGACAATAATAAGAATCATGAAATTTCTCTGAAAGAAATTTCTTTTTTATTGTGAACTTTACACCTCTTCACTTATTTCAGTAAAAGCCCAATAAAAGTGCAATAAATCCAATACTGTAAGTGCACGTATAGAGGGTTTGCGCTTTGGGCTTTGCAGCTGTCTGGCTTTCCTGCCGCATGCAGTACCCAGCCTCCTGTGGTGCCAAGGGCTGCCTCTGGGACCTTCTCAACACAGGCTTGGAAAAACCCACCCTGTCTGCAGCACATGCTGCCCACTTGATGCCATGCTTGAGAGAGGGAGGAAAATAACCACAAAAAAACCCAGCGGTGGCTGATGCCCCAAGGCATATGGGAAGGGAGTGGGGCTGGGACTGCACCCCTGGGAGGGAGAGGGGAGGAAGGGGGTGAGGGCTGTGCTGCCTTGCCCACAGGTAGGGGCTGAGAGCTTTGCCGTGTGATACTCTGGTAAGTACCACAGGTAAACTCACACATAAATGTAGAATTTGTGAAAGAAATTAAACTGGAGGGGAAAGGGAACCAAAGTTTGTGTCAGCAGCTACTTGTACTGAAATAGGTAATAGCTTTTAAACTTGAATTTAACAAGGAAAAATTAGTCTGTGTATTTATGCCTTACTCATTTTCCCCTGTAAAACCCAATACAAATAGCAAAAATGGGGAAAAACCCAACCAAACAAGCCAACAGATAAATTAAGGTTCAACCAAGCTGAAATAACTCTCCTGTATGACTGACTGTAACTTTGCATCTGTGATACTCCCCTCAGTGAAGGGAAGGATGTGATTGCACAGGCAGGAAAATGGTAGGAACCACTTCAGCAGCCCCTGTTTCTGCAAGAGCTGACTGGTGTCAGTACCTTCCCAACTGGCACAACTGCTTCTGCCAAAATTTCCTGGGTACAGAGACAATTTTCCCTCCAGTCCCAGCTGGAAGAATAGACTGTCCTGCACAAGATTAATAGGTTAAACCCCAAATTTTAAATCTCTTACAGGCACCCAAAAGTGACGGCTTGCAGGCTTTGCTTGCTGAGCTGAGAGTGTGAGACAAGGTGGGATGTACTGGAGAGATATCCTGTTTGGATATGGACATCCTGTGTCAGTTTAATGAGAGCTCAGCCTACAGTGCAAGCCCTGCCATAATATTTACCCTTATAGCCAGAGACTTGAGTCCCAGGTTTTTTTCTGAGATTTTTGTATCTGGCTTCTCTTCCAGAAAAATGAATCCTACCTGTTAAGGTCAAAAGACAGAGTCCTCCTCGCTTTCCCTCTTGTGTTCTCCACTGCCTCACTCAGCCTGATTTATAGCTATGTACAGGAGAGCAAAATCATTCTTCCTAGCTGGTCATATTATTTTTTTAATTTTTTTTTTTTTAGCTCAGTCCTATGTTTGTCTGAATTTTGATCATATTGTCCTTGAGCCCAGTGATGACCTACTGCTGCTGACTGAGTCAATAATTACAGCAGCATTTTGGACACCAGAGAAGCAGCAGTATGCGCTGCTAAAAAGGTGGCTGGCACATAGACCCTGTATGCTGGGCTTTGTCCCCTCATCTAATGGCCTATGTGGGCTCCAGGTGGAGAGTTCTCCTGTGGACAACTTCATAGTGCCAAAAGAGAAATATACAGCTGTTGTTTCAAGGGATGGATGCAAGCTGACCTGCAGCTGGGCGAAAATGTCTCAACAAATTATGCCTCGATGAGTGGTCTCCCTGTCAGGTCAACAAGAGGCAGCAGAAATGATCTGTTCTCCCAGCAAGTGCTTCCCTAGATCTGGACACCTGGTCCCAGCCTGTCTCCCTTTCTTTCCGTGGTGTTTAGCTCACCACAGTGGCACATGCTCAGAAATGCCTCTGGGAAGGGACAGAGCCTTCTACAAGCAAGAGAAACGGGAGTGAGCTCCTCAGAAATTAAGGTTTGCAGGCAACATGAGCATAGGAAGAAGTGCTCAACATCAAAGGGCTGATGGAGTGAGAGGAGGAAGGTGAAAAAAACTAATGAGAGAAGGAACAAATGTTCTAGAAGACCTGTAGTGTATGGAAGGAAAAAGGCAGTAGGGGAAGACAGTCAAGGCAGGGAAGACTGGTGGTGGGAAAGAAGGAATAAAAGAAGGAGTGAAATACAAATTAACTAAAGAGCAGAGAAAAATACCTATCCCTGTAGTAGGCGGACATGGGTGACTGAGGAAGAGGAAAAACTCCTGTGGTTTCATTGCTGTAACAGGAGGATGCAGCTGCTAGATCTGCTCAAACAATACTTGGGAGCTGCCCACATGCTCCTCCGGGAGGTCCTGATCCTGAGTATGTACTGTGGGACACCACAGTGCTGAAAAGAGCTAAGAGCTTACAACTGTGCTACAAGACAAATAGACACTTATTCCTGTGTAGTAAAGTGCTGTGCTTAAATATTTAATTGTGTTTTGGTTTACAGTAGTTTACTGGTGTTAAAGCATCCAAAACATGCTCACAAAAAAAAATCAGCATTTTAAAGCTATAAATTATTCTGGTTGATCTTCTTTTTTCCCCCTCTAGACAAAAGTGATCATTTGACAACAGGCTCCCTCAAACAGTGCAGTCTGATAGTCTCATTACAAACTAACATATTCTCTCACACGTTGAACCAAACTACTGAGAATGTAGTAATTGATCATTCATAGATGCAGAGTGGTAGCTAATAGCATCCTCACTTACCTTCTAAACACTGAGCATAGTTAAAATAAATTCAGGATGTATGCATGCGGAAAACTCAATTGCAGCCGCATCGGAGATGAACCAAAAATGGAAGCATTCAGAAGTGCTAGTGAAAAATCCAAATAATGACCCATAGTAGATGTCAGCCTGAGAGGATAACACATGCCCTGTAATTATCTTAAAGGGACTCTGTCTGTGTGCTCTGTAAATGTATGTACTTCTGTCCAAGTAGATGTACCATACAACTGGGTCCTGAAGCCAGGCAAGAAAGCTTCTCCCAGTGTGGCCTCAGGACCTGTGTGATGTTTCCTTTTCTGGACACATCTAGACTTCAGTCTCCATTGTATAACTGGTAAAGTAAGCCAATGCAGCTACTGGATAGGATAGGTATGGTGGAAAGACAGATGAAGGTGGATGTGCCACTGTTTATCTGCTGAGGCTGTCAAGGCTTTCAGGGCCCACTTCAACAGGGAAATATTTTTAAATTCCATATTTTAAAAGTATTTTTAAAAACCCAAACAGGTAAAAAAAGTCTGTTTACACCTTGTAGATAACTTAGGGTGTGCTGGATGCTTCAAGTCACTGACATTTTGGAAATTAGCCCTTTGAGTTTGTCATGCTTGACCTGTGATTGCTGCTTTGCATGGGGCAGCAGCATGTACATGGTGCTGGTGTGTTACATGTGCACAGCCCCAGGTGGCCAGGCAGAACAGGAGAGCTATTACAAGCACTGCAGTGCATGGAAATGGCAATTTTATGGATAATACTATGTGGTGATTTATTAAAAGCTGTGATTCTCCAGCAGCTTTTATTGTATCATCATAAACCAACACTCCTGTATAGTGCATTAAGCTGGGCAATTCTGTTGGTTCCTCACCAGGGCTGACAACACTATATGTAAGATTGCATAGGGTGGGCTGGTGAGCTGGAAGTGCCATTGCTCTAAATGGATCATCAAGAGATGAGAAAAAGCCACATGGTCAGCACAATGTGGGTGTTCTCAAGGCAAGGGAACCCACTAGGGAGGGGTAAATCCCGCTGTTCTCTGCATCAGTCGGTGCTGGTGGCTCGCAGGCCTGGAGAGACTCTACCTCAGCACCAGTGACAAAAATGGCAGGAACTGTCTCTCTGCGTTCAACCATTAGGGCAGGTAATAGGAGCTCACTGGTTCCTGACCCTGCTCCCCTGCTAATCTGCTGCAGGACATTTGGGCTGTAGCTTGACCTCTTTATGCTCTAATTTCCCCTTCAATAGCACGTGAATATTAGCTGTTTTGTTCAGGTATTGTGATGCCCTGTTAAATGAGGGAACATGCATTAGACCCAGTGGGAATGGGGTATGCAGCATTATTAGGGTGTATACAACTCTACATTTTGGGAAACATTTATATTCCACCTCTTAAATATCTTTCGCAAGCGGAACTTGCAAAAAAGCAGGGCAAGCACTGCTAACACAGCTTTGCCACACACTGTCAAGTGCTTATAAACTCTATTTATAGCTACAGTTAAAGATTCAAATATGCAAGCACGCCATTAAAAGACCACATTAATGAGCCCTTAGAGAAAATATCTCACAAAGCCTTTTGAGCTTGTAACTGCTCAGTTGTTCAGGGCTTCTTGCTTGTTAACATTCATAAAATATAAATACTGTATACTAAACACCAGCACTTTGTGGATCACAATGACTTATCTCCCCGGCCGCGCTGCAAGGTGCGCGGGGAGAGGCAGCGCGGCGCTGCTGGGGTGGCCGAGCTCCGCCGCGGGCTGCCGGGCTGCACATGTCGCTCACCCGCCGCCTTATCTGGGACCTGTCTCTGCTCTGCAAAGCTGAGTGGCAGATTGACTCGCAGGTCAGTATCTGTGAGTATAATTTCAGAGGGAACAATCAAACCTATTAGCTGAGAGTGGCAGAGCTGGGCCTCCTTGCAGCTGCGGCTCCTGAGCGTGGCAAGTATTTGGAGCAAAATCTAATAGATAAAAATCACAGGAGATTTTTTCCTTTTTCCTTCGACATAAGCTAGCTGATGAGAAGTGTCATTTGAAAGAGAAAAAAGTTGCTATATTTGATTTGTCATTATTTCCCCATTGTCCCTTCCTGCCTGTGATTGTATAGTTCCCATTTTCTCTTCTTTGCCTCTCACAGAATTCCATAATTTAGGTTGTGACAGATGCTCTTGCTTAAATGTTTTTGATACATGTTTTATCTGAAATTGTTTTATCAAGTCTGCATTGTGTAAACAAAAATCACCGGAGCCCATTTAAGAATAGTTGTCTGTAACCTTTAATATTGCATTTCCATCCATCCACAAGTCTCAAAGCACTCAAGCAGTACAGAAGGCCATTTCTGTGTTTATATCTGCTCTCAGCAAGCTGCAGAAGCTGAGGTAGGGCAAGATCAAGTAACTTCTTGGATGCTATTTGCTGGCACATGTTAGCAACCAATCTATGTCCTTGTCTTTGTGCTTTTGGTCCTGTAGCCTTTCAAACAGAAGGTGCTCTCCTGGAAGGAATAATTCTGCTCACAAAATGAAAAATAAGGACAGCAGGCTTTAAAAAGCTTCAGGGCAGTTCTTACTGTTCAAATGTGTCATTGATTTCAATAGTGCATTATCAGGCTTGTTAAGCAGGATCTAAAGTGCTTAGCTTTGTTTTATGGTGGTGAGTACCTGGTTGTTCAAAATATTAGCATCTTATTGCAGCAGGAACTGGCTCGTGCCATAAACTGCCCGGTGCTGAGACTGCTGCGCCATTACCGAGTGCCTGATAAAACAGGGGCATTTGCAATCAATTGGTGATGTAGGAAGGCAGGGCTGTGACACTTCCTGCTGCTCTCCTCATTAATTTCCCTTTATCTGTTTCGGTCTGTCTGTTGACAGAGCATTGCTGTCTGTCCCATGTCCTGTGCACAGGCTCCTGCTGGATTCCTGCCCCTGAGCCCCACTGCGGTTTCTGTCCAGCTGTGGGTGACACTCACACTGACTGTGCCAATAACCTGGGAGGCAGCAAGAAAAATCCTGTGGCCCAAAGGGTGGATTGCAATTCTGGGAGGTCTGGGTGGACTTCCCCTGGCCTGGCATGGGGAGCTGGTCCAATGTGCAGCAAGCTGGTGGCCAACAGAGTCTGTACATCGGCCAGTCAAGATGGACATCTCTGTCTCAGGCAAATCCTTTCTTGACTCCACTGACCATGCTGGCTGACCTCCACTAACTAAAAGGAGGGCATGATCCGATCCCCAGTTCCCACATTGCTGTTCAAACGTGACAAATTTTTGTGGTATGGAACAACTTTAACAGCAAAGTTTGAAATTCAGTCCAGAGCACCTGTCTCACATGTTATCCACTATGTTGTGAGATAAATCCTTTGTGGAGCTGTGGATGAGAAAGCCATCAGGAGTAGGCTGTGCCCTGGCTTCAGGATTTTGGTCAGCCAGTGTAGCCTGCAGCCCTGACCCTTAGCACCTGCAGGCATAGCCAGGGTAGGCTTCTTCTTTGGGCCGTTTTGGCAGAGATAACCCACGTCTTTAGGGAGTGAGCAGGAGACCAAAGGCTGGGGAAAATGTGGAGAGGTGTGGAGGAGATTGGTTTTGTAACCCACCATCATTTTGTATCTGAGTGCAGAAATGGCCCTGTGGGGCTTCAGCAGAGGAAAGATGAGGGTCTGCAGTTCTCCTGTCTTCCAGGAGCAGCTGGCAATGGAGCAGGGGCCTGGGGACTTGGGGCTTACAACAGCGACTGCCTCTCTCATTCTCTGAGGACTGAGCATTCAAGAGGTTCATCTCATCATCTTTTGCATCTGTGTAGGAAGCACATTCCCACCACTGAGGAATTAAATACTTTAAACCACTCCAAAGCAAACGGGTCATACCCGTGTTCTCCATGCTCTCAGTGGGAAAACAAAGCAAGCTGAATAAACCCTCGCTATCGGAGCCCAGAGGCTGCCTTGCTGGGAGTGATGCTGGCTGCAGGCTGGCCTGGGCTTTAGCTGTCTTAAGTACATATATGTTAAACTTCTGTGTGAAAGCAAAAGGGAAAATGAGACGGAATTATGTGGGCAGGTGGAGTGAACAAATTGGTATTGGTGGAGGCAGGACTTGTGTGTGGGACAAAGGGGCTGGAAAGTGTTAAAAATGGGAAGCTTCTCAGAGGAAAGCAGCTGGGCTTCTGAGAACAAAAAAAGTAATAATTTACAGAATTAAGAAAATATTTGTATTTTCAACTGGATTAGAGTAAAGCACTTAAGGTCATTCACAAATATGATTCTTAACTTCTGTACCCTGGTTTCCCTCTCCATAAAAGATAAATAATAACACTTTCTTTACTCACAGGGTGGTGTGAAAACAAGTTCATTCATATCTGGGAAGCATTTGTGCTGTACGGGAAGTATAGCAAAGACTATGAATATACAGCTAAAGCTGTGGGCTGGCACTGAGGCACTTGGCATCTCCCCAGATATGCCATGTATCATGCAAAAGAGGCAGGAGAGGAGGGTACAAAAACACAGGCCAAACTTAATGAGTTCTGAAATCAGGAATGTGTGAATCCCCAAAATTAGAAGTGCAAAAGCTTTGAACTCTCAGAAAACACTGAGTTCTCCACACTTCTCAGAACACTGAGAGGGGCATATGTTTTCTTAAAAAAACAGCAAAAGGCAATGAAGAGGTAGGATGCAGTCAGGAAATACTCAAAGATATAGTCCATGGAAATCAAGAAATCTGTATGCAACTGAGAAATAGTTCTACTTGGAGTAGGGATGACCACTGTGATTGACTGGGGGAAACAAAATGAGCAATAAAGAGAGAATATGAGCCTTATAAATCAGCAGGGTCAGTGCTGCAGGAACAGGTAGAAGAACTGATTGTGAAAAAATGCAAGAAAGTGACCCAAAAAGCTGAGACAGAAAAAGAAGGGAAAATATGTGAACATGATAAAAAGTTTTTATAAATTTGGTGTGTAGGAAGCTGCAGGTCAGCTGGGGATACAGCCATCGTCTTTCTGAGCAACAGGGGGGCTACCTTGACTAAAAGGGGGATATTGCCTGGAAAATGAATTACTACTTGTACCTCAGTCTTCAGTAGGGAGAGATGTGAAGTCTGTCACAGTTTATAGATGTTTTCCAAGGACAGAAGAAAAAAATCATAAACTCTAAAGGCTACCAGGGAATCAAACAATTGGCTAAAGAATTGACCTAGATAAAAAACTATTCAAAAAGTGGGTAGTTTATACCCCAGGTTTATCCTAAAAAGTAAATGTCAAAGGAATGAAATCATCCAGGAAACTTAAGCTGGCTATGGGAGAGGTACCAGAGAAGTTAAGGGGAGACATTGTTGCATTTCAGACTTTTAAAGGGAAATAACAGAGGAAAAATTGGCTATCAGCTTCAGGGAGTACTTAAGACAGCTGATTGTCATTACTAGAAAGGCAGATAAAACCGGACACCAATTATTTTACTTCATTAAATAAAAGAAGAAAAAACGGGGTTAAGAGGAATAAAAGATTAATTTTAGTATCCTCAGATTTCAAGAGTACAAGGATTCACCACTTGAATGTCACATGAGGCACCACTGCGTAAGATGGGAGATATGGGACTGAGTTTCTTGATGCTGGGCTTGATAATTGAATCCAGATGACAAATATGTAGAAATTATTTAGGGTAGGGGTGGATAATGGAGTGACATGCTCATATACTGAACTCTCTTAGCACTGTACAGCTGTCACTTGGAAGAGCACAAGGAAGCAAAGACATCAAAGAAAGAAGCATGAGGGAGAGCAAAGAGGAAGAAAGCTTTTGGAAGCAGAGAATGTTTGCACTGGTATATGGAATTTAACCTGAAAAAAATGTTAAGTTGGGAAAAAGAGTCAAGGTAAAGGTGCCTTAAGGAGATAACTGGGGCAAGTCAGCATAGGAAAAATATCTGAGGATAGCAGCCAAGTTTCTGTTTGTGTTCCTTTTTAAGGTTCAGGGAATGAAAGAGCTAGGCATGAATGTTGCAACATCTAATTTTTATGTACTTTGATGGAGTTCATAACCTTAACGCTTGCATTTGCACTGCTTGAGGAGACAGAGCTACCCAGCAATGGGGTCCAAAGCTTGTTTCATACTAAGCTGGTGCCTGCCCCACAAGAAGTGCTGCAGATCCCCAGTGACACAAGGTGGTTTAGAGCCTCTTTCCATGCAGTGTTTGCTGTGGAACAGGAGCACAGCTGGAGCTGGGCTGCAGGCACACCTTGCAGCTGACTTGCTGCAACCTCCTGTCACGAAGGTGATCGGAGCATGTGGCTGGGATGTGGGGACATTGAGTTCAAAGCTTGCCCTCCCTACCTGGAGGTGTCTCAGCTCTGTGATCTGTCTCAGATCTCCTCTGTGACTCCTTCTTGAATTAGGTCTTTTGGATTTCTCCTAAGGAAAGCTTTTCTAATTTTTTGTGTTGTCATTGGTCCGCAGAGAGAATAAGAGCTGGGCCCAGCAAGGCTGCCCTGTATGGCCCAGGTGCCCTCCTGCTGATGTTCATATTTCAGCATGACATGGAAAGTGGGTAAGATTGAATATGTTAATATTGAAGTTTTGTGTTCCAGCATTCATCTGCAGAAGGAGGGAGGCAGAAGGGCGGTAAGTAAGAGAAAATGGGCAGCCTTAAGGGCATGTAGAGCTCTAGAATTTTTGAAGGGAGAATATTCAGATACATGGAGGTAGGAGAAATTGAAAGAAAATGCTAGATTTCAGCTTACTGCAGTAGATTATGCCAGATTGACTGATATCTTTCTTTGATTAAATTGAATTTTATGTCCTAGATAAAGGAAATGCTTAGTTCTCCTGCTCAGGAAATGTAGATGCCTGGTGAAACTGGATGACCTGAGAATTAAGAAGGAAACTATGAGACAGAAAATGATTTGGCTAGTAGGGAAATGACAGTGGGTAAGTTTCAGAGGGGAGGTAATGGAGTGCAGTTAACAGAGGAGTTTCTGAAGAATCATCTTCAGGACCTTGGTACGAAAAGGAGGTAATGACATTTTCTGCAGCCCCTGTATGAACAGAGAGGAAAGGCTGATACCCCAGGACCTGAGCTGATCACAGAATGCTTTGGTGTCAATGGAGGCAGCCGGGCAATCCTGGTTAGACACTGAAGGCAAATGCTTACAGTGAGCTGCTGGGAGTAGCTTGCCTTCCCCCAGGAGAAATACTTCCCTTAATGCACGAATTTTACTATGTCAATGTCTCTATGTATTTCAAATTGGTATTGTTAAGCTGTTACTATAAATGATATGTAGACCAAGGTACAAGGGAGACCATGAGATGCCAGCTGCATTCTCATGCATGTTTTTCATTAATCTAGCCCCACAAAAGTTGGCAAAATCTTTACTAACTCCCAACTGTGACAAAGCAAATAAGAGATCCTAACTTCTAACCTAACTGCTGTTGGCATTTACCTATCTTCAAAGCAATTTTTTTTTGTATTTCTCTATGTAGATAGCAAGAAATTAAGGAATGCCAGAGCTGCTTTGCTATGGCCGCAAAGCCTCCTTGAGCATTAAACTCTTCCATACAGGCTAGACATTTGCAGTCACAACCTATACTTTCATCAGAAGATGTGAACTGCTCTTGTAGGAGATCTTTACCCCTAGTGAACTCAGGCAATAACACATTGTGTGTAAATATGAGGCCTGTCTGACACTTGAGTATTACACAAACTTTATTTTGAAATAGGTTTTAGTTCTAATGAACTTACATGAACAAAACCAGCCCAAATTTCTTAGTACTGAGGCAATTTTTATCTCTGAGGGGCTGGGCTTTGTTAAGACAGTCATGCATCCTCAACTTACAGATCAAAATGCATTATAAAACACTGTTCCATACCATCTTCCTTTTTTCCTTCTTTCTTTTCTCTCTTCTCATTAATTTCAATCATGTAATAAGAAAAGCCCAGTTATGTTAATTGGTATGACTCCCCCTCAAGGGCATTGTGAAGCATAAAATAATTCCATTCATTACTGACAATGCAGGGACATGAGTTTTCCCTGGAGGATCTGTTTCATCTTGTGATTTGGTGACCATAGAGAACGATGATAGGATTAGGGACATATTGTTTTAAAATTAATTGTTTGTCAGGGACAAGCTGGAAGAGGGTGGGGAAAGAGGAAGCTTAAAATTCCACAGATTGTTTGACTTCGAGGTTCTTGGAGGCTGATGCATCTACTGGGTATTTATCAGGCAAACCCAGCTGCTGAGCCATCATTCACCCCAGCTCTAATTTTCTTTTTAAAAGGCAGCTGAGCTGATGTTTGAAACATGCCACAGACCGGCAGAGAGCTAAATCGATGTGAAGCTGGTCAGATTCATTTCTCCTTTTTTATTTTTGGGAGTCAGAATTTCATTTCCCTAAAATGCAGTAAGTGTTGGGGCATGAGCTTCCAGGCTGTCCAAAGATCATTTTGGAAACAGAGCCACCTTTCTGGGGTTTGTCCTCCCCTCTAACAGGTAGCCCATAACCTGCCAAGCAAAAGTCCTAGAGCGCAAACATTGGTGATTCTAGCTGAGAGGAAAGACCAATCCTTTTTTTTCTTTTCTTTTTTTTTTTTCTTTTTGCTGAGCTAGCAGAAAAAGCATCTATTTGTACTTTTGCTGCATTTGCACCATTTTCACTAGCAAAGGGCTGGGCTTTTTTTGGAAATCAAGCTGCTTTTGTGTGAGGAAGTGAACCTCCTGACGCTATGTCATTTCCCTTGTTTCCAAACAGCTTCTCGTCTGAGCACACAGCCTCCACTTAACATCTGGCTGCAAAAGAGCAGGGAACTTTTTGCCAGCCATTCCTCTGCTCTTTCCCTTGCTATTCTCAGATGATATTATCAAATCTTTACTGCAGCTTTAAATTTGTTGGGTTAACGTGCATACTTTTGCTTATTGTTCCTCCCATGCCCTGGATGGATTTACTGGTTTGGGGACAGCCTTCCTTAGCACTGAAGAGCAGGTCCAAGCCAGCAGTGCCCCACGTTGCACGGGTGTGTTCATTAGCTAAGTGCAAAGTCCTGACAAGCGTCAGACATGTATGTTGTTCCATCTCTTAGGCAGCCTCTGCTGAGGATTACTCATGAAAAATAATCAGTAAAATACGTTGCAGATGAGGGCTATGACAGGAGAGGTAACCCTGCCATTAAAGGTCCCATAATGCAAGCAAGTCTCCCTCACAGAAATGGAAACATGGATAAGGTCTTTTAACTGAATCAAAGGAGATCAATGCAAAGGCAATAACTCAAGAAATGGGTGCATTAACCAGAGAGCAAGAACCAATATACTCCAAAGCTGAACCATGGCTCTGGAATTAGATGTACTGAGGGGATACATACCAGGTTACTAAAAGCAACTGAAATCATAAAAAAACTGAAACAAAAATAATTACAGGTTTTCATTTTAATCATGTTGTATGGTAGAAACTGAGATTTGGGGGAGGCATGGGAGTAAACTAGCCTTATGATCAGAAGTGAATGACCGATTTGCTCTTTGGCTTATCTACAAGCCAGCCTTCTGTAACAGAGGATGTGACTGACTTGATGGAAAAGGAGCAACAACAGCCAGGGATCATTTAGTCACCTTCTCCAGGCTAGCCTGTGCTGAGAAGAGCACAGGCTTTCCTGTTGCATACGAGTAAAGGCTGGGAATACATGTTTTGTATTTCTACCCACGTGTTTTCAGAAAGAGAAACCCCAAACCAAACCAAAAAATGACAAGAAGCCTCAACAGTTGTAGGTTTGACAAACATTTTGGAAAGGTTTGTTCGGTTGGAAGAATGACGTAATACCAAGCTAATATGCATGTGAGAGAGCCAAAATCCCCAGTGGAAGAACTGTGGAAAAAAACACAAAGGGAGGGGGAAATACATAGTAAATGCAGCATCTGACAAGTGCAGCTGCTGCCACTTTAGGTATCCTGTGCCTACAACAGAACTGCTGAAAATAGTGTTTGATAGGAGTCTACTCCAGAATTTGGAGTCAGACACTGGCTTTATGCAGCTCCCACAGTAATTGCTGGGAATGTAAGTGTTTAGCAATGCTGGAGAAACCCCAGCAGGCTATAGTCTTGTCTAAATACACTCAGTGCGTGATCTTTTCTGGATTTTACCTTGTCAAAGAATAGGCTGAAATCCAGAGTTACCTGGAGTGTATGCACTCCTCAGCCTTGTTATCACACCCGTGATTGCTCTTTCACTTCCCACGCCTTGCCCACTGCTGCACTTTCCCGTTGTTTGGGAAGGTGGGGGTGAGCAGGGCAGTGGTGCCTGCTCCTGCAGCAGCCGAGAGCAGGATGGACACTGCCCGCATGGTCCAGGGGCCCTGGGGCGCAGCAGGCTGGCAGCTGCACGCTGCAGAAAGGAGGAGGATCCAAGACATTTCCTTAACTCTGGAGCTGGCTTCTGCTGAGACTGAAAGCAAAGGCTGTGGAGTGCATTTGATCCACCTGTCTGCTGGCAGGGATTGCTCTTTCCAGGGACTGATAGAGATCCCAGCTAGGGCCCTGGTGCAGGTAAACCCTAAGATGTGCTTTCATCCCAGCCCAATTTTCCAGCCCACTGTTGGGGATGCCTGGGGGTGTATGTTTGTTCCTGCAAGAACAAACAGAAGGGGTGGAAGCCAAAACACTGAAATCAGGTTCTAGAGATGTAACTACACCTTTGAATGCTCACTTCACTGCCATAGAGCAAGGAGGAAAATCTTAGTGAGAGACACTTGAACCTCTTAAGAATCATCTCTTGGCAATAAGGACCTCTCATGCATATTTATGTACAGCACTTAGCTTTATAATGGACACTTGAAAGACATTTAATTCATTTTTTTGCCTAGGAATGAAGCTATGTGGAGGGTGGCAAAAGTGTTCCAAGGTCCAAATATTAAAATACAGAAATGGTCCTGGTATTTCTTGCATGCCAGCCTAAAACTACGTCCTGGGAGCATACTGGTTAAGAATTTGTGTATTGATGAAATGAGTATGTGTTTGCAAGCATATATACCTACCTCTAAGAGTTAGTAAAAGCAGGTAGCTGCTACAGGACTTCAATCAGGCTTTCCTGGAAGAATTTCAAACAGGTCCTAGGGCCTGGTTAGGTCTGTAAAACCTTTTTGTTGCACAGAACTTAATGTTATTCATTATGCACTGAAAGCAAAATCATATGACTACCATTTCCTAAGTAACATAATTATCTTATTGATTCTTACGGGGCAAAACACTACTTTTATTGTTAATTAATACTGCCAGATCTGGTTATGCAATTCTGGATATAGGAAGTTCAGTTTAATGTGTGTGTATGGGGAAAAGTCTAAAAATAAACACTTTAGCTTTTTTTTCCTTTCAGAATGTGAGTATAGGTATTCCTTTGTGTGGTCCCTGTTCTTAACACTACAGGAAATACAACCTATTATCACTTTTCATCAGGGAAAAAGAAGCATAGTTAATGAAACAGAAAAATACCCTGTGAAAAGCATATTTAATAAGCTTTAAGTAGCTGAACCAAAATGCACAAGGCAAAGAAATGTCATGCTGCTGTTATGGAATCAAAGCTATTTTATGGGAAATGAAAAGAATACTTGGATCATTTCAAGGGCTTATACTTTGATTCTTATTTTATGTGGAAATTTATCAGGAAATTCTTATGCAGAGGGCACACAAATAATATCTTGTCTGTCCCATGGAAAAGACAGTAAGAAGGATCCATTACACACCAGGCCATATAACGACTTTGTGATTCTTTCAGTTCTCAGCCAGTGCTCTAATGAAATTCAAGCCTGCTACATCTGCCATACTACACTGTTAATTAGTTTTCTATTTATTTAGCAGATCTACAAGTGGAAAGCAATCTATTGCCAGTGAATTGTTTGACTTCTATGCTAAGTAGGATGCATTCCAATCCTCTGATGTTGAAACTAGCATGAATCCAACTTTCATCTCATTGCCATGTCAAATTAGCACCCAGCAGATTCTACATACAAAGACTTTTTTTTTCTCATTCATTTGTAAAAGACCTTGGAAGATCTTGGAAGTCAAGAAACAGAAGCTGAACAAATTTTCTCCAATCTCTCTCCATCCCGCTTACATGCTACAATGGATTAAATGTAGAAGGTAGAGAGGCTGTGGTTTGTTTATATTGAAACAGGAACATTATTTTAAGCAGACCGTGTTCACTATTCAAAACAAAAAATACTGATGCGTATTCTGCAGCAGTTTGAGTAAAATACTATCCAGCCTAAGAGAAACTCAGAAGGCCTTTGCAAAGTTATGATATGACTTTTGCTCATGCTTTGCCATTTTCTATTTCTGTCTGAATTCTGTAATATATTGCAGCATCCAAACACAACACGGTGTATGTGACTTAATCCTGTATTGCAGTGTCAACAAAGTCACTGGATTGTGAAAGTATAAAACAAAGCCAGATGGAATTAGAAAATAAATTGGCTAGAAATGAAGCCATTAATCCTGTTATATTGTAGGAGCCACAGTGTGCTGGGGGGAGTGTAAAAACACAAACCTACACCCTGAATTTGCCTTGAACTTTGGGGTTTTTCTAAAATCTAGATACAAACTCTGAATGTGCTCTTTTGGATCAGGCTAGTCGTAAAGAAGCCTTTATTGTACAATTAATAAGCAAAATGCTGTACCAAATTTTAGCAAAGCATTGACAAACATGATCTCCTACAGTACTGTTATTTGTGGAGCATCCTTGATAAAATTCTTATAACAGTCAAGGTGCTGATTTTGAGTAATACACAACATAAATCAGAGAAATACAATAAATAGCACAGGACAGCAACGTAGAAAAGCTGGGTCCAAGAGCACACTGGTGGTAGTGTTCACAAAAGAATAGCTCCTTTCAAGAGAGAGGAAATAAATCTCTTTTACTAGACCAAATGATATTTTTGGAAAAATGTTTTTGAATTTCAGGTCTGAAACAAAAATAGTGAACTTTAACTGCTGGTTGAAAACCAGTCTATGTGAGTTTAACTTCATTGTGTTAATTGATTAGATGGCTTGAAATTCATATAAGAAAAGCTTTTTAAAAATAAAGATGGGATACTTAGAAAGTTTGAAGCCAGGACTAGGCTTAGACAAGAGTAGAAATTAGAAGATATCTGGAGGAGGCAGCATAGATTTAAATTAATGGCTGTCTGTCTTTCTGCTGTTTGGAGTAGTGGGATTTTTTTTTTTTCAGGGAGAGATATTTTCTTGACTTTGCTATTATTTCTTTAGCATGTTACTCTCTTTCACTGTTAGGGAGAGCAACCTAAAAGACTGGTAATTCTAATCCTGGGGAAAAAAGAATAGCCCAATATAGTGATATATTTAATGGTGACAAGAATTCTCTAGGGCTTCCTGGAAGCCTCCATTCCTACAGCTCAGTGTTTCATCATGGTAGAAAAAAGGAAATAAACTGAATGAGTCAGAGTAATTTTCCTAAATTTTTAAAAGTTGTTTTCCTGTGTTTTTGGCATATTCAAAAGGACTGAACAGTACTCCTTAACAAAGCATGCCATTAAGTAAATGTTGCATGTTTAATGGCTGGGTTTGAACTTTTGATAGTCAGGAAAAGGAAAGAATATTATCCAGGATTTATTCATCTTTTCCAGTGTTCACAGAGCTGAATGGACTGAAACAAGCAGCTGAGGCTGGAGGCAGAAATCTGAAGGCTAAAATTGTGCTAATGAAGATCTGTGATGTATAAGCACGTCTTCCAATGATTAGGAATAAATCCATGAGCCTTGCATATACCTGGTCTGCAGGTTTTCCAAATGGATAGATTATCTGCATAAACATACGAAACAGTTGCCAGAAAAACTCCTGCTCATTATGAACTGCTCACAATCTTCCTGTAAGCTGCCAGAGCTGAATCTCAGCCGTAACTCCCCTTGTTTCTGCCCAGATGGGAAAATTTGGCTTTATCACATCTCTCCCTGGGTTCTTGGTGTGTGTGTGATATGGTGTGTCCTCTCTTACTGGTTGCTTCTGCCCCAGTTCAGAGGGGGGCAGAGAGCTCATCCTGCAAACAGCTGCTGCAGCACTTCTCTTTTGATCAAGTTGTGTCTTATTTTCCACAGTAGTATAAGAAAAGGAGTTTGTCTAAACTCCCATATGCAACCAACAGATGCTTGTGAGCATGGATGTTGTATAATCAGTGAATGAAAACTTATAAAATCTTTAAACTTGCAGAAAGAATTCAGAATTTCAGCAAATTTCTGTCTTGTCTGGCTGGTCGTTTCGATTCGTTACAGGAAAAAAAAGCCAGTTGTGCATAAACTCCATCTGTTCTTACGGAGTACTGTGTATGTTGTTGGGAGGGATATTGGAGCAATGTGGTTGAAAAACCAGAGAAACTGAATATGGGATAAGGATTCCATTTGATGCAGAGAAGAGGCTGCAATAATAAGCAATTCAACTTTTTGCAAAAATATTGGCAGAAAAAATTGATTGTGTAATGTATGTAATGTAATGTATGCCTTGAAAGAAATGTTCTAAGTTATTTAAATCACGCCTTCATTTTGCAATGCTGTGTAATATGTTTATACCAACTTTACCTCTAATCCTTGCTTATGTAGATGCTGCACTGAATTCCTTCTCTCAGTATCCAGTACAGCAAGACACAGACTTTACTGAGTAGTGGAATCAAAGACTGAGAGTGAAGGTGCCATTTCATAAGATGACTGACATAACTCAGTTTAATTGTTGTTCTGGTCTGTGATACAAAGACACAGAATTTTGTTACAAGATTTAGTTGAGAAACACCCAGCGTAGGAGTCAAGACAGTAAAATGTGATTTTAATTGTAGGAAAGATAAAAAAGCATTTGTGGAAGGATAACATGAGGCACATACTTCTCCTAATTTGTACTCCTTACTTTTCCACTCCCTATACTCCGTAGTAGAGGTAGCTGGGGTAAGACGTGGACTTAAATTTTCGGTGTGCTACAACACAGCAGCCAGCAGGTTGTATTACAGCAACAGGCAGAAAGAGTCAACCCAGAAACCTCTACATTTCTTTGGGTCTGATGCAATTTTACAGAGCTGCAAAACAACTCTGGTGAAATCGTGTTTATGCATGGAGATCCAAATGGATTGGAGAGACAGCAGAGGGAAGATGGGGGAGGAGAGGAAGCACTGAGCTCTACTTCCCACAAAATACGGCCTCTGGAAATAAGATGGTGCCAAAATCTCTGCATTTGTTATGTGCTTAAAAGGTCCTTTATAGTTTAGGCAAGAAAGATCCTTGTCCTGACAAGCTTACAGGCTGATTGAAACCTTTGTGTGTCTGCACAACACAGCAAAATAGAAAGTGAAAATACTATAACATTGTTTGTGTCAAAAAATACACTTCAATTGTACCAGCCATGAGAAAAGGCTGGATGTTAATGCAGGACAAGGGGACATGCACATGGAAGCCAACCAAACTAACACCGCAGGGAGAGTGGCTCCACAGGACAAGCCTGGGTAATTAGGCAGGAAAGAAATGATGCAGAAAGCTTAGAAAGTCAGGAGTTGTGAGACATATGGAAAGAAGAGCAAACTGAGTAGATTTAATTGTCTGCATTACGTGTTTGAAGTTGGAGTAGCAGATGAAAGGAATAAGGAAGAGGTAGCCACCAAAGAGGCTTTAAAGATATCATCTGGACCTGAGAGGCAGAAGGAAGGCGAGAAGTTGAGCTGTGAAGAAGTAGTAAACTCAAGGAAAGCTGAGGATAAGGTACATCTATTTTGGTAAAAAGCATGGCAGTGGAAGATTAAGGTAAGGGGAAAAAGGGAACTTGAGGGTGAGATGTGTATTACAGGGACAGAAGAAGGAACAGAAGCATTGGAAAAGGGAGGAAATATGCCCTTTGCAGGTGGGAGAATAGAGGCCTAGTAGATTATCTGTGCAATTTAATAAACAAAGCCGTAGCAGAGGATAGAGGGTTACCATCGCTTTTAGTGACCTCTCTGAATCTATATGCAGTACCCCGTCTCAAGGAGTTTATTTACAGATTTCCTAGTAATAGAAGCACAGGTAAAAAAATTCGTATGGAAAGTTGTAGAACTTTTCTAGTCAGCACAACAGAAGCAAAATAGGGTGAAAGTTTCAGTGATGTGTATCAGAGTATGGTCCAACACAATAAAATAAAGTAACTTTTAAAGAAAAAGTGGGTTAACTTTTCAGGGAGGAACAGTTCCCTGGCCCCCCAGACATTATGTGCTTGTGTGCTTTGCACTGTATTCAGTGAATGAATGCATTCTTAAAATGTCTGCAGTTACAAACTTTATTTTCCACAGCACATGGCGTCATGCCTCTGGCACTCTGTTTATCACCTCCTTACTGTGGCTGCTCTGTCCCATTCACGACAAGTGCCCTTCACCACCACCCTCTGAATTCCTCTTGGGTTCATTTTGTTCTTTGCTTCAGTTCCTTGCATTTTTCTGCTTTCACGTTACATTTTTGCTGCTGCCGATGTTGAGAGGCACCACAGCTATCTGCTAGGTAGTTTCCTTTTCTCTATAGCTCCTGATTCCCACAGGCACTGCTGAATGTTTCCCTCCTTGTTTCGGGAAAGGCTTTCTTCTGCAGGTGACCTGGCACCCACAGCATTAGTTTGCTCCTTTCTTTCTGTTTGCAGTTCACTCTCTTTTCCCTTAAGTGAATCACAGATACCAATGAACACTTGGGTTTTTCTGGCAGCAAATAAAAAAATATCTAACTCCTGTCTGCTGAGACTGAGGTTTTCTGTGAGAAGTGGTGAAGTCATCTCAGTGGTTTTTAAATTTTGGAAGACCTGACCTGTTTGGGGTGGTGGCAAGTGAAGATGCAGAAGAAACCTTTGTACATTCTGGTCCTGGGGAATGTCTTCTCTTCATGTTCCTTTTTTTCCATTTACCTTTGAGAAAATAAGCTTTCCATCAACAGAGCCTTTTCCCCCCAAGAGTTAGGAAGGATAGAGATCAGGACTGAGAAGTACCTGAGCTGGGGCATCTTCCACTCTTCTTCTTCATCATTAAAGGCCTTATCATGCATCGGGCACTTCAGCATTCTACTGGGTTGGAGGGAATTATGCACATAGTCCAGCACCCCATACTAATTATTTAAAAGAGGCTACCTGCGAGGACATCATGCCTCTTTCACTGGGCACAGTGCGACAGCCTGGTGGGCTTAATGCAGCAAATCCATTGCTAAAATGCAGGGTTTTTTTACATGGTATAATCAGTAATGTAGCAGTATATATTAAAAATCAATTATCTTCTTTGAGAATACATTTGAATGTGCCAGTTCATATCTGCATGTTTGTTAACTTTTTAAAAAGCATTTTATGCTTTTGATTTTATGTCTTTTTAAAAAAGGTAGTTATGTCATGACGAAATACAAAATGCTGAGTTTGAGACTCGGTTTATTTCCAGTTAATGATGTTGTGAAGTTTTCTGGCATTTTAAGCTCTATGATTTCTACTGCTGGTTATTCTGGGGTCTTTTATTTCAGCATGTTTGAATATCTGATGTAACAGAAACAATAATACAGATAAAATCTTTCCTTTTTCTGGTACATATCAGACACTGTTTATGAGACACAATTTTAACACCTTCCAAATACAATCTTTGGAATTAAAAGTATTTTTTACTTTTTTTTTTTTAACTTTTTTATTTTTTCCTTTTTTTTTCTTTTTTTTTTCTTTTTTTTTCTTTCTTCTTTTTTTTTTTTAGGAAAAGCCCCTTTCAAGGGGATATTGTAATTTTAATCATTGTTCTAGAAAATTGGGGATGAAATCTTGGCATCATTGAATCAAGTTATTCATTGAAGTCAGGTGGGCTTGAATCTTCTTTCTAGTTTAAAAAAAGGGGTTATCTGGTTTCATGAACTGACTGCATTAAAAATCCACTATTCAGTTTATGCTCAAATATTCTTACTTCTGAATTACAAGAACCTGAACAAAGGTAATTATTTGCTTCACACCCCATGACAGCAGAATAACTGAGGCCATTTACTTTCACACAGGAAAGCCAAGCCCACTGATCCTCAAGAAACCATTCTGAGAAAATCGAGTGATATCAGTACAGTTCTCACAGGTTTCACTCATGTAGGAATGCTCATTCCTCTCTTCCTTGCTGGCAAGAAAATAATTTTAGAGTAAAGAGTTCTCCTCATTCTGCAGCCCTGGGCTTCTTCACAGAACAGCCATGGTATGATGTGAGATTTAAAGTCACTACTTTATTTCACACCCATTACTGGCTCCAGACACAACCTTCCCCCCAGCCCTCTCCTGTGCTTGGAGACACAGTGGGTCCTCGCTTCTTCCTGCAGGTCTTTCTTTGTGACAGTGTTTTTTCTGTCATCACCTCTGAAGTACAGCCAGCAAGGCACTGTTCAACACAAATCAAACACTCTGTGTCTGAACTAGAGCTGAAACTTTTATTGGAAGAGATATTGCAGTATTGTTCTTGGAGTTTTAAGCAAGCTGCACCACTTTTCTGTGATGCACCTGGCCAAAAGGGAGTGCAAGTCCTTCTGTGAATGGAGACAGAAGTCTTTGCTTCGCTCAAAACTGCTGAAAGTATGTGCTGTGCATTTCTTGCTTCAAGGTTCCCTAAGGCATCAAACCCAGCGGAGAACTCACGTGGTCAAGCTGAACATGGTGTTTGTCACCAGGAGCTGCACAAGGCAAGATCCCATTTCTGACCTCTCAGTTTCTGTTTCATGCCAAAGGTAAGAACAGACACACCACCTCTCTAGATGGGGAGATCTGCCTTTAAATTTATTTCCTAATTCACTCCTTAAACTTAACGCATCCAACACATTTTGCTGCTAATGCAGCCTTCTGTGAATGAAGATACCAACACCCAGAAGCTGTTTCTCAAGTCTCAAACCCAATTATTCTAAAAACAAAGCCTTTATTGTATTTGACTGAAGCGAAATAAACTTGAAATTCAGATTTCTTTTGAAAAGAATGGTCTGCTAATTGGTGTTGAGTTTTAAATGTTTGAGCTTGTTTATTCCTCTCACTTCCTTAAACGATGTTTCAGAAACATTCCTGTTACTACAGTCTATTAAATCAGACTTATCAAAAAGGAAACATTTATTGATATCTTGAGAGACGTGTGTGTCTAATTAAGGTTGTGTTGCTGTGCATATTTTATATTAAAGTAAATGTTTCCTGCAATTTGACTTTAATCAGGTCTGAAGGGCCTTAATAAGTGTTTGGCTCAATCACTTATTTTTTGCTCCTTTCCCTGGACCAAGGGAGGAAGTTCTGTATCAGTTTGCAAACTCACATAATTTGCCTTCAGTTGTGGAAATTCTGCCACATGCTTTAGTATCTATTTAATACGTCTGTTCCTGGAAATGTTGGCAGCTGGTACTAAATGCACATTTTTGATGGAGCTGGTAAATCCAAAAGAAGTCTAGAGTATTTGTAGATTGTCATTTTGAAGTGTGATTAGATAGCTACTTTGCATATTTCATGGCTATTTCACCCAGTTTTACTGGGAACTATGATTACTAGAAGAAAAGAAGAAATATTTTTAGATTTCTAAATTCCTGGTTTCCAATTTACAAGGTTGGTTTTCTTTGTCTTGCACTGTTGTGCAAGGTCCCTCTTTGTGCGTGTATTGTTATCCTTTGCTGTTTCCTTAACTACCTTTCTTGTTTCATGTACAGTGTTAAAAGGGAAATTCGCTGCCAAGATGTAGCCATTGAAACACCTGTCTCAGGCATGGGTTCTATTTTTCTTGTGCTGTCCCTCATCTCTATTCTTAACTGCATCCTTCATTAAGTAGGGGCTTTTTGGTGCTATAATTTAAATGATATGGTATGTAACCTGATCTTAAAAGATAATTTAAAATATTATCAGAGAATAGCTATCTCTGTTTTCTCTGTGAAATTCTGCCAACTTTGAGTGAAATGTCATATATGCCTATGTCCAGGTTTTTGGAGGAGCCATTCATAATGCAAGAATAAGCTTATCTAACTAACTATAACATTTCTGTCAAAAAGATGTGTAAGAGATTGTTATCTTAATTCTGCTGGCAGAGGGATGTAGTAATACAGACCTCTTTTACATGGTATATTTAAAAATATGTGTACACACACTACTGTATATTAGTGTACTGACAGATTCACACTTACAGAAATACATATATTTGTGGGAGGAGACAAAGATTTCCTTTTTTTTATCAGACTTTTCTAAATTTTGTCAATCTCTTTGTTGCTACTCTAATTAATATACTATGTAATAACTTCAAATTAAAGCTGTGATCTCCCTGTAATAGATGGTTTACACATAATAGGGAGAGATTACTTTTGCCAGTGATATGATGGCCCAAATAGATGTAGCAGATAAGAAGAGGAAGAAAGGAAAAATAGTTATTCCCCACTGAAGGGCCACTTACTGATAGAATCGTCCTGTGGTCTGATCAAATCCTGGGAATTACACGTGCACTGAGAAATTCGGCAGTGCCAGGGAGTGCATCCCAGTGGCAGTGCTGTTCAGAAGAGCCTAGGGACAATTTTCCCCCAAGGCTAACTAACACCTTCTCAAAGACTTGCCAGGCACTGTTGGATAAATTGCCACGCTGTGTTGGATGAAATCTCAACAGTATGAACACAGACAGCCCAGGGTGAGCAGAATTACGGTTGCAGTTTGATCCTGGTTCTGTTTGTTAAACTTTATAGATGAGAGGCAGAAAAAAAATCTGTATTAAAGTTGACATTAAATTCAAATTTCTTTTGTCTCATTTCAATGTCTTTTTAGATCATTACTCTTATTCAGATGACATTATTCTTAAAAATCACTCTAGTGACTAAGGCAGTGTTTAAAGAACAAAACAAGCCCTTTTATCTTTCTCAGACAAATATCACAAAATGTTAATTGATTAGTTTCCAGCTTTGACTTTTTTTTTTTTGGACAAATGAAAAAAGCCAAAAATAGCTGGTTCAGTAATAAACTTTTAGAATGCTCCCAAATTACATCACGTAATTAACACTCAACTTATGAGCATTTATATTTGCAAACTTGGTAACAAATTCAGTCCACACAGTTTAGGAACACTAAATGATCCTTAGGAAGAAATAATGGGTGAGGCTTCTGTAAACTACATTTATTTAATACCTGATATTCAATAGCTTTTAAAAGAAAAAAGAAAAATTCTCACACTTTGACAAAGAAAATCCTTGACAAACAAATTAGCAATGGTTATGTCAGAAATGGAATGGAGGCAAATTATTATGTTCTGAAACGGAATATTTATTCTTGAAATAACAGTGTAGTCTCCTCCGTTTACTCTGTTCTCCTTCAAGTAAGTCTGCAACTTTTGCCTGTATCATCTTTTGCCTTTCAAATAATCACTCTGTATCTATAAAGTGTGAAGATTCTGCTGGCAAAAGTAGCAGATAAGAAAACAGCTGTCGAACAGAAGCCTCTTCTTCTGCCCTTCCGCCTTTGGACAGAGAAATTGAAACAGGAGAAAGCAGGGTAAGAAAAATACTGTGCTTGGAGAATAAAACTCTCCCAAATCCACTTTCCTCCTTCCTAGGACAGCACTTGTTGATATTGGAAGCTGTTTGCCTGAAGAACAACCATGAACCTCTTGATGATTTGTGAAGAAATCTGGAGTTGATTTGTGTAAGAGGGAGGAATGATGTTCTGTTTTATTCTACCAGCATCTCACAGCCTTTCTGCTATGACACTTAGGCCTTACAGGAGTTCCATGCCCAAGGCAGTAAATCTTTGTGTCTAGAAAAGGGAAATTTATCAGGTTTTTTTTTGATGAAGGTTAAGTGTCTGAAGGATATTTCTGGAAACTAGATTGCTGGGGAATCCTGATAGAACTGTGCTAATGAATCTGAAATACGAATTTGAACGCTGCTTCTGTATATGAGAAGAAAAAAACATGCATCACCCATAACTTGAGAAAATTTGCAGACCTGTTTTGTTGGGGATTTTTGTAGACCTGTCATTTGAGAAACTTGTCTAAGGACATATCATAGACCTTTAAGCACTTTGATAATTGTGGCTTCAGCACTTGTACCTTTCTGTCTGCTGTGAGCTCTAGGTCTATCTCTCAGCAGAAATTGAGGCATCTGTGAGTACAGAGGGAGAGAGAATTTTTGTGTTTTACATCTAATTCAGTTGTTTAAGCACCAAAGACAAATACTATAAGCCTGTACATCAAACTCACCAAAAAAAAAAAATGTTTTGCAGATTCCCTTTCAGTTCAGTGCCATCCGTGGGGGTACACCTCCCATCTGTGAGATGACTCTGTCACACTAGTATGGAAAGAGCTAGACTTCTCATAGCCTAGGCAGGTGGTAGACTCCATTTAGAATCCTGTGATTCAGCTGTAGGAAATTTCTTTTTGGGAAGGAAAAAAAAAAAAGGGAAATTTATGCAGGATGCCATTTGGAAAGATCTCAGCCACAAGATTAGGTGGACTCATGAAAGTACTTTCTTGGAAACACATGGCTGCACCCCACTGCCTTCAGATATGTGATAATGCTTCAGAATCAGTCTCAGAAAAAAGGAATATTGCTTGTTTTTGGTGTTCACCACTAAAGTTGAGTATTGGAAGAATTTACCTGCAATTCCCAGTGGTGTGTGTTTCTAATTTTATTTTTTTTTAATCCTTACATATCTTGTGATTTCTGAATTGGAACAAATTCAGAGGAAAAATAGTAAAAGATGTAGACTGAGTACAAACAAATAAAGGGGAGCTTCTACTGTTGGAAACCTTAACCTGTTTGGTAATCCTGACAGCGCTATAATTTGGGTCCTTATAATCAAAAATTACCTTTTTTGTTTCCCCCACTTTTTTCCCCCCCAGAGGTTAGAATTTTTCACTGGGACCCAAAGTCTGAATCTGCTGCGGGACTCTGACCAACAAAGCGAGAAATGCGCTCCTACCCTTGGCTGAAGCAAAAATCCGTAAGGCAAAAGATCACTAGGTAGGCTCATGGTCTTGCCTTAAAGAATTGACTGAAAGCATCAGCGTTGTATTTGCACAGTGGAATTTGTGTTTTCATCTTTTGGAAGCAGAGCTTATTCTAATAGGTTAGAAATCTGTGGATGCAGATTGGTTTCAGCGGAAGAAGCAAAGCACTCAGCTTAGGTAACTAGTTTATGTCCTATATTCTATTTAAGGAATGTGAACTAGCTAGTGCACAGGCCACAGGTCCCCCTGGTCTAGACAGGACTTTCTGGCTCCTCACACGGCCCCTTTCCACATGAGCCTCTGGGCCTGGAGAAGGCTGCATGCTGGCCAGAGGTACAGCTGACAGACACATGCAGATGATGCCTAGCTCTGGTTCATGATCTTTGTCCATTCTTAAATTTTCCTGTGCCTCTTCCTTTTGGGAAAAGTAGAGATAATTGCTTTCCTCATCATTAACATGGCACTCCTGTGCACTACAACCTCTCTGGCCAGTGTTTTTTTTTTTTTTTGGTTTTTTTTTTTTTTTGGTTTTTTTTTTTTTTTGGTTTTTTTTTTTTTTTGGTTTTTTTTTTTTTTTGGTTTTTTTTTTTTTTTGGTTTTTTTTTTTTTTTGGTTTTTTTTTTTTTTTGTTTTCTTGTTGTTGTTTTTTTTGGTGTATGTGTGGGTACTTATTTGGTATTATAAATGAAAGCCTTTTACAGGACTCTGATGTGCCTGCTCCCTGACTAGAGGTCATCCACTTTTCTTATCCCAAAGAAAAGACCTTGGCTGCTGTGCTATTTTTTATCGTCTCTCTTTGGGAAGGTTAATAGCTTAAAGGGAGCCCCCAAAGCCCTTACTCAAGCCAAACACTCTCTAAACTTTTTTTTCTTACTGTCCTCCATATAAAAGCTTTTTGCTATGCCTGCCTCTACCCCTCCTCCTTCTTCAAAGCTTATTCAAGTACATCATCTCCTCTTCCAACATTTACCAGCTTGATGCATTTTTTTCCACTCACCTATTAGTCCACTGCGTGCTGTACATGTGCACATAGAAGGAAGTCCTGCCTGCCCTTCCTGCAAACCCACCCCCAGAGAAAAAGAGGCACACCAGTATACAGGTGTGCAAGTGCATTTCACTAAGGTAACACTTAAGTGCTTCTATTTGCCCACGATGGACAAGTCCAGGTAAACTTGAAATCTCGTTAGTTAAGAGACAAAACTGAGATGATTTTTTTTTTTTGTTCACATTTAGGGAGTTTAAGTACTTCAGCAATATCTATTGTATCTGTGGTCACAATTGGTTGTGTAGACTTATAGAAAAAAAAGGCAAGGGGGAAAAGATTTAGGCTAAAGGATAAAAGATTAAACAAAAGTGATGCGATTTCAATTGTTAAATATTAATTTTTTATTAGGTCATATGCAGCTTTACTGTTTTGGGATCTGCTACACAAAGTTGTTTCACTTAACCCTTGAGTAACACAGGCAAAGTCATTGAAAATAGCAAAATCAGTGTTTTAAGGTCATAAACAATAAGTTTAGAACAAACGAAATACAGATGGCTTTACTGGATTTAATTACATATGAAACTGAATACCTTGAAAACAATGTACCATAAAAAGATAAACATATTTATTAGGACAATGTTTTATGAACTTCAGATATGCATATTATTAATATGAAAAACTGAGTCTAGACAGAGAAATACTATTGCACTTGAAGACCTAGTATTTTGTAATTGCTTCAGTAGGTTTTTAAATAATAGCACAAAATCACATTTTAAAATCTCTTGTTCTGCTTCCTGAATGCAGAAGAATTTACTGTCCCACTTGTGTGAGCTGTGGCCCTGTCTGGCACAGCTATGTGTGTACTGGAGAATAAAAAAGGGGTGGAAGGAAGGCAGAGATTAATCATAAATTGAAGAGGCAACTCTTATTGACAATGTAGTTTTAAAAGAATATGACATTATTTCAGTACTAGTATTTTAATGCCATTTACTCTTCCATCTATAAAAAACACATTCCTTAAGTTACAGTTTTGAACTAACCATTCTGAAAATAAATTAATATTCTAGTATATCTGGCTATAATCTCAGTATATTTTATTTAATAAAAAAATGTTCAGTTTTCAAAAAAACCCTGTCTCATAAAAACTAACTCTCCTGAGTAAGTGTACTGAACTCTGCAAAATCACAGCAAAACCAGTGTCATTATTTGACTTGTAAGTTCTAATTAAAGTATACTTAACTACACCTTGTATCATACCAAAAAATATCATGTTTATTACTACTGATGCTAAAAGAAGCTTGTACAGGACTGAAGCTTGGTCTTTGAAAATGAAAACACAAATCCAGTTAAGACTTCAGACAAGCTCTCATTTTTCAATTAACATGTTTTATTTCAATTTTATTCAGAGCTGAAACAAGAGTTTCATTTACAGCTGAGGAAAGCAAAGATGAAACTTTGTTCTTTCTTTTGTGCTCAGCCATACAATTTATTTTTCTCCTGGCAATGGATTTTAAATCTTTCCTTTTTTTTTTTTTTAATGGGAACTGTTTTAGTAAGCGCCGACATTAGAGCTGACAATGCTTTGTGTGGGTTTTTTTCCTTTTGCCTGGTTTCTGTGTCTGTGTGTGCAGGCATGCATTCATTAACGTAATTCCTCAACATTCAACAAGAGCGCATCATAAACCAGAGGAAAAAAGCCTCATAAATATTTAGATCCTCCACCTACCTTCCAAAACTAAAGTGAAAAAGAGTATTTGTGTGGACTTGGTTTGAGTTAATCTGCATATGAACTGAGAGGGGGTACAAAAGGATGAAAAGGTGGTGGAAACGAGCATACAAACCCCATAGTCTCCAGGGGGCCATTCATCTTGTTCTTGTCAATACAATCTCAGTCTCACTGCTTGGCTGTGCTCTGCGCATGACCCGACAGCCTGGCTTTGCAAAGGATGTGCGAGCTTTAGCCTGCTTTGCTTGCTTCTATCGGGTAATTTTGCCAGAGAGGAAGAAAAATACTTCACCCTTAGGAAGCTGGAGAAATTTCTCTACCTGCTTGTGGTCCACACACTGATATACAAACTTAAAACATTTACATAAAAGGACAAGTAGGTTATATGAAAAGCAATTTTAGGTAATTTGACAATTAATGAGATGTAGTGACATCATGATGTAGCTTTAAGCATACTACAAACCCATACAACTTGGGCCAAGGGTTGCATATATTTACATATAAAACTCTGCTATTTCTAACAAACAACACTGTCAAAAATTACAGATAAAAAACCAGACCACCCATAAAATTCAGGACTTGGTGTACTTTCACAATTGAACAGTCACAGAATAGTTTAGGATTCTGCAAATTGTTTCTATATATTTTAATAATGAGGGAATGTGTAATACATTACTTTTAATTTTATGATCTGAGACAAATTAATTTTGACTGATTACATCATACTACCTACATATGATGACTTCTGATCTACAACTACTGTTTTCAGGTATTCTTTTCAGCCAAAAGGGCATAAAGACCACTAAAGTCTATTACCACACACAAATAATGACTTCAAACAAAACAAAATTCTTGATCATAAACAGTCAAAACAGCAGTTTTTTGGTTTTTTGTGAGGACAAACTTAGAACGAAATATGTGTAACTTACTGACTTAATCAAACTCCACATCAGTCAGAGAAATTGAATTACAGCAAAATTACATAAATACTACATGCAAAATGGTCGTTTTAGTCACATAACAATCATTTATCTTACTATACTGCTAATCTTTTATTATCTACTTGTGATAACAAGTCCAAGCATACCGTTTTCAAATTATTCTCTATTTCACTATCCTCCTTAAATGAACTCAGTCGAAGTGGGGTTTTTGGTTGGCTGGTTTTTGTTACCAGACCTCCTCAAAACCCTGTCAGTGACCACACCAAAGTGACATCAGGTACAAGCAGGAGCGCGCAAGCTGCTCTGACTCCCCCACTCATCACCTGGTGTCACTCAGAGGCAGAACTCCGCCTACCCTGACAAACTGCTAATGAAGTACCAGGATGTATCTGTAGCCAGAGGGATAATTGATGTTGCTATGAACCTGTAAGACAGGTGCACACAAACTTCAAAATGGGACAAAAGATCAATTATGCCTCTAGTAATGAAAATCAGATGGATAGCTATAAATAGACTATCTGGAAGGAAAACCAAGGTAGGGATGTATATTTTAATTGACTTGCTAAAGGCAAGACCACCTTCTGGCCTGAAAATTGGCCATTTAATTGGCTAGGTCATGACTTCTTAAAACCAAGTCGAAAAATTCTAGAGATGGGGAAATGGTTTAAGTCAAACAGCGCCTTCCTTCCACCTCTAGCAGAGAAATGGTTTGCCAGCCTCCCAAATAACAGGAACTTTACAGCCCTTTCTACAGTGGGAAGAAGGAAGGCTGTATAATCTGGATTACTTAAAACCTGTTTTCATGTTGACCTTCTTTAATCAAAACATTACAACGAAAATTAACAGTACCGTCTTTCTCCTGTATAGCCACAACCTGTTGTTTTTTGAGCATGCTGTCAGACCAAGTATTTATTCGTTAATACACATACAAACAGTATTGTTATGCAAATTGAATAGCAGAGTATACTCTCTGTGAAACTGATTTTTGCATTTCTCTGCTCTGCTGACAGGGTAACAGTTCTTTAGCCCTATCAGGATTTGAGGTGTGTAGGGTGTGCACATGCTAAAAGCAGAGACAGTTGATGTACCTATTCTGTCAAAGCAAAAACCTGCAGTCAAAGAAGTGTCATAACCTTTCTTTAACAATTTGACAAGCTACTTAAATAGCTAAAAGGTGAAGAACTGTCCACGAAACTTTCATATACTCCTTTTTAAACAAATACAATACCATAAAAGGTAATGTTAACATGTCAGTGATCACCCTTATTTATGAATTGTACAATAACTTCCATAATAAAAAGCTGCCTATTAAGAAGGGTCTTAAAAGCTTTTACAAATTGTAAGGAAAGTTGTACAACTTTGGAAAGTTCTCATGTTCTAAATGAACAGGAATATCTAGACTCATGTGAATGGAATCTGTACAGAAGTAATTTGAATCTACAAGAAATGCATTACATTTCCGTTCCCTATATTTCAGTCATAATCTGAGTCCAAGCACAAAACATTTCACACCAAGAATAGTAACAAAAAATTGTAATAATTTGAGAACGGCCAGCAGTGTAAAGCATAATTTCCAGACACTGCAAATTTAGCTGCAGTGATTTTTGCATGTATTTTGCCTCTACACCACAGTGAACTTTTCAGCTCATTCCCTTGCGCCTCTATTCTGTGGTCTGGCCAACACAATAACTAGATGAATGTAAAATATTAACACACTTCCGAAAGGTAGGGAATAACTGCATTACCTTCAATGGAGTAATTTAGCTCTTGTCAAAATCCTGAACCCAAGCTGTTTTTCAAACTATGCCAAGAGTAGGAGTGGTTAATAGAAAACATTCCTGTATGTTTACAGTGAAATGCAGCTGATGGCTCAACAGTTTGCAATAGCCACTCCAGAGATCCAAAAGGTGTAGGACACATCTGCTCAGAGGAGGCAGATGCCATACAAAAACTATGAGACTAAAGTGAACTTCTGGAGATTCAAGTGGAATACCACAAGGCAAAGAAACCCTACCCTTTACTGTGCTTATAAACTTGTAACAGTGACTTACTAGGATCAAACATTGAACTCATTTTAAACAATCATCAGGTCCAGCATTAGCTATATATGATGATATCATCTTGTATGAAGTGACTGCAGCTCCAAACAAGCCACATCTTCTAGATAAGCAAACAACCCAGTGATGTTCACCTTTTGGCTTTGAGCGCAAGAGTCATGTTTTACTGATTGTTATGACCTGGCCTCTGAGCTCTGGTGACAGTCAAACAGGCACTTATGATGCACCAGCCTACAAATTCCAACTAAGACAGCATGAGATTTGGGATGCTTCCTGTTTCTATGAGGAAATCCTGAACTTATGAGAGTACTTAAGCAATTATTCTTTGCACTTTTATAATGCCTTTCATCCAAGCAACTTGAAGTATTCGACTACAAAGTGTTTCACAGCTTCTGAAGAGTAGAAAACAGTGAATTGGGTTCCAGGACATGTGATAATTTAAATATATGTGGCGACTATATTCCAGGAAAAATCTCCCACACTCAACAGAAAGACTGTGGGTAGGAGGAACAAATGGGAGACAATGAGTCATCCACAATCAAAACAAAGTTTAGGCTTCCTAAAGTGAAAAAGGACCATAAGAAAATATTAAGAAATTGAATACTTTTGTTTCCTTTTACAGAAAAGGCACAAATAGCAATGGACAGATAAAAAAAGAGCATCTGAGCTACTACCACATGGAAGCACAATGGTCTTTGTGTGGGTAATCAACAACCACTATAGCACTGCTCTGTCCTTTGCTTCGGATGAACACTGTTGAGCAACTCTGTCTCATCTCCAGAAGCTTTCAACATTCATATCACTCGGTCCCTTTCTTTTTTCTCAGCTTTGCAGCTCCACGTATTTCTCTTCACCATTAAAACAAGAATTCGCATTTAATAAAGACTTGGAAAATATAAAGTATTTTGAGCAGGTAGAAAAAGGAGACTTCTAGTAAAAATCAAACTCTGGCCTTTTCAGACTGATTAATTACATTTTCTTAGAAGGCCCAGCAATACAAATGTTTCTTGCTCATTACTGCAGTTTTAAAAAAAGGCTAAAGTTTTCTTATAATTTGTTTAAATGTCTTCTGTCCAGTTAAATATATGCTCCTTTTGTAAGAAGTACTGCTCTTTAAGTACTGAACATTAAGAACCATATGCAATGCATCACTAGCAATCCCACAGTGTAAGTCAATATATATATGCATTCACATTTCACACATGTTAAAAGGAAAAGTTAAATTAATGCTTCAACTGCATTTTAAATTCTATTTTGTTTTAGTCATAATTGAGAAGAATGGCAAATTTAAATCTATTTACAAAGTTAAGATTGAAAACATTCATATTTCACAGTAACCAATACACTCTACTATCTTACCAAAACACAGTGCACCTGAAAAACAGAACTTACCTGTTTCTTTAGCTGTCAGCTCTTTGCCACTGTGGTTGCCAAAGTAAATCTGTAAATTTCCCTGATATGAACTATTTATTTTTATTTTTTTTTAATCCTACAGTGTAGGTGAAAACACTTCTCACAATGGAGAAAAGTAAAAATACTGATTATGTATCTTACCCATAAGTATGTCTTTCAACATTATATTTTTAGTTACACGTAGCAAATTTTAAAAAGCTGCTGAGGGCACTACTGTAGCTGAGATAACTGCATCAACTAAAATGCAGAATGTTATCCTGGATAGTTGTAAACTTGGGCATCTAGTTCAAAACAGACAGAAGGTAAAAAACCCAAGCATGTCTGAAATAATGGCCAAGATCTTTCAAGATTCTTAATTTCCAGATATGATAATACTGTCATCTTTTAAACTCGAATGTGGAATTAGCTGGACTGTCACTGGCAGGTGTTATGTTTAGCCATGGTCAGTTCAGTGCCCCACAGATCAGGGCAGCATTTACAGCAATACACATTCACTGCTACTCCCACGTTGCAATGTGGGGCACAGGCTGGCTCACTGCTACCAGAAGTGACAGGCCAGAAGCCATTTGAAATTCCTCCCTGCATGAGCACAGAGCTATAAAGCTAAGGTAGTAATTTTGTAACTGCAGAGATGGAGAAGTGTCATATCCTAGCACACTAACTGAAGCCATGGGGCTGTGCGTGGGGCTAGAAACACTGGGAAAACACTGTGCATGGTGTGTTTCAAGAGATTAGTTGCTTTCTTTTATTGACCTAGGAAGAGCATCAATTACTGATAATCCAGCTGTAAAATGCACTAAAACAGTGGAAGTGTTTATAAATTATAAGGTGTAGGAATGTTATGAGCTTAGAGGCAAAACATACCTTCAAAATACAGGATTCAAATATGCTCTGTAAACAGTGTGCCCCCCCGCCCCCGGCTTTTAAATTTAAATGCTGTTATGAAGATGATAAAGTGGATAAATTTTATGTTTACGACGCAGTACCTCAATTTAGTTTTCTCTCTGTAACTGCTGGCATTTTCTTCTTTTCTATGCCTTGTCAGATTGCTTTTCTTTTCTTCCTTCTCACCATTTTCTGCCTTCCTCAACAATGCTGTAATAAAACTGGCATACCTGAGACTTCATTTTCATCTCCTACTGGAAAGTGTGAAATGAAACCAATCTAAACTTTGTTTTTAATGCACAGAGATTTCTCAAGAGCATAGCAGAAGCACCACCCTCTCTAGATAGACACACCTTTTCTTATTGCTAGAACGGTATCTCTTCTAGAAAAAAAGTCTGCCTAGTACTTAAAGAAACTGCATGTACAGCCATTGCATACCCATGGGAATTATCTACTCAAAAATGCAATTTCATAGGCAATCATTCTATGATCTGAACACAGATGTAATACATTCTACTACATACTGATTTACATCTTTTCTGTGCATAACCATGACTCTCTGGTAGGTAGATAAGGTGAAGCCCAATACAGAGATACCCCTGCCCTCCCTAACTACTGAGAGCTACACAAAATGCTTAGTATTTTATCAAGCAGAATTTAGTCTCCTCCATCCTATCCACGTAACAGTGTCCTTTAACAGTAACTTAACGTATATGAAATACACATCTTACCAAGAAAGTTGACAGGTACAAGATTTAGGTCAAAAGTGGAAACATACTTCTTTGTTTTACTTAACATTATCTTTTCTCCCCAGCTTAATGATTGCATAATTAATACACAACCACAGGAACAATGAGAATGTAGCTCGTCCTACTCTTGTGTAAATTGATGAATCACAAAGGTATCTCTTCTTCTGGCTCCCTTATTCCAGACTGAGGAAGAGCCAGTTCTACCAGGAGTAATATTGTGGGTTACTACACCCTACTTCACACTTGTTGTACAGCCCGAAGTAACCAAAGTGTAAGAGATACAAATCTGAATCCTTCCAGGCTAAGGTGTGCTTAAAACCTGTATCTTTCAGTTCTTCAGCAATCACATAACATCACTAGTGGACAAATATAGGCATTATCTCTTCCAGGATTACACAGAATACTCAGACATGTCCCTTTTGAACACTACATCATCTCCAACACTACATCATCTCCTTATTACTTTGAATGACACACTAGTATAGCTTCTGCTTGAAAAGTTACCTGTCAGTTTGCCTAAGTGTCAAGGGAAATATGTTTTTATTGTCAAACAGCGCAGAATTTTCATGTAATTGGTCCTTGAGATTTTAGTTTGGCTCTTGACCTTATTCTGTTAAGGCATTCATCACCTTGCAGAAATAAAGGTATTTCAGATGTTCATCTGGTTTTGGGCATGTTTGATTACAGTAGCTACAGTCTTGTACACCATGAACGATTCAATACTGAATCACACACACAGTATTTTTTTTTCAATTGACTGTAATGGGTGAGTGAAGAATTGCTTCTTTCCCTAAAGAAGCGTAGTACAGCATATTGGTACCTTCCTGTTTCAGACAGCATCGCAGAAGGCTGATGACATCCAACAGCCTATGCCTATGATTTGGTCAACAGAGACACTGGAAGTAATAGCCAACACTTTTGAAAGAGCATGCTTCCCAGTAGTCATTAGCCTTTGCCTCTATTTCCAAAGGTGTTATCAGCTATGAACATTATAGCAGTAATTGAATTTGCTTTTTATGATCATTGCAGGCCTTTACTGTAATACACAGAGGCTGCTGCTGGCATTATCATAATTCTTCTAACTTTGAGATTAGATTAATGCAATAAAACTTCACCTTAAAAGAGAAACTGTTGGAGAATTCTACAGGTTACATGACAAGAAGGGCTACCTAGATGAAAACACAAGTGCTGAAGATGGGGACTTCTGCTTGCGCCTAGATAAAAGTTAAGACATTGGGCAGTTACCTAAAGAACAAGACCACAGGACCTGGTTATCTTGAAACAGCCTAAGCAACCTCTATCTTCCTGCCCCCTCCCCTTCCCTGATATCAACACCATACAACCTCTCCCCCAAACCCACAGAACCTGTTTACCCAGCCCTGGATCATGTCCGCCCCCCAGCCTTCTTCCCCCATAGGAAAGCTGTAAAACTGAGAGTGTGTGAAAGTATTTCTACTGTCTCAGCACACCAGGCTGTAGTCATGCCAGTCTTGATGGGAGCTATACCTTCTCACAGCTCTCTAACCTGAATTAATTTGACTTTCATTTCCCAGGAATTCTTAAAACTCCCTTTCTTACAATGTGGGAGTATGGGAAGGTAAAGGCATAGAGCAGAAGATAAGGTGTGCTGAGAGGGGCTTTCAGGTAGCTTTTTTGGTTTCATTGTATACTTGCTAAAGAAAGATATCATGCTGATTTGCCTATTTGAAACCAGTGATGAGCTTTCTGCATTTTATTAAAACATTCAGCTTTTCCAAGGGCTTTTTTCTGAAGACTTAAATTCAGAGTTTTGAAGTATTTACGGAAAAAATCAAGGATGAGAACTTTTCCTGTCATTTGTGCCTAATTAAACGGGCAGCTTCATTACATAGCTTTGCCTCAATTTCTGTACTGTTCTGACTGAAAAAGTAATTCAGATTAGCAAACGAGCAAACTAGAGCTTGAATTTTGCATTGCACTGGCATGAGTGATTCCAAAAGTATTGGTGTGCACCATCTCATTCTCCACTAAATAAGCACAGAATACCTTAGGACAAACTATAATGTTCCTGTAGTAGGTTACTGGTGTTACTGCACAACAACTTGTGCTGGTATTTCTTACCTTGTATTGTCTTCTTATATTTGAGCACTGGAAACTCTTTATGTGCAGGAAGCAATGATGAAGTGGTATGGGAACAGCTGCACCAAATCTGCTGAAAAAAGTCTCCATATGCTATTTTTACTGTGAGAATCATCAGTCCAGAACAATTATTCTAACATCATCTACGTTTATCTAATTTTAAGATGAAAGCTTGCTGTTCAGCAGATGCCCTTAATCAAATGGAAGGATTTGACAGCACGGTTTCTCAGGGTTAAGAGACTTCGCTCACCAGTTAAAAATTAGCAAGCAAAGGTCTACAAAAATGCATCATTGTCCAGACTGGTCTACAAGAAGCAAAAGGATGGCAATTTTGTTAAGCACGTAAGGTTGTATTCTGGCTTGTCACAATCTTAAAACAAGGTTGGAAAAGAGCAAAGACAATCATGTTACTAAATAGAAACCGCATTGTTTTGTCATCCATAACCATACTGCGGTGTGCTGTGGGCATGCTATTGATGAACTAAGAATCTGTATTTAAAAAATGATTTGTAACACTGCTATTCTTTGATAACAAGGATAATATTTTCTTACTGAATATACAATTTTTTAAGGATGGAAGCAGTAAGACTGACTTACCTTATGTAAGCAATTAATTTCTACTAATGTAAACAAAACCCGGTAATGAAATAAAAACTCCAACATCCAAATGAGCTCTATCTACATGTTTGAAGTGTAAATGTACAATAAACACTGGACATAATGCAATAATCCAAGGCATTTTTACTGTTATGAGAACTACACATTCTTTACATTTTGTCAATGCACATCTTTCAGGAAAAGCAGAGTTAACACTGCTTGACAATACCCAATGACACCGTACACCTGTCAAGATGACGTGTCTCTGTTTCTTTTTAGTTTAGGAAGCATTGTTCATTGCCATTAAAGTATCTTCAAATACCGTGCGGTATGTATTGAAATGCATTTGAATTTTTTACAGAACTTCAAGCAATAGCTAGACTTTATACCTAGTCCCATGAAATACGACTGTTTTCAGCGAGCTACGTGAACACTGCAGCGATTTTTATCCAGCTTTGTAGCAACAAACCAACCTACCGCAAACTGCCTCAAAGCTTCCTGACAGCCTCTGAAGTGCTAAACACCAAGTAAGAACACCGAGTAGCTGCGTGGGGAAGGAGGAATACGTACAAGCAACCGCGTCGCGCTGCTTTGCCTCTGCGGCTACAGTGGACGGAGCACGTTAATTTTGGTTCTGGCTGCCGGACACCGCTGCTCCCGTCACGTTTCCCATCCAAACCCGTCACACAAGCCACGGCTGATGCCAAAACGCGGCGCTGCCCTACAAGCAACAAAGGCGACGCGCAGCCTTGCCGGGGAGGCTCGGGCGGGAAGGAGCTGAGCGGGCCGGGATGCGGCCCGGGCTGCCGGCCGGGGCAGGCGCTGGGCAGTGCTCGCCGCACGTCGGGCGGGCGGGGGACGGGCCGGCCGTGCCCGCCCGGGGCAGCGCCAGCGCG